>CM036545.1:18286702-18692916 GCA_020745685.1 Tautogolabrus adspersus
TATAAAAACAACCCTTTTCCCTCAAAATCCTGATGCATATTTGCCAAAAAGCTGTGTAAGATGTCAACCTAACCATGACGTTGGACTAACCCTTTAAAAAAACCATAACATGGCTGTTTTGAAACCCTAACCTTTGCCTTGAACTTGTTAATATGGATCAAAGCTTGTTTAAAAAAAAGACATGAAATTCATCTGCCACATTATACATTTCACTGAAGCATTAAAGTATATATTACAATTATATTTTTATATTATAAATGAACTGTGATTCACCGTTGCAAATTCACTGTGATTAGACTTAATTTTCAATAAAAATATGATTGTCCACAAGCAGCTTTAAAAGTTAAAGACACCAGCCTCAAAGCAGAAACCACTGTGACATTCTGCTTCTGTAATAAGTGGCATATTGGTGGGCATTTGAGCGGACATGGTTTCAAAAGTCTGTCTGACTCTGTCGGTAACCAATGTTAGATATTTCGTCTTGTTATTATTCTACTACAGTCAGCGGGTCTCTGAAAACCTGTCACTTTCTCCCAGTCTACCAAAAAATTGACGGACTGTATTATGTATAGACTCCTGGTCTTAGATGTGTGCGTATGGTGTGTGTTAGAATGGATGTGCGTGTGTGTGTGTGTCGTGGGTGTGTTTGTGGGTACGCAAGTATGTCATCATGCAGGAACAGCGAACGTTGAGGTTTGTCATCATTTACAAGGGCTGGAAGTTAATAACACAAATCAATGTGTACCGTATTTTCCGCACTATAAGGCGCACCGGAGTATAAGCCGCAGCAGCTTAATTGAATGATGTGTACATATATAAGCCACACTGGACTATAAGCCGCAGGTGTTTTAATGTTTAATTACCATATGCGTCCAGCCTTTCGGAACCCGTTAATGATCGTGGATGTTTTGACACTCCTCCACGCTATCAGGATCCACTCGCAAACTTGAGCGAAAGTTGCTTTTCGCATGCGACCAGTTTTGGTGAATGTTTATCGTCTCACCATTGAC
The DNA here is from genome assembly GCA_020745685.1 of Tautogolabrus adspersus. NCBI lineage: Eukaryota > Metazoa > Chordata > Actinopteri > Labriformes > Labridae > Tautogolabrus > Tautogolabrus adspersus. The sequence continues at coordinate 18,287,713 of CM036545.1, forward strand.
TCATTGATGCCAAGGCTACGTGCAGCAGCTCTATTTCCTTCTTTTACAGCCAGATTGATTTGATTTAACTTAAAAGCTGCATCATATGCATTTCTACGTTTGTTTTCCATAATGAGGAACTTCCTTTGCACAAACTGTCTCGCTCTCGTAATGTCTGTCTGTCTTGCTCTCGTTCTGTCTCTCGTTCTGTCTCTCGTTCTGTCTCTCGTTCTGTCTCTCGTTCTGTCTCTCGGTTCCACTTTAACTTTCGCGCGCTACCTGTCTCACTCATTTCCGGCCTCCAGCTTTTCCTGCTGGAGCCCGCCGCTTAGGTGGGGGGGCGCGGGGCGCGGACCGGTCATAGAGCCCGTAGAGTTAAAGTTGGTGGACTGTAACCTGTAAAATCCATAGATTTAGGAGGTCCCCTAGTGGCCGTTAGCTGTAAAAATCCATAGATTAGCCGCACCGTTATATAAGCCGCAGGGTCGAAAAATGGGAAAAAAGGCGCGGCTTATAGTCCGAAAATTACGGTAAATCCTCTCGGGGTTATTAGGAGTCTTTAAAGAACTCAAGCAATCCAAACATTGCATTAAAAGGTTTCTTGAGATAAGGCATGAAAGCACTTTTAGGAAAATAACTAAAATAACTGTGGAATACGAATAACTCCTTTTCATGAAAGCTCTTCGGCTGTGGTGGATTTTGTTCTCAAAGTGATAAAAATACAGTAAATATGTCCTGAGAAATGACTTTCCCTAATGATAAAAGCATTGTTTAGTCAAATGCAAAAAAAGTCAAGTTTTTACAGGATGATAAATCCGTATTAGAACTTTAAAGCAGCCTCTCACTGATTATTTTCTCCTCTTTTCACTTCAGCTTCTGTGTTAGAGAAAGAAGTGGTTTTACCCTGCATGCTTTCAATCCAAAATTCAACAGAGTTTTTTCAAGTTTCATCTTTCAACAGTACATCGACATTTCGTCTTTTTGTAAACAGGGAATTTTTTGCATCACTCAATAGTTTTCTCTCCTTTCTGCTCACAAAGATCAGCTAAGGTTTGCAGATTTCTTTTTGGTGCTTTGTCATATGATGGCCCCCAGACAATAACAGTGCAGCTTCAAGGTGTACTGAACCAACAATACAATAGACAAATCAATCTTTGTTCACAAAAAATTACAAGTGGCCCCATATTTCTGCTTTCCCTCCGCAATTTTTCCTCTGAGTGAACGTGTAAAAGCACCTCCGCAGTCTGTTTGTCACAGTCATGTTGCATTGTTGAAAGATAATTAGGTATTTGGCCTGTTTCTCCTTTTTATAATGTCATCTATGCACAGCAACAGCCTCTTTGCAAGTGTACTTTCAGTATGTGTGTGTATGTGTTCACAAGTCAGTACAGAGCAGACGCACAAGCACAGACACACACACACATTTCAAAGCACACCAAGGCACCCAAACAAACACCTAAACAGCACCACAAACTCCCTGCCATTTGCGTTCCAGGAGATGGTATTTAACATGGAAGTCCCTCGAGTCCAGCCTGGCTGGCATAATGTCACTGTCTGGCCTTCTCTGAATGTATCAGGGCCAAAAACAACCTCACACCCCCGCCACATTCCCCTCCAGGAGCACATAGCAGCCAGCAGTGAGCTCAGTGTCAGTGAAATGAGAAACTTCAATTCGTCGTCCCTATGTAGATGTTAAATCTCGGGAGGGGTTATGGTAGAGGTTATATTCAACAGATACTCATAATCACTACTGTGAAATAATGTTGAATTTTCTTTAATACCGGGGCTAGACAATCTAGGCAAATTGTCAGCAGAAGCACATGATCATTCATTAGAGCTTCATTCATCACTATTGCAAACTATATCTTCGCCTGCAAAGCGCTCTCACTCACAAACTGACACACACGCACACTGACACGCACACACACACACACACACACACACACACACACACACACACACACACACACACACTGCATCAGTCCAGTTTAATACCAGAATATTAAAGCAAATTATATGATTCGTGCAAATCAAAGGATTTTGGAGATTTCATAGGAGATGGATTTATTTCCGGTTTTAAAGCTATTCTATAGGAATAAGCTGAACAGGAACATTAGAGGCTAAAATTGGTGATTACTGAGGTTTTAAAATGTTCATTCATTTCAGTATTCTTACATTTCAGTGCTTTATTAGCGTGATAAATTACTTAACTTAAGGGATTCCAAATGAGTGAGTCTCAATACACTGCAATAATTGGTTTTGACAACTATAAAATCTGCCTCCTGTTTATTAAAGATTGTGACAAACACTCATCTGCATGTCTAAGCTCTCTGAGACCACAGAAAGTGTACTAGCTTTAGGCTTCACAAGGGGAGGCCTCCTTTCTCTATGGTACGGACACTAATAGCTTTTGCCACCTACTGGCCGATGACTCCCTATAGTGTTGTGTAATTCCCTGAGTAGATATTTTTTTAAATGCTGTCTGTGGTTCTGAATTAAAACAGGCTATACATTATGTTTTTTCAGCATGTGTAGTTTTATTTAAACCAGAGAGTAAGCTACATCTTGATTGTCAGTGACAAATCTATTTAAGCTCCTTACAGAACCTTCAACACCTACATTTTATGTTGTTTACAACTAATTTAAGGAGTAGATACAACGACCAGCTGATAGTTGCAAAAGTGTTTCTGAAGCGTAAATGCAGCAGAGCACAGACATGAGCAGCTGGACTTGCGGATTCAGAGGATCACAGGAGAGCTAAAAAAAATCATGCAGAAATAAAGAGAACACTGTGGGAACAACAGGTCACTTTGCCTTCCTGAGGTTGATTGCTGATCATTTGGTACCGGTTTTGACCCGATGTTAGTAAAGTGATGGGATATATGATCAGAAATCTATACATTGTGTTTCATATTGAAATTGATCGGATGCTCTATGCGTTCCCCCTGTCAGTCTGCTCAGTTCAGCTTCACCTGTGCTTGCAGCAGGCTCCATCGAAGATAGACTTGGCGTTTAATTAGGATCAGAGCAAAGTGGAGTGGCGCTCCGGCTCCAGAAGGGGGCCTAATGGAACGCGGCGCACACTGATCCTTTTGAGTGGGCCAGTGAGAGTTTAGGGTGAAAAGTCAAAGCACTATATAATACAACGTTCCCTTACATATCGCTCTCCGAGGGACCCATTTGTTTACGTGACAGTATTAAAACAAGATTGGACTTATATTGCAGTTTTGGATCTCTGTTGAAGCAGCCGCAATTTGAATCCACTTTTTTAACTTCCAAACATGCTCTGGGTTGACACCTCTAATGATTGCATTACAGAGTGAACAACCACAGAAGTATTAAGCAGACATGCATCAAAACATTTTATTAACTCTGTTTTCCACAATGATGAGTACATTTCAGTTGTTGGGAATTTCAACTTTTTTATTTTGTTATCACAGGATAACATTGCTCGTTTTCCTAATGAGTTTGTTTTAGCTGTTTTCTAGTTAACATGGAGAAATTAACTAGTTATCTCTCACAAATATTAAAACAAGCATTTTTATCCTGAGATAACAATATAAATACACCCCAAATGTACTCCTCACAGGAAAACAGAGTTAAATCAAATGTATATATGTCTGCTTAAGGCTACTGTAAACCACAACACTGTGTCTTGTCTCTTGTCATTGTACCTCTAAAGAGGGATGAAGTGGCAGAAATAATTCACAGCAGGATGATACATTTTGCATCAATTCTCAGTTGTAAATACATGCAGAACAGTGGGGGATGATCTGTACAGATCACGCATCAGTTGTGATCGAGTTGTGACTGTGTGCATATTGTTCGTCTATGAATTCTATCAATATGTAGTTTGTTACATTGATTACCAATTTCTAGCCATAGCTACTCTGTCAATAAACAGCTGTTTACTTGGAATGAGTAATTAAAAAGGCAGCAGGGGATTTATGAAAAGACAATACTTTGCTGTCACCAACATTTGATGCAAAATCAATTTATTTTTATTAGGTTCTCAGTGTAACTCAAAAGCCAGGCTGCCTGTCGGATGGTTTTATTATTTGCCCATTTGTTCGTTCAATTAATTTAACTCATTGGTAGTGCAAATGCTTTGTGCCTGAGTCATTGAGCATTGTTACCACATTGATTTCAACTGTTTGTTGCTGTGCTAAATCTTTAATAATAAGCCTCCTCCATGTGGCTCACCTGCTGTCGAGACATTTCAATTTGATGAGGGGTTTTTGTTGACTTTATAAAACGTTGGTCTGTTGCAGAAACAAGTATACTGTGCTGTCAAGAACAAATAATGTTACACAGAATAAAATGAAGGATTCAAGTATATTCATATGCAAAGCAAAACCATTGAAATGCAATGAGTCAAAGGTTACAGAGTGGAAGAAGCACATTCAAACTAAGGTAGCCTTTTTAAACGGGACATTTGATTAAATAGTGTATTGACTTGTATGTTACTTAGTGTCAAATATCACACTTTCAACATCTGAATGGAGAGTTTGATAACTACGGTAGTAATAACAGTTTATGCAATAAGTGTGTGGCTGAGCTCTAGTTTGCCTCATAAACATAACAGTAATGTCATTGTGGGATAAGTTTTAATGTTTTTCTTCACAACAAAGCATGATCCCAGGATTTTTGAGAAAAAAAAAAGTTTTTCATTTTTTAAACACTTAACATTCATGAGTGAAAGTAACTACCAGGCTTGCACCAAACAAAGGCAGACAAGTCATATTTTTATCTCTTTGCTTTCTTTTTCACACTCAGTGTGTGGGCGTGATTGAGGATTCAATCGGCTCAGCTTTCCCGGCAGCACTCTCCAAGTCTGCACCATCTTTAGCCTCCAAAGACTGACATCACTGGAGTGGGAAGCACTTTGAGAGATGTGTAAGGGAGGCAAAATGTATGAGAAAGAAGTAGTGATTTACAATGTTACACTGCTGCTTTATTCTCCTTTTATTACTGAAGCCACTTTTCTACATCAAAGCACCAATATTCAGGAATTGGCCAACTGAAGGTCTCCGTTAATGCCTACCTGTATACAACGTGAAAGGACAAACGACAAAGAAGTTGTGAGAAAACAAACAACCAGGCATTTAGCGCAAATATGATTCTGCAAGCATCTTCAGCTTGTTTTCAAACTGTTTGAGGATGTGTATGTGTATTCAACTGAGCCCATTATATCTGTTGAGATGTTTTGAAAGGTTTGTAAGGCTCTAAACTTATACAGCAAATGTTGAGATCAACAAGGAAAGGATTTATTTATTTATTTTGCCTGAGACAAAACTTGAGTTGGATGACTTTCTGCACCAGGGAGCTTAAAGCTGAAGGCTTGTGTGTGAACCAGTGCCGTAAAGCCATATGCACTGTATTTACATGGTGCAGTAAACTGGCGACCGGGTGCTTTGTGGACATGTGAGAGAGGCCATTCTTGTTGTTGAAAGTTGTTGTACTATTAAATCTGCCTTTAAACTACTTAATTAAAGTGGAGAAGTTAAAGGTATAGTATGTAGAATTGCACGACAATGTTTTCATTAAAATATCTAACTTAAATCACTCCCATGATACCCCGCAAGCCTTGACTTCATCTTCTGTTATTGTTTTGATTGAGAGCCCCCTAGCGGCGGATTTTACATACTGTGCGTTTAAATATTGTGCCTTTCAGGGCAGGCATTCATTGATACTAAATACATTGGACTTAAATTATGTGCTGTGATTTTCTAGGGCACATTTCTAGGGAAATTGTGGGAAATGTGTTTATTTTATGTATTTGTGAACAAAAGTGTTTGCTGTATGTGTGTCCAGTCCCTGAACGAAAGAACGGTAGGTCAGGGAAATTGAAGCCCTCAGGTAAAATCTAATAGTGTAATTAGCCCTGCTGAGCTAATACCCACAAGTCAGCAGCACCACACTGTCAATTCCCTCGGGTTAACCCCATGCACTCTCACAGTGACTTATCAAGTCTGGCTGCTGGAGCCGCCATGGCTGACTCATTGTGCCATTGCCTCCAGTCAAGTTAATTTAGCCCTTGTTCACTTTTGACATCAGTTGGCATCTATGAACTCATTTAACTCACTGTCAGTGGAAGAGCAGATACGATGGCATGTTGGGAGGGAAGAAGAGTAAATAAGTGCAAGGAAAGTATCTGGTGTTGCTTTAAAATATCCTCCAATTGTAGCCTTAGTGTCTCTGAAGTAAAACTTTCACACATTTCTTATAGGTGTATACTGATGTCCAGCAGAAGAGCAAATGTGATGAGACTTGATGACTAATCTCCCTGCTTGTAATCCCTCAGCCGTGTGCTGTGCAAGTCATTAAGTTCATGGCATTCAGACATGTGTACACAGGCCCCAAGCTTCACAGCACATCTGAGCTAAAGCTCATTTTAGGCAAACACCTGTTACACGAGCCAACCACCCGTTTCTCTCTGTTTCACTCAGATGCCAGGAAAGGTAATGAGGACATATCAGAAAGCAAAGAGCACTTAATTATGGATCAGTGTGTGTGCCTGGAAGCAACAATAGTTATTGTTTCTTTGTTGTTGTTTCTAAAGTCAGTCACCTAATTTGAAAATGTTTGTTCAGGATTTTTTAGGAGGAGCTAATGTGATCTGAGTCAAATACTCATGTAGTCATATGAATGCAAAGTCTCCACCTCAGGCGTAGACTAGAAGTGGGGGAGTTTCTGATTAATCTCTAAGGTTTTAACTACCAGGGCAGGAGCTGGGACCAGTCGTTAAGTTAATGGCACAAATGGCAAATAGGAGTGATGTTATGCAATTATGCACACTGTTTTGCTCCTTAGATATCCACATTAATTATTCAGTAAATCTGATAAAGTCACAGTGCACAGGCACGAAGTGTATGTGTGTACTTAAGTTTCAATCACACACCCCAACACACACAGAGCCCCCCTTCTTGAATTATGTTAGCCTGGCTGGGATTGATAAAGACAAATGAATGTTTGCTCATTTGGCAATGCAAATGTGCACATTCACTATATGCACCTTTAGAAAATGCTTCCCTATCCTCAGCTGCACACAAACATGGGAAACATTGGTTCTTAAATATTAACAGACTAATTACAAGCGGCAGGGTGATGTTTGTGGATGTGTGATGGAGCTTGCCACTTGGTGAGTGGGATTGCATGAGTTAGTTCCTATCAAGGGGCAACCTCTGGTGTTAAAAAATGAAGCCAATGCGAAAGTGCAACAAAAAAATGCAGTTCCTCGATTGTCCACTTTAGGCTGGCTGCAGAAGCACCAGAAGTTACATAAACACCCATTCATTCAATTCAGCCAATGATCGAGTTAACACAACACATGCCGCCGTCCTTCTGCTCTGCTCTGTTTTCAAATAGACACCCACTCAGACTTGTTGGACAGAGTAGATGGATTGGACAGGAAGTCAGTGAAGGGAACGTACAGAGCATCCAGTCAATTTTAAAATAAGACAAAGTAGACAGACTGCTGATCGTATATCACTTTATCAACATTACATCAACACAGGCCCCAAAAGATCCTGAAATCAACGTCTGAAAGACAAAACGTGTGATCTTGTAGTTCTCCAGTGTTCCTGTGAACCCGTGAGGACAGATGTTCATGGCTGCATTCACCCTCCAGAAACGGACCCAGTGGGGTAGACCGAGCAATAGTTACTGCAATCTGATCTCAAATTTGGCTGATTTTTATATGGAACGGTTATGTAGGATTTTGCCTTTGCACAAAACATTTTGATTTTGTCCAACACTACTTACTGTACATGTAAAGCCCACTGAAGATACATGATGAGGGGTTAGCATGTAGCCTACATACAGTAAGTAGTGATAACAATAAGAATCACGTTCTGTCATGTTCAGCGGTCACCTTACTTTTGTTTGTGATAAGTTGAAGATAAATCCACACGTCAAAACAAGTTGGTAATTTAAAACATTTGTGTATTGATGCTCTTCCCCTCTGCACTGTGTGTCCCTGCACCACCCACACAGTCCTACCATTTTGGGCTTATATATTATCTAATAAATTGGAATGGAAATGTTGAATCAAATTGTTTTGACTCAACAACATTGCAAGCTGTATTACCAGCTCCACTTTTATTTTCTTGGTACATTTTTTAGAGGATTAAAAGATATCTTAGTACGTGTCTTACGAGTCCTTTCTAATATCCAGCCCTAGTTTTGTGGGATTAATTACAGTAGCCTATGTATCAAAAATTTGAAAAAAAAAACATTCTTGCAATGCAACATTGATCAAATTAACCTCTTAACCCCTAAGATGAAAAAAAAAAACATATATTATTCTAGCATCCTCTTGAAAGAAATTAAGGTTAAATATTTGACCGGCTGACAGAACTTTGTATTCTTGCATTTATTTATACATGTATGTCAACCCGAGATGGACATGATTTCGTATGTATTTATTTTAGGTATTAGGATATACATCCATGTTCACCTGAGACATTTCCTGGATTGCTCAAAAAATGTCCCAAATGACCATATAGTAGGACTTGGCCTTTTTAGTCTGTCTCTTTGTAAAATGTAGACCCACCTACTTGAGTTTCTAATTCTTCTTCTGCTGCATGCTGGAAGTGTAATCTACAAAAGATACCACTTAATTTATTGTAATGCATTATCAACCCTCAACACTCTTCTGTGTTTTAAATCACCTGCATTTGCACCTCATGACACTGCATCTTGCAGACAAGAACATCAATTTTCTCTTAGCAGTGGCTGTTTTTGTGCTCCAAATGTTGACTCATCATTCATTGTAGTCAAAGAGAATGCAGCTTTTAAAAGCAATAGAGGAGATAATTTGATTAATCATGATGGATGACAACCACACATTTACTGTCATTTATTTCCCCTTCTTCTAAATCATTCTTACAGCAGGTGTTCACCACTGCCATGCTAATTCCTTTAGTGTAAAAATCTGAGAATATGTTGCCATGGATCAAGCCTTAAACCTTCATGAATGTGCTTGTTCTTATAGGCAATAATATGAACTTTGTCTTTTATTTTCAGTTTAATGAAAAAAACCCACAAATGCTAAACACGCTCTGCTTTTCCTGCTGTGGAGAGCTATTATCTTTTGGCTGCCGGTGGGGTGAAAACAGCTTTTGTAGACTAGGTTTTGATTAGGGGAAAAATCACAGCATTTCATGCACATGCATATACTGGCTCATGCATATAAAGTACTAAGGCATTATCAGGCGGAGGCATTCTCTCTCCCTCTCTATATGGATGTTTTTAACTGTGAAGACCTCCCTGGTGCCCTCTCATTGCCCTCGAGTACTTTCAAAGTTATTCCCACATTTATTTGGATTACATAGTTGTTGGTTTGTTTTACCGTACCTTTGTATGTATGTTAAAGTATCTGTAGATTAGACACACACACACACACACACACACACACACACACACACACACACACACACACACACACACACACACACACACACACATACACACACACACACACGCACACACACTTAGCAAAGACCACATATGTCCTTCTTCCTGAACTGTTAGTTTGGCGTAAAGATGATAATAAATGGCTGCCATTACAGGGAACTATCCCTTTTCAATTCTTATGCGATAAGAAGCTTCCCTCAAACGAACACTTCTACACACTGTCTTTGCTGTACAAGAGAGAAGCGGGTCTTAGCCAGAGATCCATGTCTGGCTCTAAAGCTATAATTGATGGCAGCTATGCTGGAGCTAATGGGCATGGGTTTGGATCATAACTGATGCTGTGTGTGGGATTTGCTCTACTGCTGTAGAAAACCACCAGTAATGGTCGAGATATGAACAATGATGAGACATTGCCATGGCTAGGCCGTTTCAATGACCTATCATAGCATTCATTTTGGGTTAGGTGCAGCAAGGAATTTGTATTATTCTGTGTACTGTAAATCTTTTTTCTCATCTTCTGTATGAAATATAACCTCTCTTTTTCCCTTTTTGCTACCAATTTTGATTAGCAAATAGTTTTACAATGAAAGTGCCTCAATAGAAAGCCATGGTTTTATATAAGAGTGCAATCAGTTACTCAAATGCAAAGTCATTGGCCATATGTTTTCTGGGTTCTCTGTACATATGTATGTCCATATCATTCTTGTGAATTTCTATGTGACACCTAAATGTACATTTTTTATTCATTTTTTTTCTAAGTTCAAGGTCATTATCTACCAACAAGACTGAAAAGAATTCTCACTCTGTTATTACGAAGTCCGACAGAAATGTCTCATGGGATGAAATAATAAAGGTCAAAATGTTGACCCTAACAGTTCAACAGTCAATTTCGCTGTGGCATTATAATATCTTTGAAAAACAGTTTTTGGTCATTATTTAGATCTTAGCTAGTCTACAGGGGGTCTCACATAAATGGATCAGCCATAACATTTTGACCACCTCCCTTATTGTAAAGGCCCCCCTTTGGCCGCCTAAACAGACCTGTCCTGCCAAGGCATTCTTTGTTCTGACACCTTTTCTGTCAGAACCAGCATTCACTTTTTTAGCAACTTGAGCTACTGTAGCTCTTCACGGATCTCACATGCCACCCTTTGCTACCCACGCGCATCAAGGAGCATTAGCAGGCCATGACCCTGTCCCTGGTTAACTGGGTTTCCTTCCTTTTACTACTTTTGGTAGGTACTGCCCACTGCAGACAAGGAACACCCCTTAAGAGCTGCAGTTTTGGAGGTGCTACAGTAGGACCCAGTCATCTAGCTATCACAATTTGGCAATGGTCAAAGTTGCTTACAGAGATAGTCAATGTTATTCCCTCAGCTGTTGGCGGTCATAATGGGATATCACTGATAGATTTACAACTACAAAACATAGCAGGGGCATATAACTGTTGAATGGTTATCCTAGGGTATTAAGAAATTGAAAACAAAAACTGCTAGTTTAAAATGTTGCTGAACTGTGTTTTACAGCATGCCATTTATATTCTGTTAATCTTGCAACCTTCCATATGACCAGGTGGTGAATTTGCATGCTGATTTGGTTCCTGGTCCCAGTGTCAAATGCCTTTCTAATCTCATCTATCAATTTCATACCTGCTTGAGAAAGTTACCCACTCACACACATGCACGTATGAAGACCCATCTCTCACCGCAGTTAAACGCATTCCCTTGACACCCGATTCTGCCAGTCCCACTCAATTATGCTACATCTTTGATCACAGCTCACGGTGAAGACTTTGGCGACTCCTCAGAGACCTCCTCACTCTCCAGCTGTTGCTAAGCCTTCTGCCATTACAACCAGTTGGCAGCTCCAAGCCTCGCCATAAGCACCACCTCTGGCGACACAGATGCCTTATTTGCGGATGTGTGCATGTTTGTGTGCACTAACCTGCACACATGCCCTCATCCATCTAGTTTTTTTTTTTAATTCATTGCCAGGAGGCAAGAGATGGCTGCTAGCTTAATTGCCAACTCTACCTTGGAGGGTGTTGTTATTGGCTCGTGCACAGTTCTAGCTATACTTCTTGCCAGATGTCTGTCAGGCTGTTTGGACAGATGCAACAGCAGAGCTAGCTGGGTATGATGTGGTGCTAAAAACATATGTATACGCATGATTACACTAATCAGGTAAAAACAATCAATAAGGTGAGAAAAAAATATTTTTCAGGAAAAACAAATCATAATCAAACCTCAAAAGGTAGTTTGAGGTAGACTACCAATCATTTTAAAATGTCTGTACTTTGAATTGTATTTATCAGACTTTCCCAGGCTTCTCGGGCAGTGTATTACAGTAACTGTGTCCAGACAGGTAGGCTATTATCCCTGTGCAGACAGCTGTGACTAACTCGCTCTGCACTGAATCAACCAACAGCTCTCCAGGTGTCACTGTGTGTTTGGGTGGCTTTTTTCATCTTTTCTTTGGCCTCCCAAGCCTCAATCACCAGCTTTCTCATGGTTCAAGGTCAGTAAATGGATGTCCCTCTTCTAGCTTCTCACCTCAAATTACACAGAATACATTTTTGGGAAGTGCTGCGGATTATCGTCTGCTTTTGCTCACCTTTGTCCTGACATGTCCCCAGATTCCTCACCTTATCAGCAGCACACACTTCAGTTGGGACTCTCATGTGGATACTACATCCACTGGTCATATTACAACCCCAGTGACAAGATCATTTTTGGGCTTTACCCACGGACTGTAGCAGAGGTAACCAAAGACAAATACATACACACTCAGACATGCCCACACACACTGAGCTGTTCTCCCTCGCTGGCTCCGCAGATTCCATCTCATCCCTGTAATGCCTCTGTTATTGCTTCCAATAGCGGGACAGAGGTGGGATCATGTGGTCCCCCCATTATGCCTCTGTGACATTTAAAGTGAAAGCAAGACGTTACTCGTAGGTAAATATTGCGCCTGGTACTAAGTAAGGCTCAGGTTACTTAGCCTTACTTATAGAGATTAACCAACAACACAAGTTTCCTCGTCTCATACCCAGTCACCCAGTATAACTGTTACTTCTTGATGTTGAACATGAATTCATTGTCAGACCTTGAATTTCGGAGCTGTTCCCTCCACTTGTTTTTCTCTTTCTTTCACATTTGATTTTTTTCTGATCAAAGCACTGTTGTTGATTCATTGAGCGGCATGAAAGTACTTGCGTTTTCCTCTTATTTTATCATATACTGTAATTTAAGTCATCCAACTGCCAGTGTGACTGTGGCTTCTTCCAAATTATACATTTGGGGGTCTTAAATTGTTGAACAATATCTGTCCCATTTTTTATCCTTGAACTTTCACTTAGTGCATGTTGGTTGGATTAGATTCAGAGCAATAAACAATCATGAAGAATTGTGTTTTGTCATGTCTTTTAGTCTGTTAAAGGCAAAGGAAAGCAAGATCTAAACAAAGTGGATGGAATAGGAGGGTAAGCAGGGCAAGGCTACCAATGTAATTTTGGATTATTCTGTTGTTTTGCCCTAAAGCGACATAAGGAGCATTGGCCACCTCAAGGACTGTTGACCGGTATAAGTTATCGGATGTCTGTCCATTTTTCACATCAAAGACTGTCACAGACACAGTAGAAAGCATTCTGGCAATACTGGATAACAGGAGAAGGGTCCACTGCTGCTATCTTCCCTTTGAAATGTTTTATTTACCAGTAGTCATTTGTGGTTGCATTCTCAAATCTGTTCCCTCTATTGAATAGCATATGACAGACAATGTTTGTTGTGTTACATATGTCATTCTAAAGCGCTGTGCTGCCTAATTCCTAAATATCATCAGGGTCACCATTCATGTGTGGACTGTTTTTCCACTGGGGACATCTCAGTCTGTCAAAACTCTTTTAAACTTGGTCAAATTAGCGGAGTATGATGAAATTATTACAGTGAAACTCAATCACAATATACAGCACTAATGTAGTACCCTTAAGGTATGATGGCCCCTTGTGATTGGAAGATTTTCTTGTCTCTGCAGTGTACAAGTTGATGTATAAGAAACTTATCCAGTTACAGTTGCCTAAGCAGGCAAATCAGCAACATGCGCTACAGCTATAGTTACTTGCTGGTTAAACTACCATGTTGAAAATGCCAAAGGCCCTTCTAACCCTGCACATGGCTGTATTTTGGTCAGCAGTCTGCTGTAATAGCATTTACTCGATGATGCAACCTCAGAAACACACTTACACAATCAGAATAAAGTATAAATAGAATATATCGTAGCATGTTACTTCAGGCTATTGGTAGTTTACCAGAGGGTGACAATCATTTATCCCCTTTTTTTTCTCACTACCTGATGTCCTTTAAAACAGTTTCCTTCTTTATTTTAATCATCAACATTTCTCTTTTTTTAGCCCATATCTTAACCTTTCCTCTCATCAAACTGTCTGCTGGTCTCTCTTGACCTTCCAGACAATTCATGCCGGTGGATCTACAGTATAGGCCAGGCCTGTTGAGGGAGATATGCTGACTGACAGTTAATGACACTTACTGAGAGCTGGAAGTCCCCAAGGACTCGCTATCTGCGTGACTGCCAGCCTGCCGCCTGTCTGTCTCCACTCCCTTGGGTCCAGAAGTAGAACTACATTGTTTCTGTTTTCATCATAACAACCACCTTCCAACTCGTCACCATTATCGTCGTCGTCAAGATCATCCCTGTGCCCTGTGTCAGTCGTCTGGCTGTCACAGTGTGTCAGTCTGTGGCTTGTTGCAACAGCTCTGCCTTGCATTCTTCCCCTCACTTTATCTGTTTCTTTCAGTCGGTAGCTTTTGTCTTATATCTCTTTTCTCCTCCTGCGCCTACTCTCTGACTAAGTCCAAACTATCATTCATTTAAACTGATTTAGACTAAAAGACATAGTAAGAAGGAACTTTTGGCATGCATTGCCAGCTTCCTCTTCCTTCCATTTAGGGTGGTTTCAAATTAGGGACCCGTGCCCAGATAAGAGTGCACTTGACCCCAAAGTAGGATTCATTTGATCAGTGTGAACAGCACCCTGCCAGAGTCCGCTTGAGGTGGTCTCAGGCACGTTTCATGTCTACTCGAATATGGTCCGCGGGAGATGTGAATGCAACCGCGCTCAAACAAGGAAGTGGACTGCTCTATGATGTAATTCTATTGTATCCGTGCAGCAAGCACCAATTTTGTCCACCAAGCGGCACTGTAGATGCTGAAGCAGCAAGAGGGTTGTTGTTGGCGTCTCAGAAATAACAAAAACGTCCACAGTTAGCAGGATGGACTCAGGCCGCGAGTAGTTGCCATGGTTTTTCTTCTCCTTTCTGCTTCTTGGCAGATTTGCATACTACCAATGTGCATATCGCCACCTACTGTATCAGATTGTGTACTTATGCAAGTGTACTCAGGCACAGAACAATATTACTAGTGGAAAGGCAGACCAGCATGGGAGAGGGGATGGGGAAAGCAACAATGCTCTGGCACGGTTTGGAACAAACATCCTTAGTCAGAAGGGCTTTCTCCTTTTCTTCAATTACTCGTGTGGCACCATCACTGAGGAGGAGGTGGTGGTGGATGTGAGAGCATGTGTGTATGAGAGATGGGAAACAAACCTGTAAAAATTCATTGAAAGTGTTTTGGAAATTGATTGGAAGTTGAACCAAGGGCTGTGCACCAGGTGCAGCCGTTTTCTCTCAAGAGAAAGAGTTTCAATTTGCGCTCATACTTTTTTTTTATATTTCTGTGTAATTCCCCGACAAAGTTGATAAATCACACCGTTCACCAAATTCTTTTGACACCAGCTTAATCTGTACTCATAGTTAAAACAAAAATGTAAGCTTTTTCTGAACCTGTTGACGGATAACTTGATTCAAAGCTGCAAGTCATAACTTCTCCTCTGCATTTGCATTTGGATAAAGCAGAGTTTTAATGATGTACTTAAGAATCACGAGCCATTTAAAGGCTGTCAAAAGCACCAGGCATCACTCTTTCTTATATAACTGTTGCGTCTTTTTCTTCAGAAACCAATGTTTTTTTCCTGCTATTCATTAAATGTCATCATCATTGTCAGGTATCAATTACCTTTCTCTCTGTTCATAATTGGTCAATGACCCATAAAACAACTGAGGTTAAGAAATGTTTTATTGCTTCCAGTGAAGTCTTAATAGCATAGATCATAATGAAACCAATGCTCCATGCTGTCTGTCTATGTTACTGACTCTTGTCATGGCCATCCACAGATTTTACAGCCATAAACAAATGATCTCCTCTTCCCTACCATTTTTGACAGGAGCTGGTACCACACAATGTTATGCATATTTCTTTTCCTGTCGTCATGTCTGGCCTGGGGGAGGATTCATCCTTTCGTGAAGGAATGACACTTGTTTTTTCTTTTTACTCACAGCCTTCTTTGACTACTTCTCCTTCCATTCTCTTTAAATCCAGATCTCTGAATAAAATTGGAGCTTCATGCTGATGATAGTGTCGTTCAAATTGGGGAGCCAGGTGTTGACGTGCGTACAGGCAGGAGGCAACAACATCTAACTACCGTGTAGTTTTTTGTCAGTCTTCTCCCGACTGACCCAGTCAAGATGGCAGCTCTTAAATTTACTATCACAGTGTGGTTTGCTGCCGGCCCTCGGCCATCAGGCAGCTGTTACTGTTAATGTCCACAATCCACTCACATCATCCCCAGAGAGTGATTGCCCATCATCTTGTCAATTAAACCTCTGTGAGTGTCACAGCTACAGTTAGGACAGATGGCATAAGCGACAGAATATGTTTGTGACTTAAGTGCACTTTTTAAGGAAACCAACTGTGCATACTAAACTAGTACAGCAGTCCAGGGGCCATATTCACAAAGCTTGCTAATACAAAGAGTTTCTCCTAGTGGCAAAATTCTAAGAAAGGGCTTCAGAGTTTTTCTAGCAGAGTAGAAAATGACAGAAAGACCGGGAGAAAAGAGAATTTTTCTCCAAACACCGAATGACAGTGAGTTAATTAAACGGTACAGATTGGGTCATGCAGAAATCATGTTTATAGTAGATCTTATTAGAGATGTGCTCACAACTCCCACTCAATGCTAACACGCCATATCATCAGATATGAAAGTGATATCAACATTAGATATTTGGCAACTGGAAGCAACTAAGCCTCTGTGATGCAATTTTTTTTTTTTTCACTGGATGTGCACACCCTTCAGGCTAACAAAAGGGCATTCGTGCGTATAGAGGGTGTTACCGGCCTGAGCCTGTCCCTTTAAGTAGGTGGCTTATGGGTAATGTAGGCGATGAGAAGTGTAAACAGGAGTCTCCCGCTACGGTACGGAGTATGTATACAGGTGCAGGTGTCTGTGAATAAAGTGACCCAGTTAAGACAAAGTACTCTGCCTCTCCTCCTACTTTGTGCGCCGAATAAACGGACTGCTTGTTACCAGCCCAAAACGAGCCAAGCAGCTGTCCTGTACTACGGTTAGGGACGACGAAGTCGACGAAAAAGGTAACAAGGGTTTCCTCTGTGTTGTAGGTATTATTGATAGGACTCACGTCCGCATTATTGCACCATCATAAAATGAAGACATGTTTGTCAACAGAAGAAGGTACCACAGCATTACTGTGCAAGTTCTTTTCAGTGTGGACTACAAGATTTCGGATATCATGGCTGAATTGCCAGGGTCAAGACATGATGCCAACATACTCTCAGAGAGTGGACTGTGACAGCTGTTTGAAGGACATTATGTGCCAGCTGGTTGCCCCTTGTTAGGGGACAATGGAAACAATGGATCCAAACTCATTACTTACATCCAGACCTGGGACCATAAACTACAACAGGTGAACCAAACGAAAAGCTATAGCATAGAATTATGACGCATTTGAGAGCATGTTGGGGTATCCTAAAATATTTCCCCTAAATACTATAATGAAAAGGATTCATATTATTTGTAGTTGCTTTGAATCGAATTGAATTCTGCAGTTTTTTTTTATTATAGGGCCCAAAAGAAAACCAAATACCATCATAGCACTGTCATTGCCTTCCTTTAGCCTGGTGATGCTCACTTTGGACTGCCCCAGGACGTCAAAATACGCTCTCTTCTACTTGAGACAGCTGTTTAGAAGGTGGTCCACCCCTATAAAGCAATCCAGTATGATCATTTTGTATTCCCTTTAAAATAATTTTGCCAGCAGTTTAAAGTAAGTGGTATAACCCTCACCTGTGCGTGCAGACTTCTATTTCTGAGCTGCAATCTCCCCTCTCGCTTGGGACTACATCAATACCATCTCTCTTCTCACTTCGCACTGGTACGCACAACCACGAGGGAATGAGGTATTTATCTCCAGAGCAATGTTTTCCCATGTCTGCCTCTTGGCTTATGCTGTCACACCGGGACCTAATTTAATTCAGAAAATGTTTTTATGCACAGAAACTAACTGAGATGAAAGTAAACACTGCTCCTCTTTCCAGTTGAGTTTCCTCATTCTCTTCTCTTCTTGTTTCCATTGCTGTTCCGTGGATCTGAATTCCAACCAAAGCCAATTATTATTGGTTATATCTAGGCTAGCCAGCAATCACAGTAAGTGTTGAAAGCTGAACCAGTTTTTCCTCATTAATATAAATTAGAATCAGTTCTAATTGACCACCAGCATGGTAACTTAATGTGAGCAAATAAATACAGCTATCAGCATTGAAGAGGTTATTGTGCAGTGGGCAGGTGTTTCCAAAAATGTTGTAGGCTATATGCTTTTGACACTTACAATTTATTCAACATATATGTTTATAACATAATGTCTAACTTTAGATTCTATAAGTAGGTCAATTGATTTCAATGTCCCTATATACCCTCAACACTAAGACAACATTTTAATGTTTTTGTCACTCCTTTTTTTCATCAACCAATCAACGATTTTGAAAAAAATGTGCCATACCTAGCAACAGGGTCCACCATGCCCCTTCTCAAAGATAAATGTTTCTGTCCCTTCCTTGCTCAGATTTGCTCTGAGATTGTTCCCTATAGCTAGGACTCCTTGCTTGACTTTTTAAAGCTAATTAAGGAGCTCTCTGAATGTATTCCCAGAGCTCTCAAATATCTGTCAATGGATTGAAAAAAGTACATTACAGATCTTCATTTATAATTGACACCAAAGCAAAAAAAAAAATCACTTTACTTTGCTTATCTTAAAACCTTTTTGGAAATGTCAAGATATTGGCTTTGGGGCAAAGCACGCTCCATCAGATGAACTTCTCAGTGTGAGGAATAGACACCCAGTGAACCTGTGTTTTGAAGACAAGCTTGCAGAAGTGTGGGCTGGTTACAATGAATCATACTCCCTGCTGTCTTTCCATGACAACCATTGCTCATTCTGCATCACCGTGCTGTCCAAAATAACCCATTCTTCTACAGTTTAAATGTTTTCCCAAAAAGTACTGAGAATGGATGGACATTAGTGGGCATGAATACATCAGGATTTGCAGTGTTGGCTCAGCTCATTCAGGTGAATTAGCTTTCAGCTTCTCTAACCCAGTCGGAGTGAAATTGAACAAATAGCTGCATCAGTGCATATGTGGAAAGTACAAGATGAGAATGTTCTGTATACACACAAGAGGATGAACTTCAGGGCCAACATGTTAATGCCAAACCAGCCATTCATGCTGCTAGTTTTTGTTGTGGTTACCACATCATTTGTCATCCACCCCTAAGCAACCTCGCCATGTCTGTTTTCATCAATGTGAGTGCTTCTCTGACGGTCTCTTTACTGGTTCAATTTTACGCTTTGTAGATGTCCAGTAACCATGCTGACATTTGCTTCCTCTGAAACCAACTTTTATGCTTTCAGTTTATCTAATGTTATATTGTGTGTTCACTGGCAATACTCTTGTGCTAATGTAGAAACAAATCTTACGGTGAATAACCATTGGAACTTCAGTACTTGAAGTTGTCCTCCCCAGTATTGGCAACATCTGCTATCCTTTTTATGCATCTGTCCGTACAATATTTTTGCCAAAAACATGATTTCTCTCACTGGCCTACGAGTTAAGGCCTGTAATCCATGGCACTGTTGCATGTTTTTGCTTGCTATGTAATGGACAACAGTTAGTTGTGTATTTGCCCTTGCCTAGCTGTTGTTTTAAACCTGTGTGGCTCTTTAGCAGCACCAGTAATACTAGATTTATTCAATAGAAATTGAATAAAGACTGGTATATAAAACAAATATATCCAAGACACAAATATGATTTAATGCACAGGCACACTTGAGCCCCATCTCACAGACATGCTGCATAAGACTCTGTGCTCACTGTTCCCATGAGGGAGCCTCCAGGCATAACTCAGATCATCAATGTGAGCCTGCATGTGTAAACACTTGGAATATTAACCCATGTAGGTTGACATGCAAAGTGCACACAAGAGAATTGACGAGACGGTAACCCTTGCATATTACACAGACAACCGGAGATTATTATCCAAGACAGCTGGTGTCAGCCTGTATCTCCCATCTAACATCTCAGTGCAGGGAATTCAAGGGAAACCAGCTCAGTATCTGTTCTCTCTCCTTTGCAGTGACCAAGTCTTATTTGACCCTATTTGGATTCAATTATACAGTCATAGTGATCAGTTTAATCAAATGAAACTGCTGCATCAGAACACAAAAAATCCATCTACTGTAGTGTTTTATCAACCATCCCTACCATGATGGTGTAATGGTGTGCCTCTGTGATTACTAAGTGACCTGACTTCACTAATTGTGAATAAGTTATTTGCAAATAGTATGTTCAAGAACTAATTGTAGCCCCTCAGCAGCAGCAGCAGCAGCCCCTCATCCAGCCACTTCCAAGCACAAGCCCATAACTCAACAGTGGGAAGGTAGGATTTAGTCAATTTTAATATTATAAGGAGGATAGTCTAGACCTGTTTTATATGACAAGTGCACAGAAAACACATAATGCTTCATAACTGAACACAGTTATGAACACACATTCACACCCCTGCAAAATAAACAGGGAATGTTTGACACTGAAAAGGCTCCGCCCACTGTCCTGTGTCCCTGTGTCAACCAACCATCAAAGAAATGAGAAGTGTTGGTGATTGTGTTGAAAATACCTTCATTTTTGAGAAGATATTTATTTTTCATCAAACTAAAAAAAAAACGACTTTTACCTGCATGTTACTAAATAAAAAATCAGATCTGTTATTTTAATCACTGTTCTCAGTCCCTTTGGTCTCCTTCAGTAAATAGAGGCCAATTATAAAAACCCATTCAAACTAAAAGGCAACTTAGGGGAGATGCTGAGAGAGGACAAGAGTCTGAGATATGACCCATGTTATAATTTGCTACATTTAATGAATATTGGGCCAGAAGGTGTTCTATAATCGGTCTTAAAAATAAAGTAAATTAGGTTTTGAATTGTGGCCTTTGGTTAATTGCTAAGCTTTCCCTTCAAATCAAACACATCATTTGCAAATAATACCTCTGAGATTTAGGTTTTCATTTCTGATCGTTTCATAGCAGTGTATTGAAGGGGGGGGAAAAAAGAAGTAATTTGAGGTATAACGATAAGAGCTAAAGTCTGAGTCAGCGTCCCACAGGAAAGTTTGATGTGCTAATGAGCTGCTGTGTTGTTTTTTCATTAAAAGGGCATGCAAGTGCACAGCCTGGTCCATAGTGACCTCTTAGTTTATTCTGTCATTAAGCTTTATGCAAACCTGCATTAGTGCACAGCTCTGGTTCTGTTTTGGAGAGTTATCAGGAAAAAAAGATCTGATCCCTCCTGAACAATAAAGTGGACTAATCAGCCAGCTATTACAAAACAAGCAGACCTCTAATGAAGCTACGAAAGCAGAAGTCAATGCCAGAATATGGGGAAAGAACATTTGCAGTGAAATATGTCAGAGCTATGAAAACATCAAATTGTCACTCAAATAAAATAAGTTAACGTTGCAAACAGTCAATCTGGAAGATTTATCTACTGTAATAACTTCCCTATTTAAGTTGTTTGAAGTGTCTCTGCTTGGCCTATAAGAATTTCTGTAGGTCAATACTTAAAGAATTCATCACATTCCGTTCATCAAAAAGCTTTGTGTTGCATGAGTAAGTTCATTCCTCACTCTGAATTTGCTCTCGCTTCTCATTTACCTGAGAGGAGAGAGGAGCAGCTCCTCAAGGTAAATTAACTACTGCCAGTACGTTTATATATGCAGTGGTAGCTCACAAAAGTGTATGGTTTTAAAAAGAAACCTTGGATTTCCAATCCAATCAAAACCATGTTTCATCGCTTTACAGTTTCCATATTCTTTAAAAGCATTTATTTGATCAAAGGCGAAGTCATTCTGAACTTAGCTACCACTTAATGTTCTCTGAAGGAGGACCCAGAGTTTGGGAGCACATTTTACATTAATTACCTTGTACAGTCGGTGAAGAGCTAGTTCATTTGATCCACATTTAACACTTGGACTGATGGAAAGAGAGATGAAGCCATTGAGTTAATGGAGAAGCCAGCAGATCCTTGAAAAGGATAATGAGTTTTTTACCCTTGACTGCCACTTTGCAGGGACACTTCAAGTCTGAACGCTCATTTTACAAAAATCTCTGCTACTCTTATAATGTAAGCCTGTGTTCAGGCTTCCAATGGTGACATGTTCTTGATTTTCCCAGAGCAGGACCCCGGCAAAGGCTATGTCAGATTTACTTTGTTGTGACTTACAGTTCTTAAGCTATTCTACCAAATTGCACACTTCTGTGTGTTCTCCAGTTATAGAACTATTCTGAAGGAATACAGAGATACACAGGGATGTGTCCAGACTTTTTTTGACAGGGTGGCCCGAATGGGGCCCCGGCTTATGCAGGGATGGTATGAATTTTGTGTGCACACACAAATGAATTTCACTCACAAGAAAATGGCAGCATATACATCTTCTTGGCTTAATTCCTTAAGGACTCAAAAAGATGAATATCTAAAGTCACAATTTCAAGTCGGCTACTTAAAACATTTCCAGGCCAACTTCTAACAGACTGTCTACATTGCAAAATTACATTTACTTTCATTTTTTCAGTACTGATACATTGCTAGTAAGTTAATTGAAAGTAAGACATTAAGAAGGAGTTTTCTTGCACATTTTTATGGACTCACTCCTTTCCCATGCATCTGTCTTATGAAGTATATGTGCAAAGCATTTGTTTACAATTAAAAGTGCTCACAGAAGTGAATATGTTGTTCTTAGAGTTTCAAAGCACTATATAAATAAAGAGGGAGTTTAGGTTTATCTAACTGCTTCAATTATTATCATTTGACTTGTAGCTATGTACTGTATATAGCCTTAAGAGAAAAAAATAGGGGAGTCGGTCGAAGCCTCCTTTCCAGCACCCTAGAGTAACCTTTCCCCAGGAGGCTGAGAACTGTGACACCCCAATAGTTGGCACACACACTCAAGCCCCCCTTTCTAAAAAATTGAACAACCACCCTGGTCTGCCACTCCCCAGGCACTGTCCCAGACCTCCATGTGACAAAGAGGAGGTGTGTCAGCCAAGCCAGCCCAACAATGTTCAGAGCCTTTAGCATCTCTCAGTGTATGTCATCCACACCTGGCGCCTTGCCCCTACTACCTCAGTGACCTCTGCAAAGGTTAATGGAACAGCTTCCCCCGGATCTTCAGACTCGGCCTCCTGTTCAGAGGATGTTTTGGTTGGGTTAAGAAGTTCCTCAAAGAATTCCTTCCTGCACCCAACAATATCCCCAGTCCGGGTCAGCAGTTCTCATCCCTGTTGATAACAGCCTGGGGCAAGCTCTGCTTTCCCCTCCTGAGCCATAGGATGGCATGCCAGAATTTCCTTGAAGCAAACCAAAAGTCCTTCTCCATAGCCCCCCTGAACACCTCCCACATCTGGGTTTTTGCTTCCTCAATCACTGAAGCCACAGCCCTCCGAGCCACCCGATGCCTGTCAGCTGTTTCCAGGGGTTAGATGATACCACCACAAAGTCGATCATCGATCTTTGGCCTCTGGTGTTTTGTTATCAAGTACACCTATACAGTAAACATCCCCATACTCAAACCTGGTGTTCATTATGGCCAATCCATAACTAGCACAGAAGTCACATTTTTCAAGCCATTCTGTTCATTAACCTTTTTTTTCTACAGTATTGTTGTGGTGAATTTTAAGCATATTTTTTAGCTTAAAAATGGGAACAGCTGATCATGTAAATGGAGCTCATTGTACAATTTGTTGAGCTAAGCTACAAGACAGGAATCAGAACTTCTGATAATGATACTATACAACAGGTACAATGTCTGTGTGTCTGAAGATCTTGAAGATGTTTCACCTCTCCTTTGAAAGGCTTTTTCAGTTCTAAACTAACTGGAGCTAGAAGAGAGACTCTCATGCGAGTCATCCTTGATCATTAGCATGCTAATGATCCACAGAGGCTTACATTTCTAGCTTCGTACACCAATTAGTTGAGAACTGAAGTAGTGTTTCGGAGGAGTGTTGAAACGTCTTTAAGATCTTCAACCAAGTCCAGTTGCCTTCGGATCAAGCTTCGAACAGGTACAATGTTTAATACAGAGTGTGTATCAATTATTTATATGTTCAAATTGTTGTCTTGTCACTCTTTAATGTTCACATAACAAACTGTTTAAATTTAGCAGTTATCTTATGCATTGTATTGTCTCTAAAAAGCTACCACAGTGGTTAGAGTTTGAATATGTTGTATGGACGCTTGACATTCAGCATTTTAAATGCTTTTTCTGCTGTCGACTGTTTTTAATGAAGTTATATGTCCGCAGCGTTTTGTAAATATCTTCCAAGAGGTGCAAGATTTTAAAGCTTTTAAGCTTTTAAGCTTTTATTGTATATTTACATCAAATAGCACTCTCCCCTTTTAGAATAAAAGCAGATATTGCACACTAAAAGCCGCTCCAAAGTGAGGGTATGGATTGATGAAGAACAGCACTGAACCATTGTAGGCACTTTAGATTAATGGAGAGCAGTGTGGACAAATTGTCACCTAAGTTTTGGTGCTAATAAATTTAAAACCTTGGTTTCCCTTCTCTAAAGTTATAAAAGGGAAGTTTTAGACACATGAGCTATCCCATGATCTCTAATTGAATGATAATAGTTGAAACAGCAGTTACCAGTGGGGCTAATTATTTCTTTCTTCTTTGTCTTTTTTCCATCTCTTCAGCTGCCATCCTTGATGACCCCATGGAGTGCAGCAGAGGGGAGCGTTTGGCCATCACGCTGGCCAAAGACAGCATCAACAGGAATAGTAACCGCTCCACCACTGGCAAGCTGGAGGTGGACATCTTTGAACTGCTGAGAGACAGTGAATATGAGATGGGGGAGACAAGTAAGTACCACTGGGAAGAAATGAAAATTAATTAGTGAGGAAGAGAGTGTTGATGTGTGTGGTTTTTCATGTGTGTGTGTGCGCGCGCGTGCGTGTGTGTTTGGTCAGAGAAATTAGCAGAGAGAGTAATAAATCTGGAACCAGTGCAGTCAGCAATCCCAGCAGCAGAAAAGGGTCTCTAATGTAAACCCTGTCTGTCATTTCATTCGAAGCCTATTGTCTTATTTCACTCTGTTTCTGAACCTCTTTCCCTAATATACATCCAGATTTGTGTCAAGGTTAAATAATATTACTCAAACGGGGGTTAGAATGAATAAAAAAAAATTGTATATATAGGCTAGTGGAAATAGATCACATGCAAATGTTACTGGCTAATGTTAATAATAAATAATTGATTATGTTTGATAGCTGAGGGAGTAAAGCTGTGTTTTTAAGACTGCTGGGTTTTGTTTTGTTTTTGTTTATAATGGACACCATCACTGTCCTGTGGCAAGGCAAAGCAAATCCACATTATCTGTAAAAAGAAGAGTTTTTGTTCATATACCATGATCTGCTTGTCCAATCCGAGAACCTACAACAGAAAGGTTTATGGGTCTTTTTAATTTCTTCGTAACGTGTCATAATGTGATGTCCAGTAATTTGTCACACAGATGTGACACATGGATTACTGAGGGTGACCTCATTAACACCAGCTTAAGTACCCATTTGTTATCAATTGTATGATTGCTTTTGCTTCACAGTTTCCCAAATCAGTGGACTGTGGAGTCACTTGTTGCTTCAGTGTTGAGGCTTTTTTTTTTTTTTTTTTGATGAAAACTTTCCAAAATCAATACAGCAAAGTATGGGTCTGCAGAAAACAACCAATACAAACAGCTATGACAGGAAGGGTGGCAATTGATTTTCAATAAAACACATTCACACTTTCAGAAACCCTTCAGTGGAGCTGCTTAATCCAAGAAAATGCCGCTTCACTTGAAACTGGATTACTTTCTATGCCTGGTTTACCACAAAGCCTTCCTAAATGCGTTTCCTCCTCTGTGTCTGCTTGTGTGCGTCTGTGTGTGTGTAAAATAGCACGTGTTGGTGTGCGCATGCTGGATTGTGTGTATTTGTTCAAATGCTTTGCGTGTTAAAGTGTGAGCTGGTGTGTGTAATTACAGGCAGGAATTGGATTAGGGACGGATCAGTGGTCACTGTTAGATTGAAATATCACAGAGGGTGCACTACCTGCCCAGAAGAGACCCACCCCCACCTTTAAAGCACCCAATCCTGCCTGAGTAGTATACAGTTCTAACGTTTGCCACCCTGAACTGACTTTTAGGCAGAAAACAGCAAAAAAGCCACAAAAAAAGTTATTTTACAGTTATAATATAGTATACAGCCATATACAGTAGCTGTATGTAATGTATATATATATTTTTTTGCTGCCATTCGTTTGCCTGTGGAATCTTATTGACAAATGACATAATCGAAACTTAAGGTGAATTATTTTTTTAACCTAACGTTCAACACTTTTTCATGACCATTATTCCTATCCTGTTCTTTGCGATACAAAGTAAATGCCAATATAGGATACCTTCACACACGTCCACTTGGACTCATGGATGTGGATCGGTAACCAGCCGGTCCTCACAAATATAGTAGCTTTTGTGCCAATCTCAGACTCATACACAAATCCTGTTTGTGCAGGTTTAATGCCTTGCACACAGTGACAGAAACACTAACGCGGCAGCCACACACAAACACAAGCTTACATGACGACAGTGTGGTTCTCAGGTTCCCATGAGCGAAGGCTAGAAAGCATTTTCCTACTGGAGGATAAACATAGACCGTTACCTGGTACTGGCTCCTCTTGCCTGAAAGGGCCTCTCTGTTCAGGGCATAGAATTGGAAAGGGACGAGTACCCTCCAATACTTGGCAAGTGCTGGATTGTCCGACTAATTTTGTTTTGTTTGTTTCCAGTCATGGTGATAAAATGCCCAAATCTAACCAAACACTCTGAACCTCTGAACAATTTGTTCCTACGAGACAGCTGTCACTCTCTGAGTCACTGGGAATACAAACTTCAGACTGTAGTGTGTCTTTTCATCTTCTACAGTGTTGTCACTTCATTGACAACACTGTGTCATATCTACACCGGGTTTCATAATCAAAATTCTAATTTTTCTTTTGCATCCGCTATGCCCATATGTATTTGTTCTCTCTCTGTCTCTCTCTCTCTCCTTTGCTCCCCTGAAACCCCTAAGAAAGGTGCCACTTTGCAGGAAACATAGATAAATGCATGCTGGTAATTAAGAGATATAAAACAAGATAA
Organism: Tautogolabrus adspersus; assembly: GCA_020745685.1. NCBI lineage: Eukaryota > Metazoa > Chordata > Actinopteri > Labriformes > Labridae > Tautogolabrus > Tautogolabrus adspersus. Next base: position 18,314,766 of record CM036545.1, read on the forward strand.
AAAGTCTTAGCAGCCGCAGATTCCATTTGACGAGGCAACGAGAAAGAGAGAGGCAGAAAGGTACGAGACTGCAAGTGCAATGACCTCCACGGAAGAAGAAGAAGAAAACGTTTGGTTGTGGTATTGGCGTGATGTATTCCTTCCTTTTTCTTTTTCTTTCTCTATATCAATACTTTTATCCTCATGTGACCAGCAAATTTGTCAACCATTTCTCAAGTCAAACTCATTACAGCCCTCTAATGATTCCAAGATTCTTATAGCTGCTATTGATCAGTGAGAATCAATGTGAAGTAGAGAAAAGAGACTTCAGCTGACCTTATCACCTTTGACCACAATCCGACCCCAGTAAGTAGGACAGTCCCCTTCTAACAGTTCACAGCTCCAATAGACACCTTGACACCAAGGCCAATGTCCAGCAGGTGTAATAAATAAACTTTGTTGGAAAGGCAGAGATTGGACGCACACCTTTCATGCTAATCCTCTGTCTCTCGCACATATATTCACAATGTTCGCTGTGCAGAGATGCAGCAAATCAGAGCGCCACAGGGACCAGGAGTGTGTTCGCAGGAAGTCAAATCACTCAGCTTTATAATTTAGTGAAGTCATGCAGAGAAGTGTATGTGTGTGTGTATGTGTACTGTAACGGTGTGCATACACGTGTACGTGGGTGTTTGTGTAAAGTGTCGGTGTGTTCATGTCTAACAGCCCCCATGGGTGAATAAGGGATTATTTATTAATCATTCGATTCACTGCCTTTGGGTTCAAAGCACAGGCCTGTAAATGGCTCTCTACCTTTTCCTCCATCACACACATTTCTAGTTAATGCTCAGAATTTTACCCAATAACTGACAAGAAATGATCGTCACACACACCTATTTTTTTACACACATGCTCACACAGGAAAAGTACAAAGTGTTGGTGTCTGCTTCACATCAGTGACTCCAGCGGTTTAATTAGAAGCCAGGGATTATAAACTCAAAGAAAATGCATCCTGCTCTCCAGTATGGGAGATTAAAGCCTATGGCCTGTATACCTAGGAGGGGAGTGAAAATATCACATTTATTATATTATATCAGCCAAAAGTTATCTTTTCATCCTCTAAGGTAGAGCCTTTTAAACAATCCAAGGGAAGGTCGGATGTGAAAAAACAAGATGAGATGTGTTTGTCACTTTTGGGGGATGTTACGGCATTAAAGTGCAAAATTTAAAACACCAAATTTTATGTTTTAAGCCTCCAGGTATCACTTCCTATCACTATTTCTGTGTCTCTGCCTTCCCCACTGTATGTCACTCTGTTTATCGGTCTAATTCTTTTCTTTTGTCTTCATACAGTATGTGGATCTCTACTATGAATAAACCCCAAAGCTATTCAACTCTCATGGGCAAAATCTATAGGATGTTTCTGTATGTGCATATTAATAAACCAGGACCAATACATTTGGCCTTGCACTCATTTAACCAACACGGGTAGTTTCAGGTTCACTTGAGGCGGTACAAGTGCTGGCTCAGGACGCTATCTGTTTAGAGGTTGAGGAAGTCAGCATGTACATCCATTAACATCTGGCTGAAGAGGGACTTTTTGCTGCTGAGGATTTGCTAACCACAGTTCTGTTTATGTTTTTTTGTTTTATACATTTATAGAAACAAATACAGGTTATTTTTATAGGGTTATGTGGGTTGACACCAAACAACTCATAATATACCAACAACAGCATAATAATATGTTAGACAAAACCTGTCAAGAGACTTACTTTGTTGTCTGAATAGTAAAGAAAAACATGTTTTCTACATTGTAAACATGGCTGAGTGGATTTAGCTTCAGAGCACGACGGCATGCAGGCAGATCCCAGTATGATGCTAATTGGCTTGTCTGAACTCTGACACAGTTTGTTTTGCTGCCTGATGAAAAGAGACAGAGCCTTTTTGAATTGAACAAATCCATAAACAAGATCTAAATCAATTAGAAAGGAGAAACGATATGTATGAGCAGAGCTTTATCTCAGAAGGTTTTACTGCCGTTGCAAAATTTAAAACACTTTGTTCTGCATCATTTAACTGGAAGCTGATAAAACAATATTAATGACAGCTACATTATCTTTTCTGTCTATCGTTTAATGTCAGCTTTCTTTCATTACTCAAACATTCAGTCATAGTTGTGTTTTCTGACTTGCTCCCGCCCTTGCTGTAATTGGATGAGTCCACAGAGAAGCCACTATTTTAACTACATGAATTTGATCAGTGTGCCTATTTGAAGACAGCCCATTACCATCTCAGTGTACGTAATGTCCTGTTGTATAGTACAGCCTGAATTTCTAATGAGACATTATTCTGTTATAGTGGCAGACGGAACAGGACTCCCTGCCGTTTAAACTCCCTGTTGGCATTGACTTGCCGGGCTTACTGCTTTGAAACACTGACTGTGATAATACTACTGTAGGGATACTAAAGACCCCCTAAAGTGAAAAAGGCCGCTTTGTGTTCTTAAGTGAGATAGCCAGTTTAGTCCCCAAACTCTCAGAGGACCCGATACTGGCCTTTAAGATGTACAATTTTCCACAAAGTTTCAATTGTTCTACTCAGTTGGATGACCAGAATACTTTGAAGCTCAGCTAGTCTGTTATGATTGTCACCGAAAATAGTATTGTTAGATTTGCTGTTGAATCAATCCTTGTCCTTACTTGCATTGATTCATGCAATGAGTTTTGTCAGGCCTTTGCCAGTACTGCCAAATATACTTTAGTCTGACTCTGAACTCTGTCTAGTGTTTAGGTCAAACAATTAATGCAGTACTCCTACAGTGTCAGGGGAAACAGATGCAGTGTGTTACCACACTTAACTAGACAGCTTCTTGGAAACTTTTTGCTTTGGGCTTTTGATATGCCAGTAGGCGGTCCTTCTTCATCTGTTCTGTAAATGAAATACCATGTCCATATATCAGCCTTGGCAACTTATCTCTGCCGATCGAGGCTGATTTGTTTTTAGTTCCAGGTGTTGACTGTTCAAAGCTAAACCTAACCCTTACAGTAACATCATAAGAATGAGATTTTTAGAGTTCCAATTAGGGATGGAACTGATCAAAGCCGATCCGTCATCCATCCGAATCACGCCCCACAGTTCGGGCCGCATGTGATCTGCAGAGCCATAACACATTTCTGATAATGATATAAGATAAATGCACTGCCCCTAAATCCCTGTGTTGTCCTAGTGAAAAGACAGTATTTCATTTGTACATGTATGTGCAGCCATTGGGAACAGCTGTAAAAATAGGTAGCAATTTAGTCATAAATAATCGTAGAGCTTTGACATTTTATTGTGTACGGTTACTTTGATTTAAACGCTGCTTGGACTTTTCTCTGTTCACTTACTGTGTCTGTGTTCATCATGCAGGTATCAGCTGGTGGCTGAGTTGAACATAAATCAAACTTAAAGTACGTAACGTTACAGGCCATTGAGCTCTCTTGTCTTGTAGATTCCTCTGGATCATTGGTGTAGATGGCCTGCTGCTATGAACTTATTACAAGGCAGTTTTTTCTTGGCACTGTAACTTTGCTAAATGTTGCTTAGTGCTTTGCTCATGATGGATTAACGTTGGGTCTTTGTACTGTAAGAAAGCAATGAGTAAGGTCTTTTACCTACTCTTTTGTAGTATTAATTAACAATGAGTAAGGTCTTTTGTAATATTAATTAACAATGAGTAAGGTCTTTTGTAACATTAATTAACAATGAGTAAGGTCTTTTGTAATATTAATTAACAATGAGTAGGGTCTTTTGTAATATTAATTAACAATGAGTAGGGTCTTTTACCTGCTTTTTGTAAAGTGTCAAGATAACAGTTGTTATGAATTGCTGTTATACAAATAAATATTGATTGATTGAGTCTGTTGTTGTCTGTAGCTGTAAACTAAGCCAATCAAATGTATCAAGCAAACTTTACAGATCGGTGTGTTCAGTCCAAAACTGAAAACATAGTTCCTAAACGTATGCTGCTTTGTTTTGTCTGACTCACGTCACCTCAGGCGCTTCAGGTGCACCCAGTGCACAGACACACACGCATCAACTAAATGAACGTTGTGTGTGAATGAGACGTGTTCAACATTGTAAAAGCTCATACGAAAAATAGGATTTTTTGTAGAATACAGCAAACGTTATTGCTTTATTCTGTTATCCACAGAAAGATTTATATTTAGTGTTTGTGAAGTTGATGTCCATGATGGGGGATAACAAATACTGGGAAATGTTCCAGCTTTTTATATTACAGTCTCTTCTCAGATTTCTTCCATTTTCAATTTCTAAATGAGAAGAGAGTTCAGCTTTATCTAATTGCTTGTATTAGTATTAATGGAATTGTAGTAATGAGTGTAGCTAAGTTGAAGTACTTTTTTTTTTTTTGGCTGAGGAAAACTGATCCGTGACCAAAATCCGTGATTCAAAGCAAACTGGGATTTGTGATCCGTTGCAACACTACTCCAATCGATAGCCAAGGATGTCTTGCTTCCTCTTTCACTAACAGTTAAAGCAGATTATGAAAGAGAAAAATAACAGTGAATGTTTGAAGTGGAGTGAACATGTTGTGATATTTTCAATGTCCAAATTTTAATACAGGTCCAGCAAAGTTAATGCTCCTCATGTAAGTGGTATACATCTGCTGTACAGGGTTTATATCCACAGGGAGTGTGTAATAACACGTTAAAGGTTGTTTTGTGTTACATTCAAGTTCAAGATAAGTCATAAAAGATATTCAACTATAGATGACAGGATGATTTTTATGTAAAAACAAACAAAATTGCATTACAGGACACATATGTAATAGACAGAAGATAAAAATAGCCAGAGGTAAAACCTTATTAGACGTTTCCCCCGGGGAAACTTTAATCCTCTTATCTCCTGCTGTGTCATATAATGCATTAATACATTTAGGCTATTGGGCAATTGATTGTGTAATCAAGCTAATTGATCTCAGCTGTGGTCTTCTGCTGCTGGTTTTCATTCTCATCATCACATCAAAGATTATTGCATCCCAGCCATCCATAGCTGAAAAACCAGCAGTCAGAGCACTTTGGTTCCTGAGCATCAGGATTAACTGTGCTTGTGTGTGTGGTGAAGAAGGTCCAGATGTACAACTTGCTCTCTGGATCATCTGGCCATCCGCGGAGGGAGCTATGGCCTACATTAGGACCTTATGTTTTATCTATCTTGAACTCATCACTCTTTGTAAAAGTTTTTCCAGCTTGCTTTAAAACTGCTGTGGTTAAACCATTTTCAAAGAAGCTTTGTTTGGTTGTGGATTCCCTTACCACAGCATGTTATATAATACCAGTTGAGATCCTTCTGACAGGTACGATCTCAACCACTGGTGCACCTTACCTGAGATGCAAAAATTATTTTCAAGTCTGTCCAATTGTATAGAGTGGTCCAAGGTATCAAAAGCGTGCAGTACGATCTAGCAAACAATAAAACACATGTTGACTGAGTTTACAGCCAACGACAAATCGTTAACCCCCTTTGTACGTGCTGTTTCTGTAAACTGTTTTCCATAAAGAGCAGACAGAAGTGGCTCAAATGGATCATTTAATGAGAAATAATTTATGAGAAAGCAAGGTTTGAAACAGGTCTAGAGTTTGTAAATCCTGTGCTGTAAGGCATGGGGTTCCACAGGGGTCTGTACTGGGTCCATTGTTATTGTCACTCTGTCACCACTGGGTAAGATTATGCGTTATTTTGGGATGGCTTTCCATTTTTATGCAGATGACTTTCTGTTGTACATGCCAGAAGTCTTAGGAAGTGAGTCTGATACAGCTAACTTGAGGCCTGTCTAGCCATGGGGCTGATTATCAACAAATTCCTTGCTACTTAGCTTGGCTAAGACAGAAATGATGGTAATCAGATCAGCGAGACTGAGTCATCTGTATGACCATTTTACTTTGTCTCTGAAAGACTTATTAATTGCAGAGACAGAGTTAAGAATCGTGGTATGCTTTATGATCAAACACTTTCGTTTGATTTTCATAAAAAGAGGTGACTAGAGTAACAGTAACATTGCCAAGATCAGACCACTCCTGTCCTTTACGGATACTGAGGTCCTTGTTCATGCCTTTGTGTCATCTCTGTCATATTATATTGTAATGTCCTTCTGTCAGGTTTGCCAAAGAATAATTTTCAAGGTCTGCAGATGGTTTAGAATGCAGCAGCTCGTGTTCTGACCAGGTTGGGTAAATATGAGCATATTACTCTGGTGCTTGCCTCACTTCATTGGCTTCCTTTTCAGCTTATAGCAGACTTTAATGTGCTATTGTTAACTTGTACAATATTAAATGGCAGTGTACCATCATACCTGTCTGACCTAGTGAACCAATATGTGCCTGCACATGCTCTGCTTTCCCAGGGGACTGGTCTTTTGGATGTCCCCAAAGTTAGCAAGGGGTGTTGATGAGCGGGCTTTTTCATTCTGTGCACCGACATTACGGAATTGTTTACCTCTAGACATTAGGCAGGCATGTTCTGTTGATATTTTTAAAGCAAACCTAAGATCACACTTGCTTACCATTGTGTATGAGTCATGGGTTGTTAGTACATGTCCCTGATGTTCTGTCATGGAGTCTTAGTTTTTAGATTTTTAAACATTTTTAATTGTCTTTTTTTCTAAGCTATTGTACATAGCTTAGCACATTGATTTAAAGTGCTTTATAAATTATTTCATATCATTATTAATATGAACCCAGTGTCAGTGAAGAGGACAATAATGGATAAGTTACTCGTGATGTAGATAACAGTGAATACAATCAGAAAGGTGAGGAGGTGAGAGTAGAGATATGGTGCTGCTAGTCAATGCAAACCGAGAAAGAGAGAGAGAGATGTTGAATACCTGTTTCAGCGATTTTCCTAGTCTAGTTCCTAGACTGTTTTGCTTTCTAGGTTCTCTTTTCACCCTCCTCTCTCTCTATGAGTTGCATAACCTGTATGTGTCTCATTTTCTGCCTTTGTCTGTTGTGAGTGTTTTTTTTTACTGCACTGGTGTTGAGGAAACCCTGAAAAAATATTTTACTCCCAGTAAAAATCTGTTCCTTTTCTTTCTAAGTCTGACTTTAATTTTAAGACATTTTGGAGTTAGGGGTATTTCTGATGATGACGTTATTAACAGACAACTAAACTCTGTAGAATTCCACCACTTATCTTGACTGCGGCAATTGTTGAGAGGGGACCAGCAAACAAAGTTGATCGCTAATGATCACTGTGAGGCATTCATAACAAACTCACTCAGAGTATATCTGCCACTGATCTGAGAGTGTTCATTTACTTGTCCCTTTGACTGTCCAGATACTCACCCTGCTGTGTTTGCACTCGGTGTGTGTAGCGCTGTCCAAACTGATTTAAATGGCTGCGTTGTGCAGCAGCTCAGTGGTACAGATAGTGTGGAATTGCTTTTTGTGAACTGAAGAGCTGGCTAGCCAACCCAGCAAATCCTCTCTGGCCAGAGACCATTTACACGGTGGCTGTGCTCACTTTCGGACTGTCTACCTGCCAGACACTGCACCATAGTTTGTCATAGCAAAGCGAACACTCACACAGACATCTCCTATTTGTGTACAGCAGACTGCTGCTCAGCTTTGTTCTTACTTATGTGGACATGGGTATCATTAAAATAAACACAAAGGGTGGGGGATATTTTCAATTCAAACACCATGAATTGTTCTCACTATTGTTTATAATTGCGTTGTGTGAAACATTCTGCCTGCTTAGTTTGAGTGTAATTATTTCCGTTAAACTACCAACAATACATTTAATTATCTGTTTCAAAATCAAACCTGCACTAATAAACAGTAACACAAAACGCTGTATATATTAGATGGAAATACTTATCTAAAAGGCTTGTTTATGTCATGATTTGGTCTGTTTTAGTTTTGTATTTTGGAGTTTAGATTTCTTATCTTGTTTGAGTTTGTATTCTTCACTAGTGTTTTCCTTGTGTTAATGTTTCTTAGTTCAGTCTTTAGTGTTAATAGTTTTATTTTTGTCATTTCATGTTCTAGTGTGTCTTGTTACATTCTTGAGTTCTATGTCTTCAGTGTTTCATGATTAGTGTGAGAGCTGTAGCTCTGGTATACGGTTATACGGTTTGTGCTAGAAACTTGGTTCCAACTGGAAATGGTAGAGTTTGGTGAGGAGAAGTGTGCTATTACTTTCAGTGATGCTACAATGGTACAGTGATTTAATATAAATATTTTAAACTGTAAAAAAATGAATGGAACCCTATGGGACACATTTTTGAAAGCTCATAACTCAAAAACTAAAAGTGCTGAAGTATTCAAGCTTTGTAATATGGTCTCTAATGGTAAAATATTTAACATACTAAATGATGATACTCATAGCGCCACCATGTGGTGAGATATTAAGCGTTTTGCTTTCAATGCTAAAAAGTTGCTAACAGTTAGCCGTATGAAAATAATATTTGCACAGCGTGTTCCTTGGATGCTACTGCTCGTTTGCCGTGCTGAAACCTAGGGTCAATTCAGAAGTTCGTCACTCTATATTTTTTAAAGTATGCATAATCAATTAACTACTGTAACTCATCGAGCCTTTACTCAAATCATAACAAAATGGTTACAGACATTGGTCAGATACTCCAGACCCCACATATCCAATTTTGTTAAGATCGATTTAACGGTGTGCCCGTAAAGACAGTAAACATTTTACTGTAATCGGTACTGTAGGCAAAACATTTTCTATTTCGCTAAATGTTTGATCAAACTTCACCAAATTTGTCAACAGCCCTCAGGAAAGCATCAGGATATTGTATGATGATTTTCAGAATTTTATGATCAAATTTTGAAAATTTGATGCATTTAAAGTTTATAAGAGTTTTCCCCATGTGAAGTCATTGCCTCATGTACAAGCTGTATTCAATTCAATGCTTCACCTGACAGGTGTATTTTGTGAGCAGACTGTGATCTGGACATACTCTGTACAATACCTTCAGACAGGTACAGTGCCAGGTTGGATTAAGATTGGAAAATAGCACATGGCTGTAATTGAGTTCACTCCAGACTCGCAGACTCAAAGCGCTTTTTACACCGCAGGACGCATTCAATCTTTGCACACTGATGGCAGAGGCTGGGGATCGAACCCCCGACCTTCTGGTTGTGAAGCGTCCTTGATGCTGACTCGTGGGCTAGATCAGGGGTGGGCAACTGGCGGGGCCACATGTGACCCCCCTCAACCCTAAACGTGGCCCTCAGGTAAATTTTTACATATAAATTAATTGGAAACATGAAGAAAACATGACAAAATCTGAAGGTTGCAGCCGTAAACGGGAGATAAAAATCCAACTACAAATCAATTGAAGTGATTGAAGTGATGGTTCTTTTAGAAAGGAGCATCGGTGGTGGTCTTGACTGGTCTTAATTTAAAATCAGTAATCCACACAGTCTGAGAACGAGACAGGACAGAGTAAAAATGCTTTCGATTCGAGACCTGGACCTTCAAAAAGTAGTCTCGAGACCGGTCTTGAGACCAAGACCGATTTCAAGTGCTACAACACTACTTAGTAAATACTGATTCCAAATACTTTTTTTTTTTATCCCAACATTGACTTGCAGAGAACCCAGCAGTGAGCATTTCTTTGCAGGGTTTCTTGATTCTGTTGTAGCTCACAGAATCCTCCAAAGTTGCGTATTTTTAAAACACTTAAACAATTTAAATCTTGGGATTTTGCCTTTGTCACCATGGAAACCATTGGTGCATATGTCAAACTTGTTTTTCAGTGAGAAAAAAAAGTTCATCAGCCCTCAGAAGAAACTCAAACTAAATTCAAACATTCAAGGTAAGAAAACAGTAGCTCTTTACCTGTTCCTTGTCTCGTTGTTAGTAAAAAGCTTCAATAGTCTTAAGCTTTAGGAGAAAAACTCATAAAGCAAACTATGAACGTGGGTTCTGTTTGAAGTTTCACCCTGTTGACAGAGTTAAAGAATAACTCACTTAGCCAAACTTAACAGCTTAATTTCTTTATATTTGTATTAATAATAAAGGTTTGTTAACTTGTATGCTACAGTTATCTTAAAGAATAAACAGCTGAAAGTGCATGAGGTTACGAAAACTGTTTATCTGTGCTAATATCATAAGCGTAGCAAATGTTTAACTTGAATAATGTAACCTCACTTGTGCTTTTTTCTCAGCATATTTTCTGTCAAGAAAGGGTACATTTTTGTGTTGTTATTATTTGGATTAATGGGCTTTTTCCTGATTTACTGTCCTTATTTGACGTTAGAGTGGATTCTCCTAAAGAAGAATATCTGGCAGAAGAGAAGAAGGAGCAGTGAAATGAGTTCAACAGAAGAGTCTTCAAGCCTCGTCATAGACAGGTGGAGCCATCTTCATGGGCTAGTCCTCAAGCACATGTGCAGCCCTCCCCTTGCAACCCTGCAGCGTTCTGCCCCCCTGAAAGGCACCCAGGGAGCTGGCCAATCAGAGGCAAGTGAGCACGTGGGGAGAGACAGCAGCTGAAACGAACTGCTTCATGCAGAGGCTAAAAGGAGGGTTTTTACAGACGCAAGTAAAAGAGGAATAAGATGTTTTTTGAGATGCAAATCATGTAAAGCTACTCTATAGGTTTCACAGACCGACAACATAATAAAGGGGAAAATGAGTATAATATGGGAACTTTAAGTTAGGGTGCAAATTCCACACTTAACCACACGTTGAAACTAGTTAGTTTGTTACTAAGTTGTTTTATTGTTTGGTTGCACTAGGGAGACATTAAGTTAATCCTAAAGGGAGAATGTGCAACATTTTACACATAAAAATACAAGATACGCAAGGCTTCTATTTTTGCCAGATGCCGGAGCAGGCCGCATTAATTTGCCACAAAGCAGATCGAGCATGACAGGAAGTCAGAGACCGAAATTACACTAAAGATCTGGTTAATTTTCAGAATAATATACTCTGTTTTGATGCTAGATCGTAGTTCACTTTACTACATCAATAAAATGTCATAATAGTTACTTACCCATAGTAAAAGCAAAAAAATTCAAAAAGAGAAACAAATCCAAGTTCACCCTTCTTCAACTCCTTTGATTGTGAACAGTGACCTTAAGTGCGTTTGTTGTTGTGTTTATACCAGTTTTATACCACATACATCATATTATCTTGTGCTGTTGCGCATGATTCTGTAAATACCGTGGGGACTGCTTGGTCTTGCAACCCCAGCTGCCCGGTGGTACTGCTCTCTGCTTCACTCTGTAAATGCAATCCTATTGCAATCTTATGATTGTCTCTTTCTTTGTCTGTTTGTTGTTGCTTTGTAGGAACAGGTCAGCAAAAACCAAGACAACCCTTCAGCAAAGTTGGATCAATGTGGATCAGTTCCCCACACCAGAGAAGACCTCCAACAGTCCAAGGTTAACACTGGAGAAAAATCTTTTCCCTGCAACCAATGCGGAAAGAGGTTCTATCGATTGAAAAACTTGAAATCACACCAACGTTTCCACACTGGAGAAAAGCCTTACTTGTGTGACCAATGTGGGAAGATGTTCCGTCACTTAAACTCACTCAAGTTTCACATGTTTATCCACACTGGAGAAAAGCCTTACTCCTGTGATCAATGTGGGATGAGTTTCAGCCTATCAGGCACCTTGAAAAGACACAAGCTTATCCACACTGGAGAAAAGCCTTACCTCTGTGACCAATGTGGGATGAGTTTCAGCCAATCAGGCACATTGAAAAGTCACAAGCTTATCCACACTGGAGAAAAGCCTTACCTCTGTGACCAATGTGGGATGGGTTTCAGCCAATCAGGCACATTGAAAAGTCACAAGCTTATCCACACTGGAGAAAAGCCTTACTCCTGTGACCAATGTGGGATGAGTTTCAGCCAATCAGGCACATTGAAAAGTCACAAGCTTATCCACACTGGAGAAAAGCCTTACTCCTGTGACCAATGTGGGATGAGTTTCAGACAATCAGGCAAATTGAAAAGACACAAGCTTATCCACACTGGAGAAAAGCCTTACCTCTGTGACCAATGTGGGATGAGTTTCAGCCAATCAGGCACATTGAAAAGTCACATGTTTATCCACACTGGAGAAAAGCCTTACCTCTGTGACCAATGTGGGATGAGTTTCAGACAATCAGGCAAATTGAAAAGTCACAAGGTTATCCACACTGGAGAAAAGCCTTACTCCTGTGACCAATCTGGAAGTACTTCCGTCACCAACCTGTAGAAAATGAAAAACTTCATCAACCAACTGGTTGTCCAAAGTTCACGTATGGATTGTAAAAGCTGTTGTGAAATTGACTAATAAATATTATAATGCATGAGACCCAAGTTGTACATTTTGTATTGTTGTCTTCACTGCTAAAGCTACAGAATTAAACAAAAATACACTGACATAATAAACATGGATATGCATAAAAACAATCACCCTTTAGTGTAAGGGAATACATTTATATAACAATACTTAAGATCCTGAAGAGTTTTCAAAGGTTTCCTACATCACAGTCCTGCACTGCACAAGTTCAAACGTAGAGTAGTTTGAGGACTGTAGGTTTGTGCGTTTTGCAGAGGGAATTAGAGGTTATATAATATAATGTTATTGTAGTCGTGTGACTTCTGCCAGACGCGTTTATGACGTAATCGTCAAGATTTTAGATCCTAAATATCAAACATGTTTGAAATAAATCGACGTTAAGATTGGAACTTTGTGCCACTCACACTACAAGATAATCTGGGCAGATAATCGGTTCCGAGCAGCCTTGAGTCAGGAGCAACCCTGCGATTGTCGGGAAGGAGGAATCGGACCTCAAATCGGCCCGATTATCCTACAGTGTGAGCCAGGCTTAAGTAATAACTTAAATCTTAAAACTAGCTCCTAGTTGGTATAAAGTCCTCCGTAAAATCTGGTTGTCAGGGTGCATCATTTTTAGAGGTGGGATAATGTGGAGGATGAGGAGGATCAGAGGGTTTTACCGGCTGTTTTGACTATCCACAGGAGAATCAACAGAACTTAAAATGACATGGATAGCCGCACTGCGCAACAACAGGTCAGTGAAGCCCGCTCTCCCATCTGTTTTAACAACTATACTTGGCTGTACAATAAGCTACATTAGCCAATCATGCACAATAATGGTTTGGTCATTTTTTTTAATCCTTCACTTTCATAAAAAAATATTAATATCACACAGTGGTCTACACTTAATATGATGCTACTGATGTCTTTTGTGTGTCTTGTTGCTGAAATGTGATATATTAATAACCTTGTGTTGCGTTGCCTAAAAATGAGTCCTTCATTTAAAACCTGACTCGCATTATCAATCAAGTCATCTCCACAAAGTGTACCTATAATATGCAAAATCAAAAGTAGTAACTGTCAGTGTTTTACTTCTTCTTTCAGATGTTTTTGGTTTGTATATCTGCAGTTATGTGTATCTTTCATTTTACTCATGAGGCTGAACTCATTGTACCCACTTTACTTATTTGATCTGCTATCCAATTTGTTTACCAGTGGCATAGTTTGCAGTTACATGAACTCAGTTCCAGGCACACAAAGAAGGCTGATGAATTGATAGGTACAGCATTTGCAGAAACTATTGTTAGTTTGCAAGTTAATTACCATGTAAGTCTTGTTCTCTCTGTCACAGTCACGCTTACATGTGTGACACTACTACTATCTCTCTGACCCTGGTTCAAATCCCTTTCATGAATAGTGGACATATCTGTTCTTCTCAGGAAAGTGATGAAGTTATCGGCCAAACAGACGAGCAGAGAGCTGAATATTCAGTAATTGCACAGGTGAGACAAAACTATAACATTCTCTATCTGACTCTCAAACTACAACCACTATCTCTCCGTCTCTCCCCTTCTTTTTCTTACATTTTCTGTTAATAAGGGGCCATTTTTGTTCTTCTCAGAAAAATGATGAAGATGCCAGCAAAGTAAAAGAGCAGCAAGCAGAACCTTCCATGACAGAACAGGTGAGACAAAACTTCAACATTTGCTCTTTCTCTTTCTCCGTCTTTGTCTTATTTCTTAAACTACAACCTTTAAAAGCTTAGTCACTGTCCCTTTCTCTTTCTCTTATCTTTTATAATGAATGACGGACATTTATATGCTTACTAGGAAAATGATGAAGATGCCAGCCAACCAGACAAGCATAGAGCAGAAACTTTCACAATAAGCCGACAGGTGAGACAAAACTAGAGTTAAATCTTTCGGTGTCTCTCAAACAATAACCTCGTAAGCTCTCTCTGTGTCCCATGCTCATCACTCCTTTCTGTCTCTTAATCGTTCTTTGTTATCATTTACATGGGTTTTCTCCTCAGGCAAGTGAAGAAGATCATTCAATTCAATTCAATTCAAAAAACTTTATTTATCCCCGGGGGGCAATTCAAGGTCACACAGAGCAGCAAATGATGCCAGCCAAACAAACGAGCAGAGAGCAGAAACTTCCACAATAAGCCATGTAAGACAAAAGTATTATTTTCTGTGTCTCTCAAATTACAGCCTCTAAAGCCTTGTCTCTGTCCCAGGCTCATTGCTCCCCTTCTAGTCTTTTTTTCATGAATATTGGGCACACAATATTGTGCCTCTTTTATTTTATTTTTCTCGAGTCCGCTTGTTTGTAAACTGAGCACGCTTCATAATAACATAAAGCATGCATGTGCTGTATTACGACGTTATGTACAAGAGGTAATCGTGCTCAGGCCAGTGGGGGAATGGCGCAGCGGGGGGGCAATCGTGCTTGAGTACGGCACAAAAATACAGAAAGTCCCCCCCTGCCTCTCGCGCCCCCCCCTGACACTTCACGGCGCGCCCCACTATTTGAGAAGCACTGCGTTAATGAGATACCCCCTGAGAGTAGAGATAAGCATGTACTTTTATGTGCTTTGTGGTTTGGATCCAGAAAGCCAGACATGACCTGCTTTTTCAAAACATTTGTGGAGCAATGTGCCAATCTTTCACGAGCTGGCTTTGAGTGGCAGCATCCTTGTGATCAGTCGTGGAGGCGTGCAAAGGTGCATCCATTGTGCTGTGTGTGTGATGCAGTAGCAAGGCCATTAGTACAAAATTTTAAACAATTTAACGGTGAATATGGCTGTGGGTCTGCCTTCATCCTGGAGAGCAAATAAGGAAAGGAAAAGGAAACTCAAGGGTTTACACATGTTTATATGAAAAACCAAACGACAGAAATCATAAAACCACTGTAGAAATAGGACAAATTGCTGAAAGAGAAAAGAAGACTATTTTGGGCATTAAAGGCTCATCTGCTATTGTACATTTAGCTAAGTTTGATCTAATCAATGGCATGGTCCCTGACTATATGCATTGTGTGTTGCTTGGCGTGTGCAGACAATTGGCAACTTTGTGGTTTGATACAAAGAGCAATGCTTAGCCATGGTACATTGGCACACAAACAGCAATCATGGACAGACGACTTTTGTCAATAAAACCTCCAGGAAGTGTTGCGAGGGTTCCGAGATCTCTCACTGATCGAAAATTCTGGTAGCCCATGAATGGCAACACTGGCTTCTGTACTATAGCTTGCCAGTTCTGAAAGGTCTACTTCCCCAGAGGTATCAAGCTCACTGGGCATTATTGATAGAGGGCATAAGCATTTTGTTGAGGTCTGAATTAAATGCTGAACAGATAAATCATGCCCATGATGCATTAGTGTACTTTGTTGGAGGTGTGCAGTCACTGTATGGGAAAGAGCACATGAAATTTAATGTTCATTCACTTCTGCATTTAAGCCAAAGTGTTGTGCATTTCGGACCTTTGTGGGCCCACTCAGCCTTTATGTTCGAAGATTTCAATGGATACCTGCTGAAACAAGTAAAAAGTAGTCAAGCTGTACCACAACAAATCTGCAAACGAGTGATGTTATCCCGTGCTTTTCCCTGTTTAGCAAAGACATTTCTAACAAATGCACCAGCAGAAGTTAATGATTTCTGTCATGAAATGAGAACAGAAAAGCACCATGTTAAGAAAGTTGCAAAGTTCAATGAGGTGACTGCCCTTGGTCCTCCAAATGTAAGATTAATATCTGTTTCTGATCAAGCTGTCCTGCACACAGTGAAAGAGGTTCCCACAGACTCTGTGGTGATTTACTACAAGAGAATTTTTGTAAATGGAGAAGTTGTTGGTCATACCTACAGCGGAGCAAAACAAAGAAACAACTCTAATGTACTTTTGAAGGATGGGACTATTTTTAGAGTCTCACACTTCATTGATATTGGTGATCAGTGTCTGTATGCCATAGGAAACTATGGTAATTGCACAGTGCAGAAGTTAGCCAGAGGCTCTCTTATCAGAACTTCACTGGGTCGATCAAATATTGTTTTCTTTTCTAATGAAACTGATTATTAATAATGTTGAAACATTGAATGTACTGATGTACTCAGACTCTTACTCTTACATTTTGATCCTACAGCTTCACTTTCATGTAAATAACTTTTAGTTCTCATTACATTATGACAAAGCTGAAATTCTTCCTGCAATGCAAAGATACCAGAAAGCTGTCTTCAACTGTCTTGACACAGATTCAAAAATGACTTCCATTCTTCTGTGGATATAACAACAAAATCTGTCTTTTGTTGCTTTGATTTACCCTCTTCTATCACTCTTTCAACCATTTCTCATTTATTTTCCTCCTGCTATAGTTGGACCTAATGTTAACCTCTCTACCACAGTCCCTTCTTTAATCTCTGCTTTTACTGCCCCCGTAGCCTCAGCTCTCATCCAGTAAAGGTCCATATTCTTACCATTTTTCTTTTCCTTCTAGTGTTTGCAAGTTCCCTATATTCACAATTCTTTTTCTCCACCTGTTTTTTCTCCATTTTGCTTCCCCCTTAAGCCCTTCTCAGACTCCAGCAAAAGGTGACGTCCAGGTTAGCATCCACAGTTTTTAAGTAAACTAATAAAAACAAGAAGAGAATTGAAGCTCATGGGGTGTTGATCAGGTCCTCGCTCCTTTGTGCACATTTGGGTGTGGTGAATATCATGGTGTGAGTGCATTGCAGCCACGGTGTGTAGTAATAGCTTAAAATTTGATAGCAAGGCATGGTGTTAAAACCGAAATGTTTCTGCGCCACCATAGACCTGCTCTCTGACCTTACCTCACAGATTTCACAATGAAGAAAGACCAAAGGGTTAAGAGTTTTAGGACAAATTAGGAGGTGCTATTGGTCAATATATACTGATGTGTAAAGGCAGGCACTCTGGTTTTACATTACATGAGAACATTGGGCCAAATTGGAGCATATCCAGGAGATATTTGAACCATTTTCTCATTTGTGGCGAGTCATGCATATTTGAGGTCTTGCCACAGCCTCACCCTTTGAGTTTTGTACACTTGTTTGATATCTTTTAATCATTAAGATCTCTTTTAGCGATAAACCAAGTTTTGTTTGGATCAAATGAAAGCTATGGGAGGAGCTAATCTAAGTATGACCCTTGGAATTAGCACCCAAACACATTTTCCGAATGTATTTGTATTTATTTATTCAAGACAGCATAGGGTCCATGAGGCTGTTATTTATTAATCAATATTGTTTTTAAGACATGACTGTGAAAGAAGCCTCTATGTAGAACCCTTTTTAAATATCTGAAAAGGGTACGCATTTAGCTATTCCTGTATGAAATCATTTTAGCACACTCCTGAGAGGCCTTAAATATAAAATGTTATGTCACTTCTGATACGACTGCCAAGTTTCACGAGTTTAAGGGCTTTTTAAAGCTGCCAAATACGCAATTTCTGTTGGCAAAGAAAGACAGAAAGAAAGAATTCCTTCAATTCCGATAGGGTCCTTGCACCACTTTTCAATGATTAGGTTCTAGTATTCCAAAACGTGCTCCCTCTCTCTGTGCCTTTCCCTAATCACCCTCCATCAGTCTCACACTGAATCTGTGTGTTTGACTGCTAATGGAGTTAACTCTGCTGTGTCAGTCTTGTTCTGCTCAGGGGGTCAGCTTATGGTTCAGCTCTCTGCTATAATTAGGCTTTAAAACCAATTTTGTAAATTCAAACGCTCTCTGGCTACATGCAATGTTGTTTTGCTAGCAAGTCGCACATTATTGGTCACAATCACTAATCAGGTCTAATTGGACAGAGCTGATCTGCATTTTTTTTCTCAGCGCAGTGCAAAGTGGGGGGGGGTGGGGTGCAAAAACTACTCTGGAGTGAAAGTAAAAATGGGTTAATGGCAGGTGTTGCGCAGAATATTTCTCAGAGGTGGAGCTGCATTACTGATCACACATTTGTTAAATTTTTTGGACTTTAATGGGCCTAACTCTTTGCGTCAAGTTTATATACGTACTTAAAATACATATATACTTAAACTTTTTTATAACAGGCCAGTATATATCAAGTCTATGAATTATTCTTTGAGTCATATTTCAGTGCACCATCTGTATGGAGTTCACTTTAAAGTTATTGAGGATGCTTTTGTTGGTAAACTGGTATATGTTCTTAGCAGCGGCTGCAAAACAAATTAAAAAATTAAAGTCAATCTGGTTGTCGATCTGCAGAGAATTCTTCTGTTCAGTCTGCTTGCAAACAAAACACAGGTGTGTCTTCTGTCTCTGCATGATCATAATTAGAGGAGCACAGCTGTTGTGTGCACTCCTGTTGACCCTTTTATCACAACACTATTGATCTGTTTTATCAAGGCTACAGGAGCAGAAACAGCATGTGCATATTGAGGTCTTTCATATTGTCATAAGGATGCAGTCTCTTGATTTGATCCCTAAGATGAAAGAGAGACAACAGGGACTCCCAGTTGAGCAGTGAGCATAATTGATTTCCATCTAGCGGATTGTGGTCATTATGGGTAAGAAAAGGGATCATGATCCGTGTTACACATGCTTTTGTTTTGTCTTAGCGGCTTGAAGAGGCTTGCGTTGCGTCGTGTGTCAAAGGATACAATAGTCAGCTGATGTTGCTCAGCTTGCTGCCAGCTGCAGACTGATTTAATGCACTACCATTTTCACTCTGCAAACGGAAACTCATTAAGAACATCCAGGTCTTTTGTCTCTCCATCAACATTTGTTTTGGTTCCACTCAAAGGCCAGGTTCTCTAAGATTTGTTAGACCAAGTGTTTGCCAGTTCTGTTTAGTCAAGTTGAGCTATGCTTTGTTTTGGTGTGACAGTTAAACATTTGGCTTGATTCCCAGGACTGAAATAAGCAAACAGTTGGATTAAGTAAAACACTCTTCCAATCAATGCTACCAATAGAAAGTTATAAATGCAAAAACACCAACATGTTTTTCTATGCTTGATGAATACAGAAAGAAATGCAGCGGACATTTAAGGATGTACGTTCAGGTAAATATTACTTTATTTAATCAAGTATCCCAACTTGATAAGCAACATAATTTAATTTGTTTTTCTCCTCAGCCCTTAAAATACTACCAACATTTCTTATTCTGGAGGATAGGAACTTTTTTCTCTCTATGAACTGGCAGATCAATGAG
This sequence comes from Tautogolabrus adspersus, assembly GCA_020745685.1. Taxonomy (NCBI): domain Eukaryota; kingdom Metazoa; phylum Chordata; class Actinopteri; order Labriformes; family Labridae; genus Tautogolabrus; species Tautogolabrus adspersus. Next base: position 18,334,226 of record CM036545.1, read on the forward strand.
ATAGAGATCTCGTGGTCAATGTTCCACTCGCCTAAAAGGCACCCAGGGATCCACAGCACACTTCATCTTTATCTCTGGTCTACTTCTGCTCTGACTGCAGGGACCTGATGCAGGATCATTACTACCACAAATTGAGATCTGACTGCATGTGCTGAGACTTGGTTGAGCTGGCTGCTAGGGATGGAGATTGTAGGTAGTGCAGCTTTGACCCGTGGCATCTCTTATCTCCAGTGTCGCATCTCCTCGCTTTCTCACCGCCACATCTACTGTTTCTGAATGCCAACAGCTGGTGTCTAAATCCCACATGAACCTTTTGGTTCGAAAGGGGATCAGGTAGACAAAATAGACTACCAGCTGCCCTTCTCCATCTCCTGCCACCCTGAAACACCATCCCTGCCAACTCATCACTGGCATTCCAGCCTTGGCATGACACTTGCTGACTGATAGACAATGTCTCCAGCAGCATCTGTTCTCTAATGCTCAGTGGCCAACATAATTCTCTGGCTTTTCAAAAGGCTACTTCCAGCCAGGCGTTGGGCTCTGTGTTCTGCTGTTGGGTGGCTTTCTACAACTGATAATCATCAAAGTGATTCAACTATATTCACTTTTTGTCATCAAACGAACTATACTTTGGCTTAAGTAGACCTCTTATTCAACTCACTGAGGCTGAATGACGGCTTTCCACTTGGTTGCACTGCTAACTTTTTAAAGAACATACCAGTATCTGTGTTGTATGTATTGCATGCTAACTAATAGCTAGGTCAACAATGTGTGGTAATGTAAATGAGTCTCTTCAAACACTGACGACCAGTGCTAATGCTAACTTTGCTCATGTCTTGATTCTCTATTAAACAGAGTTCTGTTCTGCTTTCCCTCTGAGTCAGGGCCAACAGATGTAGTCGCTCATTATGTCTCTGCTCTCCATATGGCACTGCTGCACATCCACCTCCTCTTCACCTCCCCTCACACAGAACCCCTCATTGCTGGCGCCTTTTACGTCACTGCAGACACGTAGCAAAATTGCTCGGGTTCATGTCAACAACTCTGACAACCCAGAGCTTGTTGAACTGGATGGAAGGGAAATTAGCTTTCACCCTCAATTGCATCAAACTGAATCACTGTCTGCACAAATGCTTTTCTAGTTCTGAAACTATATGCTTCTTGAGTGTAATCAGCGGTGATTTGTAAGCTACAAAGCAATGAAAAACCCTGGTTGTTTCTAATAAGCAGCTAGCAGCACATCTAAACTCAACTTTGCAGTTCAATATTGTGCCGGCTTGAAACTCTCTCACTTGATTTTTCTGTGGGCACCTCTTGTGTCTTGTCATTACGAGCGCTTTTTTTTTTCACAATCATTAACTAAGCTAACTTTGGAGACAATGGAAATATAATTATTTGAAAGGTCACTTATTATGCAAAATACACTTAACCATGTTTTCGTAACACTAATAGGTGTCCCTAACCAAAACCCCAAATATTGGAAAAATCCATCGTCTCCATCTTTTGCTTTCTCCACTTTTCAGAAAATGTGTGCACAAACAGGCAGTTTGGATTTTTTCCCTTTATGACATCACAAAGGGCAGTAACCCCTCCCCCAGGTGCGTGACACTCTCATAGCTAGGTGTTTGTGCTGCCCTCTGAGTCTGCCTTTCCACCGTAAATAATTGGGCATGGAATGAGAAAGCCCAAGCAACATCCCCTTCCAGAGAGGGGCGTGGTCAGACACAGCTCATTTGCATTGAAATCTACAGACACAGAATTCAGCCTGTTCTGAGCAGGGCTGAAATAGAGAGGTCCATAGGCATGATAAAATACAGGATCAGAGTGGATTCATAACAAGAAACTTCACATACATGTTTTGGTGAGCTCTGAGACTCATTTAAAAGTGTTGAAAAGAAGTATAATATGTGACCTTTAAAATTCTTTCTTAAAAAATGTCTCATTACATTGGAATATCTTATCAAAGAGTAGGCAAGCAAGTGTTATGCCTAGCAGGCGCCTTCACTCTATTTAACCTTTGCTTTGAGCAGTCAAATAGTTTCAAGCACACATTCTTGACCATTATGCACATTAAACCTTTTTCATTTCCAGATGTTGTTCTGTAATGCCAGTGGTAAACTTCAGTTGTTAGCCAAGACGTATTGAAAACCAATCCTCAGCTTTAGTGATTACATAATGATCACATAAAAAGGTTTTGTCTTCTTTTTCCAATGCTAATAAGTACAGCATCTTCTGAATAATACATGAGAGCCACAAAACTCTTCAACTTGAAATGCATTGGTAGCCCACAGAGACCAAACAATAACAAAGCCAAATGCGGATGCTGTTATTGAATCCCCCTTAAAACTCTGTGTAAAGAGGAGGTAAACTGCCTCTGACAACAGAATCAAATTTTACTCTGCGAGATTTAATAACAGATTTTAAAGACTGCTGATTGCAACCCCTTTGCCATTCCTCACTCTCTGTGTACTGTGTGTTTACTCAGTGTTTGTCTTTCTCTTTCCCTGTTCAGAACTTCATGTCCTATCTCAACTTCTGATGACATCGGTAAAGCATTTTTACTTTTTCTTCTGTCCATAGGACTGTAACGATATCTATATCCCTGTTTGTTCTTTTTCCTTTTTCCTGTCTTTCACACGCTACGTCTATTATTTTCACCCACTTCGGAATTCCGCTGGCACCAGCTGGTTTCTTATCCACTCATTTAAAGTGAGGATATTTGATTATTAAAAGCAGAGTGGTTAACTTTGGCTTCATTGTTTGCCTGTGATTTTCTTCCACTCACAATTTTCAAATGTAATTAGTTTCCCTCCCCTCAATGGTGCCACGGCCCTGAGCAAATGCTTTCAAGAGACACTTCCTCTGAATTTTGAGTTACAGTTTGTGTACTAATGTAAACAAGTTGTCTACATTACCTCTAATAATTTCCTGTCTGTTAGTCAAATGTATAAATGTGTTCAAAACCTCCTATTATTAATAATAATAATAATAATAATAATAATACATTTGATTTATAACGCACTTAACATTTGAACGGAAATCTCAAAGTGCTACAATTGGAATAAAACCATAAAAACAACTACAAGCTAATATTAAATAGTGCCATTGTCTATTATAATGAATCAATAAGTACTGAAATGTGACAAAAAGGTGCCAGTTTGACAATAAATGAACTCAAAGACGATTAGTACCCAGGACTGTTGGCATGAAAAACGTTTCCTGCAGCCCATAATAAAAAAAATAAATGCAGCACTCAGGTTTTTATGGCCTTTGAGGCTTTCCCTGCTTAGAAACAGGTGGCAAACATTGTTCTGTTTTTATTTGTGGGATTAATGAACAAATGAGCGTCTAATTCTAACATAAAGTCCTTTATTATAAAGTTTGCTGAGCTGCTAGCAACACGCCCTTTAAGTAAAACTGGCAGTCTTTTTACAATGAAGCATCATCAAGGTCTTGAGGCTTTTCTGACCACATATGATGTGGATAAGAGGAGTATGGTTCAAAGTGTGAAATACTGTAAAACTTCAAATAAAAGCCAATCCCAATTTAAGGCCCAGTCCATTTTACTAGCCTGGTGTTGCCATACAGTCTGACAAATAAAGGCAGGTCTCAATTAGAGGCCCCTATGCATCTGGTGTTGAAATAGTTTGTGGATCAAAAAAAAGTAATACAATTTTGGCATGTAGATCTGTTCAGGCCGGGGCTGTGATGAGACCTGTACATTATGAAGCAGATCAAGCATTGTAGAGGGAAGTTAAAACAGCTTCCTCCTCCTCTTAGGAGTTGACATGAAACATATGACTGCCAATTTTAATACATTAGGGGAAACCTACTCCAGGGGCGAGGAGAAACTGCATTTCAACAGACAGAAATCTTGAACAGAACCAGACTCATGTTGAACAGCCATTTGTATCCCCTCTCGGGCTGAGGCGGGATATGCCTCATTTTTGCAATGTCACGAAGGTGATAAAAGGCTGTCCTCAGAATTTGTTTCATGTGGGAGTTTGAAGGACATATCGTGATCACAAACAACTCCCACATTCCTATCAGTGGTGTTGGATGCCATCTTGGGCAGCTATATTATTAGACAATGTTTCTCTGAGGTGAGGTGAGGTGTGATGGGCAAGGTAAAAAAGGAGTGAGCAATATGTGGTATGCAGTATAACAGCAGGAAAGGGACAGGATCTGAAAAAGAGTAGTGAGAACTTGTACAAATGCAACAGGGAAGATGAAAGACACAGCTGAAGAGGGGTACATTTCTCCAGTGTGGTGTACGGCAATGCCAAAGGTTTTAGAATGCATTGAGATGATTGAATAGCTTACTAGCGAGGACTGTCAGTTGTGGCCATATCCATCCCTGGGTCACCCTGGGACTCCTTGATGGGCATGGATGAAAACCAATCAAGGGGATGTGAGGACAAGGGGGATAGCATTGTTCAGGTATCAGACACGATACAGACAGGCAGGCAATCTGCCATGATGAAGAGACTTCCCTGTTCCTCCTTTCAGAACCCAGCATGTCCTCTGGCATCCCCTTCAAGCCCAATTGTGCTCAACTACATCGCTGGGCAGTCCAACCGACCAAACACCTGCTGGCCACCTGTATCCCTTCACAAAAAAACATGGTAGGCATGTTTAATTTGGGTGGATGCAAGTTTATTGCTTTCCTTAAGTTGAGTAGAAATGTAGCGTTGCTGCTGAGATCAGAGAACATTAAAGGCTGCAAAGGTTAGCGTCAGTGCACTTAACCTCCAGCTTGACAGCTGAAATGACCTTCCTGTGGTAGACATACCTGTTGACACAGTGGGAGCGGTATAATAAATTCATTATGTGTGGCTGAGTAATGCAGATATTCACAAAGCTATAGCAAATCAACTTGGGGAAATCACAGCAATCAATCCCAGTGGAGATTGTAAGCCTCACAATGGGGCTGGGATGGAAGGATTGCATTTTTATTGATTCTGACTGAAGGCTTGGCTGGCTTTCTTTCTTACTTACTTGTTGTGTCTGATCTTTGCTCAGACTTCTGGCAGAACACATGCACCTTATTAGATATGGGTCTGCTCTTTAATGTGTTTTTTTCCCCAGTTTGATTCAAGAATTTCAAGTGTATTGTTTATCTTTTAGTCCTGAAGCATAAGACTTTTAGATAAGAAGGCTGTATGACTGACTATAAGGTTAAGATATTTATTTACTGCTTTGAGGGTGTTTGAGGATGCTGTAATCCATTTGAGTTGGTTTTTGAAAAATGCTTCCTATTTTACACACCATTTTACAAACTTTAAGTCGATGGAGCAGGATAACGTTCCTCCATACATATACTTTTTATGGCCAAACAGTGAATTTATCTTCATGGCTTTGACTTAATCCTGTCAGAAGTGTATCAAGCTAAGCTTTAGCAATACTCCAAGTCGATGCTATTTTTATTGCATTCTTTCTGTCCTAAATAATCAGCTTTCTCTTCAAAAGTTTTAAGCAAATATAATTGCCCAAATAAGGAAACTAAATGACCTCATTATGATTGTGTTGTTTTGAAACATTAGCTAAAACCATAGACTGTATATATTATTAATGGACGAAGCCTGAGTCACGTCAGCCATTTGTTACGGCAGGGGGCTCCGGAGGCTCAGCAGCAGCAGCCGCCATGCTGGAAATGCTCTCAGCCTAATTTCAGTTAACCTAACGACAGACTGAAAGCTGGAGCCGAGGCGGTTTTTAATTTGTTTGTTCATAAATCAAAACTGAGCTGTTATTTAAAAATTCACCCAGCGTACAGTGTGTGCCAATGATGACAATAACTAATCAGACCTATTTTGTTTATTGTACCATGCTGTAAACATGTTAATTTCTGCTGGAAACGGCTTTTTCGCCTGTTGTGTGTAAATGACATCTGATGTTCCTGGAGCCAGCCTCAAGCGGACACTCAACGAACTGCAGGAATTTGCACTTCCGCATTGGCTTCATTTTTCAAGACCAGAGGTTGCTGCTTGGCTAAAACTTGCCTCACAGATTTGTGCCCCTTATCCACCATTTTGGGGAAAAATTCATTTTTTTATTTGTAGGTTAATTATGAACTACAAACATTTTTGATATAGATGGCCTAGATACATTACATGCTAGAAAATATGTTGAGAAGTTGGTAGCACCTGATTTTACAGGGTAGATACATACATATTTACTTGAGTATATGTTTGATAGTCCAAATATTTTTGTTAAGGCAGTGACTCCGAACCTCGGGGTCCTGACCCCTGCAAAGGGTCAGGGGATCATTTCTGGGGGTCACCAGATGGTCGAGGAGAAGAATAAAAAATATATTTTAAAAATGAAGTTTGATGTTTCTGACTTGGGGTCATTTTTTCATTAAAGCGCATGTACTAGTGATTTAATTTGTGTTACGGGACTCTTTTATTGGGCTGTTTTGGTTGGCTGCATAACGGCTTCTGCACGCGCGTCATCATATTACCACACATGTTTGCTGTGTGAGTGACTGCTGTGGGCCCTGTCTTTCCAGGCCATAAACTATCTATTATTTAAAAAACGTGCGAACACCAAAGCTTTTTTAATTGGTGGTCTTGACTCAACAAGGTTGAGAAGCACTGCATTATAAAACTACAACTCCTACATTGTTCTTGTGATTAGTTTACTTAGAGTTAAAGGTTTTACCCACATTATTAGACAATTTATAATGTCCTGGCTTTTTTGAATGAACAGATACTACCAGTTATGTAAACATCACTAAAAAAGTTTGGTTGTTGATGTTTGGCGGTGTGTTAATGTCTGCGTGTTATACAGAATAAAATCTGTCCTGCAACACACAGTTGAGCTGCTTTATATTGAGCTGGAGAAGCAAATGTTTTGTACCCGTTGGTGAGGAGGGGGTGTATGCCTGGAGATTTCTCTAACAAGGGCTTGTTTGTGTGGGTGGAACAAAAATAAGTTTTTAGATCCTTATTTGTACTAAAAACGAGCTTCAGTGCCTCAGTCACTGAAAAATATGTGCTTTCTGATTTTGCACATTGCCACAGACCCCTGGGTTATCCTTGCGTGCAATATATCATAATAGATTAAACCTGTTTCAACAGAGCTGTTTTTCTTCTGTCTGTCTGATGACATGGAACTATTTTTAGTCTCAATTCAAACAGACATGCTCTGTTGTTTTTATCCTTTTTACGGTTGTCCTATCTGCCGACGTCTGCTTCTTTTTTAAAGTTTAACTTGAGTGCAAAATGTCAAAATCAATTGTGAGTGATTACAAAGCAACAGATAGTCTAACATCAACATCTCTCCGCAGGTGCCCTACGTCAAGGTGGCTCCAGAGGACATTCTAAAGGTTCAGTTCCCCCGATTCACCACGCTTGACATGCATCCAACCAACACGGACATCAGCCTTGCTGTTGCCGGCCTTCTCACCTTTTTTCACAGCACCACCGCCTGCCTCGTCTGTGCACAGGCTGACTGTGAGTTCAGTGTTCGCACTCTCACGACAAACACACACAATGATAAACACCAGGGAAGGATGCTCACACGCTGCCCTACATCTGCCAACAAAGTGCAAACATTTTTGTTTAGTGTCTGGTATCCTTAACACGTGTTAGCACACATAAGCTTCTCACACACCAACTGTGTTCAGACAACAGACGCACTGCTTATCAACATCTCACCCTGTGACACGCTCCCTTCTGAAGGGGCTGCTGCGCAAAAAAAAACTCCCTCACAGTAGCATGTCAGATGTCTGCAGCTTGGGGAGAAAAAAATCACATATCTGAAATAAAATTATCGCAGATTATTAAACCGATAGTCACTTGATATGCTAATATCGGCCAATATTATTGGCTGGCAGATAAATCGGTCGGGCTCTAGTTTAAATGTTTGCCTGTTCCCACCCTCTTATAATCTGACAGGTAATAATTACAACTCCCCAGACTAAGGCACCATGACCCTGAGTGTCACCCAATAACCTTATTCCTAATCAGCAGAAGACTCTGAAGGAAGAAAATAGTCTTGAGACATCAAATGTTTGTCAGACAGGCCAGAGATATTAAAGAGCTACTGTAGAGTCAAACACACCTTTCACAATTCTCTGTTATTCTACCTTTCAATGTCAATTTTGACTCTCTCTATACTTTCAAGTGTCTTTCTAATTATAACCTCTTAGACAAAATGTGTCCCTATAATCCATGCCTGTTGTGTCTTTGTGTGTGCGTTCACATTCAGTCAATGAACACAAATTTGAGGGTTTGAGGTCCCTTTTAAATAAACAGTTTTTAAGAGTACCCGTCCAAGAAAAAATTCTGCTCATAGAGAAATTGGAAGAAGTTGTTAAGGAATTTCCTTTAGAAAAAAATTAGTTGTATCTAAAATTCTCACCCTACTACATAAACCATTATCATTGAAAGGGTAAAAAATACATCATTAGTTGATTTCTGTACCTGTCAATCATTCATCCAAACGAAGCTTAAATCCTTTTTCCTTTAACTTTATTTCAACAGAGTTGATTAATGTTTGGCTGGGGAGAATAGTGATAAAGGGTCGACATTATTGGACCGTCTGACTTTAATCTTTTAAAAGTTTAGAAAAGAAACTCATTTTACCATCAATTTACTTCTTCTCGCTGGTTATGTTTGGGTGTCACAGTAGGCTATGAGAGGCCTGGAAAGGAAATTAAATCATAAGAAAAGAAATGAGAGGAGAGAAGAGGATGCTATCAAGAAGATGCGGGTGAGGGGAAATAAAGGGATTGGTCTGTGGGGAGAAGGGAAACCGCAGATAAATTACACATGTTCTACAAGAAGGGAAAGTCTAGGAAATTACGTGGCTGTATTGATTACATCCTCACGTGTGACTCCCCATTCAGTAGTAAATGCGGAACACAGCATTGGCTTCGATTGTGCATTTGTATTCCTGTGTGTTCAGCTATAGCATCAGCTGAAACCCATTCAACCTTGGCTCCAGCTCTCTCAGCACCACCTCTCCCCTGTTAGCTCAACCAGTCAGTCGGTCAGTTTGCAGCATGCTGTCCGTGGCTCATCCACATGTGCCAGTCTCATTAATCACCCGAGCCTTAGACAGCCTAATAGAGCGTGGCCAATTCATGAATATTTTCCAGCCATGGCTGAGGAGGCAGGAGTGGAGGTGGAGCCGTGCCCGGAGGCATGGGGCACACCCGGACGCACATAAATCTAGTTAACCTTCAATATCCATGACAGTGTGTGTAGTATGTACTATCACCCAGAGTATCAAACATGTTGTTGAATTTTGGACCAACCAGGTGGTACATGGCATTCAGCTGTGTTCCTTTGTTTAATGTAGAGAGAAACAAATGTAAACGAAGAATCATTCTGCATGGTCCCATGTACACCTTAAACATGCAAACCAAACACTTTAACATTCATGGTTGTCCCTACAGTGTGCTAAAGCAGTGCACCTTCATCTGTCAGGAAGTGCAATAGTTTTAATATGTTTCTACTTTGTACGTCTATATATAGTGCCTTGCAGTTTATGATATGTTAATGGTAATGATTGTCTGCCAGTGTCATTTTTTAAATTACAGTTCTCGCTTTTGCACAGTTTTTTAGCGCTCACCTGCTGTCTCTCAGTGTGGGATTGCCAGTACTAACCTGTAATCAGCGTTGAAAGGCGAAACGGATGCCTCGCTGACTTGTGAAAAGGAATGTATACAAGGGTGTGAGAATAACTGGGATAGAGTTATAGCAGGGGACAGCCTGTATGAATTTGATGATTGTAATTAAACTGTGGCTGCTAATGATACGTATGTGAAAGGCAGCGATGTGAGAGGTCAAGTTGATGGTTCCTCTTCACCTATGAACAGTTTGTGTAAATAAATGCTTTAAAAAAATCAGTATTTCTCAAAGTGAAGTTCAAAAGTGTTAAATCTCATTTGGGAAGTGTCTCTTCTGACTTGTATTTCTCATTTATGTTGTGATAATTAACAAATAACAAGTGATAGAGGTCTAGAGGGGTTTGTCATGTGACCAATATTCTGGGTTCAAATATCGTGGGGAGCATTAAATCCCTTTCTTTTTTATCTCCTTCATTATTTCACTGTTCACCATGGACCTTTATTACAAGTTTCCCATGGAAATCCCCTTATGAAGGACAGTTAAAGCAACAATATGTAGGAGTTTGGTTTGATGCGCTTTGGCACCGACAGCACTGTTGTAAAACACACTTCCCCCCTCACAGACAACGTGCATTTGTTGACAAGCGGAGGAGCAATGTTGTGAGAAGCCTAAGAGGACAGTAATATTACCGGATTTTGCTTAAATATGACATTGCTAGCAATTTTTGCAGTAAGATGGATTTAGTTAATTTCTATGCAATCCTGAGACCTAACCTAGTTTGGATGACTTTCAGCACTCGGTCAAGCTGCTAAACTTGAGACAAGGAAGACACTGATAATGATACAGACTAACGTTACATCACAGTCTTTTATGAATAATATCTACAGGAATGTACACTGCTTGTTACTTGGTCACTTTTTCTCTTCTTAGAATCATCCGTCACTGTCCCCTTCTGTCTCATAGCCTCAGCCATAAACAGTATAGAGACGGGCCAACTGGCTAGTGCTGTAAAGCCGTACAAACTTCTTGCGACGTAACCGCGGCCCGCTGCCAAACTTACATAGTAGGTGACCAGAACGATCTCTGTGGACATGGGAGAGATGCCATCCTCTCTGACGAAAGTTGTTGTACTATTTGATGGACTTTGAAACTACTATTTTAAGATGGAAAAGTAACATATTGTTGCTTTAAACAGCAAATGAAATGTACCTGAACTCGACTGCCTTTTTGCTCTTTTTTTAAAAGTATCTAACTTGGTCCCTATTTTGCAATGTAGCGCTTCCACATCTCCTACAGTAATATTTGGTCTGAGCGGAGATTCCTACATGTCAGTCGTTCTGCATGATACGTTGTTTCCTGCTTCCTGTTTCCTGATTAATGAATGAATATGTATGCTGATTGCAGAGCAGCACAGCCACCATGTGACAGGTGTATTATAGTTATTATTAAGTTGAAAGCTCATTTTTAAGGTGAGTTGGGTTAGAAGGAGGGGAAAAGTGTTCATACATACTTTAAATGTTCAGGCACATTATATTTTTTAACAACATTTGAAAGCAATGGCTCCAATGCTTGCAAAGTCATGAAACAAGGCCTTATTCTCTGCTCAAGGCCAAATAGTGAATCATTATAATACACAGCTTTAATCAGCTTTTTGGTCTGTGTTAAATTGTTTTAACTGTGAGCAAAGGTTTCACGATATATTATTCCCTGACACCTATCAATAAAATTCACGTTCAGCTGCTAATGTTAACTACAGGTGGGGTATATAATCGCTCCAGCGAGCTCTGGGTCAACCCCAAGGCCTCCTCCCAGTTTGGTGTGCCCTGAAAAACTCCAAAGAGAGGCTAATCAGGTGCCCGCACCACCTCAACTGGCTCCTTTCCATGTGAAGGAGTAGCAGCTCTACTCCTAGCTTCCCCTGAATGCCCAAGCTATTTACCCTATCTCTATAAGGCTGAGCCAAGCCACCCTCCGGAGGAAACTCATTCCGGCCGCTTGTATCCACAATATTTTCTTTTGTTCACTACCCATCGCTCATGACCATGGGGAGGGTTGGAACGAAGTTTGACTGGTAAATCAGTAGCTTTGCTTTCAGGTTCTGTTTCCTCTTTACTATGATGGTCCAGTACAATGCCTACATGACTGCCAATCTGCCATCTAATTAGCCTTATGTTGAAAAAAAAAAAAAAGGATTCAGATACAGAACAACATAGTTTTTGATTTTTGTGTCTCTGTACAGGGACCAACACAAGTCTAACCAAAGAAGAGTACATTTTTTAATTCATCTGTATGTTTTTCATTTCATTGAAACTGGTTCACCAGAGCAGAACTGTTAGGGAACAATATGACTGCCTTAAAAAAAACCCTGGTGTAAAAAAACATTCTGACTCCCCTGTTAATCAACACTTGAGTAAATATGAGCTTTTCTTCTGTGATCACTCTATTTATGTATGTATTTATTTATGTTTGAAGGTGTGCATTCTCTTTAGCGAGCCACATCTGGTACAGCACACAGTGTAATGTCATGAACTAGATGTGAAATTGTATGTGATGCCCTGTGAGAAGATTTAGAGTGTGGATGCAGATGGCAGACAGGGAGGTAGGTTAAAGCAGAAGCTATTTAAAGCTCATCAAAGTTATTCTGCGTAGTTCTACAGGGCAAGCTGATCTGACAGGTTCTGAGACTCAGGCATGCAAGAAAGCTGATCCCAGGAGTGAAGTCTAATGAGTGCACAGTCAAATGTAAACAGGTACAGGAAGACAAATAGACACAATGATACACTGCCATACAGACAGGCTGAAAGACAGGCTAAGACATAATCGAGAAGCCATTAGGCATGATGCTGGTGACTGGGATGCTGCTTTAGCTTATGTTAGTGGGATGTGGAAAACTTAAAGAGGACATATAATAGCCATTTTCCACCTTTTCAAACAGTCCCCTGTGGTCTAAATGAAACATCTGTGCTGTGCTTTGGTCAAAATATAACATGAATCAATCACCAGAGGAGGTTTGTGACCCTGTATAAACCAGCTCTCTCAGAACGCTCCGTTTTGGTGTGTGTGTCTCTTTAAATGCAATGAGCCCCCACTGAGTTTTCCCGGTAGACATCACTCCTCTGTAGCGAGAATAAAAATGGCAGACCTGCGCTAAAGTTTGGCTCTAGGCTGGGGGTGGAGTCCATGGGTGAAGATACCAGGGGAGGGGATTTTTACCAGAATCTCACTGTGACATCACAAGGAGAGAAAATTTGAAACGGAGCATTTTTCTCTGTGTTGTAAGACTTATGCAGACCACAAACAAAGGACTGGATGGGTTTATTTCACATTTTGTGGGTTGGTAGACACTCAGGTTACCCAAATATATGTTCAAAAACACTGTAAAAGTCGATTTTTCATAATATGTCCCCTTTAATGGAGCCAGCTTGACAACACTAAAATCGCTACCCCGAATGTGTTTCTGCGTGATAGATCAACTGATCTGCTGTTGCCATGGCAAAAATTCCATTTAAAAAACAGTTCAGGCCAGTCTGGAGTGTTTTTTATTATTATTATTTGATAATGTTCAAAGCAGTTGGAGTCTCGACTAAAGAATGTCCTTCTAATAAGTTTCATCTTTTTCACAAGACTCTCCTTGCCAATGTCAAAAGAAATGATATGAGCATAATGAGATCTGCCAAGGTGAGACTAACGTAACTGTCACAACAACAACAGACCTTGGTCTCCTGCTCTGAAAATCGTTCAGGTTGTTAGCTTTTTACTCCTATAGCCTATGTACTGTAGAATTAACCCCATAAGTTATTAAGGGCTGTGAATATATGGCTGCAAAGTGACTGGTAAAATGCTGCAGGGAGCTTTTTGATTTAATCTGCTCTGCTTTCATTAGGGCAAATCCTACTTTCCTCACAGGAGTCATATGTACGGCCCCTTGGACAGAGAACAAGAAAAGTTTGATGAAATTTCCCATTGAGTTTTATGGCTTTCAAGAAAATTAAATAAAAGGTATATAGTCAGCTTGTTCTGGATGACGAGGTTTTTATGACTTCATTGATTTCACGTTTGCAATTAAAAAAAGCAATTGGCATATTTGTTGCCAAATGAGAACAATGTATTGACCCAACCCCGCTCCTAAAGGAGATACGAGATGACAAGACTGCCATGATTATGGTCAATTCCAACGCCACTATGTCACATATCATTCTGGATCAGGCGAGCTTTTTACTGATGAAAATTTCCAGGATCCACATTTTCATAATACTCATACCTCATAGAGTATAAAGAAGATAAGTGAACAATGCCAGTGGCTTAAAGTAATCAAGGCTGATGTAAAGGTGGAGCAAGATCCTTTTTTTTTAACTGTAGAAGAAATGTGTTAGCTCATAGTTTTCACCTGAAGACACAGTGCTTGGATTTCCATTATTGTTATGTGCTTGTTTGACTTTGTTCAATTTCTTTCGAGGCACTACTTGACCGCCATACACTCGTCCACAACTGATCTGCTGCACCTGGGAGCTGACTACAAATACTGCAAGTCAAGCTCCGCCCACTCTCTCTCAATCTGCAGCCAGGACCGGAAGCATGGCCTCAGCCACCAGTTTTCCTCCCTTCCTCTAAGTTTTGATAATCTGTTAGAAAAAAAGACTGTTTCATGCTGATAGTTTGCATTTGAATCTTTTATGTTGCTTCCCCTGAGCCAGGGTTGTAACATTATTAAAATATCTTTTTCACAGCAATGTTATACCTGCCCTCTTGAATCCAAAGACAAATTATGTGTATTCAAGCACTTACGAGCACAGAGCCTGAGGTCATAAACCTAGTCCCAAAATAAAAGGCAAATGACTTGAGGCAATAAATTCATTCAGATTCATAAAAATAAAGAAGCCATTTTGTCTTCTTTCATATCAATCAGTGTCATGGATTATAACAAACTGCTGTTTCAGTCAGGGAAGCAGATTAAGAGGACTGATTCTTTCATGTCCTTATCTTTTACCTTTATGTTTCTTCTTTCTCTTTAAACAACTTTAAATAGAAAAAAATACAACTTTATAAAGACAAAAGTGAGAAACACAACTTGTTAATGAGCAGTATTTCTGTCAGGAACAACTAAACAGTATGACCTTCATATTGTTTCCATAAATGGAACATATCAGTAATTATAATCTTTATTTACTTCAGCATTATTGAGAAGCTTCTTCTGATTGGATACTTTGCATTGCATCCATGAAGGTGAGAGCTGATGAAGCTAGGGTTTTTTGAAGCAACATATGGCCTCTTAGTAATTAATACACACCTCATTATTTCTAAGAAGACGATGGATGGATGGCTAGAGTGGAGGTGACAATAACTGAAGACAGATGATGGGGGGTGGGGACTTGGAGATTACTTGTTTCTCTTGCCATCTCTCCCCTCATTCTCTCCATGTTATTCTCTCAAAGAAAGTCTACAGTCTTAACCTCTCACAGTAAATCAAGTGTTCATGCTGCCATCAATGGTCATCCATGGCAATTGTGACAACCCAAGGCCACAGAGCAGTGAGAGTACACAGCAAGATGTCTTCCTTTTTTGTTATGGTTCTCCATGTCTTCATGTTTCATCCTTCTCAAAATGCAGAGGGGACAGTTTACTTTGTTTTCTCACCTCCCCCCTGTGGTCTTGTATACACACCCATTTTGACCCTTTTATCTGTCACACTGTTACTTTATCTGTCGAGAGCAGTCCTGCAGGAGGAGTGTGAAAAAGTCGGCAGTCCTCCTCTCATGTAGACTGTCAGTAGCAAAACACATCAAAGATATGCCCAACATATTTGCCAGTCTCAGATGGTGATAAGAGTTCCCAGCTTTTCGGATGGGACAGAATCTTCTTTGGTCATACAGAACATCCCCTCCTCACTTTACAAAAGAGCAGGTTTAGACCTTACTCTTTGTTTTCAAGGACTCAACATTAATCCATCATGAGCACAGCACTAAGCTACACTTAGCTAAGTAACAGTGGCAAGGATAAAACTGCCTTTAAGAGGTAGAAACCTCAAGCAGAACCAGACTCATGTTGAACAGCCATTTACCGAAACTGAGTAGGGCTTGGAAAATGGGACAGTGGGAGATGCGGAAAGAAAGATATGGATAGAGACAAACAGAGCAACAACAACAAGAGTGACAGTGAGTCCAGTATACGGGGACCATGCAAAATGTGTGTTGAGTAAAAAAGTTGTGTATAGAATTAATATCTGGTAACTTTGCCCATGTTGTTGTTTAGTCATAGTAAACAATATTTAATTTCTTTGTGTCAGTGTAAAACACTAAGCAAAAAGTAAAAATGAAAGATTTCTTTATCAACATCATAACCACAGTCTGAATTCTCCATCAGGGATCTGCTTCCTCTTTGCAGAATTACACAACCAATTACTTGGCTTTAGATTATAGTTGAACAAATTAGCATTAATGATGATTACAATAATGAAATCTGCAATAACTGAAATTACTATAAATAACTCAAATTAGATGACTGGAACATTGTTGAACAAATGATAGTGAGAGATTATTACACTATAAAGTAGCATGATTAAGGCAAAGGAAGGAAATTACAACTGGTTGAATAAAAATGGTTTGAAATTAATGAACGGATCAGAGCTTTGTAAGATGTCATCCCATTAACGCAGCAACCGCGGCTAGATTGGAATATTCTTACTTTGCAGTTGGATCAGCTGGATGCCCTTGTTCAGAGAACCCAGACTCCTGTGGGCAATTTCAGCTCCAGGGTTCCGAAAGGAAAGCTCACTGTAGCCAAGGTTTCGGGGGTTCGGCTCTGTGCAAAGGTCCCATTGGTTTCTCCGTCAGATATAGGCGATCACTATTGACAGGGACAGAGTTTTGGTTCACTGTGTCGAGTCTGATGGAGAAGGCTTGGATGGATCTATTTGGTTTGAAGCTCATAAAAAAAAGACTTATTGAAAATAAACTCAAATGGCCAGTGTTTCAATAGTCACTTTAAATGTGAGAAAGTAGGAGAATATAGGGGAACTGTTTACACTGAGCAAAAACATCATCCTCACATATAAGCCAGGGTGTTCCAGGTGTGACATTGCAGTGTGGAGGGCTATGGGATCCTTTGTTGACCTGTTGGCTCTATAGGCAAACTGATGATGGCTTGTGTTGGTAGGATTTGATGTCTTTTTGGACCAGCCTCTCAAAGCACTACATCGCATGAGATGGTGAGAGCCACGGGGCTGTAGTCATTTAGGCTGCTGAGAGCTGTTTTATTTTAGGGGCAGGCACTATGGTGGCAGACATGAAGCATTTTGGGACAGTGCATGTTGACAGGGAGATGTTGAAGATGTTGATAAATACTTCTGCCAGCTTATCTGCAAAATTTCGATGTTGTCCAGGCCAGCTTCCTTCCTGGGGTTCACACCCCCAAGCTCGCTACTCAAATCCTCGCAAACGGCAAGTGACCTTCTGAGTTCTTTAGCTAACATGATGCTGCTACTGGTGGATGGGTCTTTACTTCATTCGTAGTTTCTAAGGTGCTGGATGCCTTGCCTAACACTCCAGGGTTCTCCCTCAGCAAAGTTACCTTCATTCCTCTTCCCATTGTCTGTCTTTGCCTCCTTGATGCCTCCCTTTAGATCTAGCAACAATGTAGGGTTCTGCATTACCAAATCTGAAGGTTGTGTTGTGGTCCCTCAGCAGAAGCCTTACATCTGCAATCACCCATGGCTTGTTGTTTTTAAGCCTCTGACCTGTCTGTCGATAGTGACATTGTCACTACAGTTCTGTATGTAGAACAGAACAGTGGATGAGAGGTCTGTATGCCCCATTGAGAAAGAAGGATAGGGCGTCAGATTACCCAAAGTAGGGAAGGGTGGATACTTTATATCTTCTCCTAATGTTGCTGTATACATAATACAAGGTATTTTATCCTCTCATTGGACAAGTCATGTTAGTCAAATTTAGGCAGGACAGTTATATATATATATCTCTTTAATACTAATTGATGCTAATAAAAATGTGTGGCATGATGGCATAAAAGCCTATAGCTTAAAAATGTTCTTTTTTGAAACGAATAACTAATTAAATGAATCTATGAAAAGTTCACCCTGTCCTTCACAACTGCTCCTCACTGTGACTTTGATTTAATCACATTATAAGACGGAGTGTTGAGCAGCATACTAAAGCACCTCTGAAATTAATTGCTCCATTGAGAGCCGTTGTCAGATAAGAATGTGTCGCGTCTTATCAAGATGTGGATTTGATCTGTCTGCTGCAGAGTGGAGCTTGAATTACAACCTCTCAACCTCTTTCCAGAAACCCTTTATTCTTGACTACCTGTGCTTTCTGTTGTACTTTCTCCCTCCCTCCTTCGACCTGCATCTTAACATCTTTTTCTTCAAACGCCGATCCTCGAATTTCTGTTTTTTGCCCTTTAAACATTCTCTCTCTCTTACGTTTCTCTTTAGCTCTCCACTCCTACTCCTCTTGTCTTTTTACTCTACAGGCATCAGAGCTGGGAATGCTGTCAGTCTACTGCACTTACATCTTCACCTCTCTGCAAAGCAAATCAGGCATACTGTAGGTACATCAGTACTCTAATAAGGTGACCCTAAAGTGTGATTAAAAAAGTGAAATCTAATTCGTAAGCCAGTTGTGATTGAATAGATGGCATGAAGCAGCATGTGCAAAGAAAGAGGAAGGGAAGGGGTTTCCCTAAGAGGAAGTAAGTCACTGCCCCTTAATGTCTGTGATGACTATTAAAGGGCGGCAGTAGCTCAGTCCGTAGGACAGCAATGTAGACGAATGGGAGGAGGAGACCATTGAGTTTTTTATCAACGAAAAAATCATTCCCCTTGGCAATCTGTGACTTGGGTTGGGAACCGGAGGGTCTCTGGTTCAAGCCCCGTTGCGGACCAAATCTGGAAATTGGTCTGGTAGCTGGAGGAGGTGCCAGACCACTTCCTGAGCACTGCAGAGGTGCCCTTGAGCAAGGCACCGAATCCCCCCCCCCCCCCCCTCCACCGGCTCAGGAGTGCCTGCTGTGGGCCGCTCCGTCACTCTGACATCTCTCTCCATTAGTGCATGTCCATAGGATCCTGTTGGTGCATGTGTATATATCAGCCTATGTGTGTGTTGCATGATTTAACAGAGTGTAAAAACAGAAATTCCCCTTGCAGGGATCAATAAAGTTAATCTTAATCTTAATCTTAATCTTAAAGGGACGCCCCCAAAGAGTGTTGATGTGTAGGCACATAGAGGCACTGTGTGAGTTATTCTTAAATCTTAAAGATAGCAGCTCGGAGAAATTTGATGTCGTGGTAAACTTACCAGATAGCTGCTCCTTAATGGAAATTAATGAGGTTCTCAACACTTTTCTCTAACAGCGCTGTAAAGATGATTCATATCAAGCTGATTTATGACTCATTAAGAGTGGGCTGCAGCCATCTTCGTGTTTTTTATCTGCAGTCCTCGACATCGTCACCTCTCCTTTAATATCTCTCTTCTCTGTTGCTTTCCTTTATGTCTACACCTAAATGAGCTCCTTTATCACTCTTTGTGTTGCTGTGCTGGAAAACACACTGTAGCACATTCCTGAGACATACTAGAAGATGATCCCTTAATACCCCCATACAGCTGCCACCAACATTTCTTGAAATCATGCCATTGCTCAGTGATGACATCATTAATACATTCAGCTGACTTCAACCATCACAATGATCAGCTTTGTGCTCCAAGCAACCTGGTATATAATGTAAAAGCTGTGAGTGCGGGAAATAGACCCACTGTTATCATCCCAATTGTTATAATAATTGATTCATCCTATTTTCTTTGTCTCTAACATGGTCTTATTGTTGTGCACCACACTTTCTTATACATTAATAATGGCAGACACATAGGAGGGAAGTTTCATTATGTTGTCTCAAAGTACATTGTACCGCCATTTTCCAAACTTTCCTAAGTAGTGCATCTCTGAAAATGGCAATAATACATTAAAGGCTTTGGCCACTTTTTGATCCTCCTCAAGTAAACCATGCCATTTCATGAGACTGAGCATTTTTCCAAAGCTTAAAATGACTCAAATCAGACGTGCAAAAGCAGAATGTTATGTGATTTTTCTCTTTGAAGTAAAAAAAGTTCAGTCATTGGTCATATCGGTGACAGAGCGTACAAAGAGAATGATGTTGAGAGACTGGAGTTCACTTGAGACTTTTGCCCACATCCCAGTGAACGTGGGTTGTCTTTAACTATGACACTTACCCTTCAATAACCCTTAGGTTGCTTATGTACCTTCGCAACAAATTACCTTCAGCTAAACCCTACCCATTTTGTTACAGTTTTTTACAATTGAACTTGTAATAACTTTTAAAAGTCCCAATGGACTGATAGCTTTTCTGTCTGGCAGCTCATTGTTCCAAAAAATATTTAAAAATTGTTTTTAATGAATATTTAATATCTAACAAAAAAATAAAATTGGAATGGTTCAGCGTAGATGTGATGGTAAGATCAGACAAGTCGCAATCAAAGATGGTCCTCACATGTAGAGATGCACATGTCTTGTGTGTGCATGTGATTTAGAGACTAAGCAGCATGTTTCTAAATTGGAGCTATGCCTAGATCATTGAGCATCATGGACAGGGCCAGAAATAACTGTACAAACAACTGCAGGGGCAGCGTGTGGAGGAGTAGTTTTCCCAGTTCCATGTTGAATACATGGGAAAAAAAAGGAAAAGCATTTTTCTTGAAACATTACATTGACCCCTGGTCCACACTGAACCAGTGTTCATTTGGAGCTAGGGATGTAACGATTCACTCAACTCACGATACAATACGATTCACGATACTGAGTTCACGATACGATTCTCTCACGATTTCTTTTGAGAGAATCGGGAGGTGATTGGAGCTTCTCATTGTGGTGTTGATTAAATGCTGCATCATGTTGGTTGTGCTATTTGTGTAGTTCTCTGTCTTGTTGCAATATTTGCACAGTTTTTGTCTCGTCTGTTATCTTCTCACCTCTTTCATTTCCTGTCTTGGGAAGCAAAAATGCTTCCACTGCCAAAATAACGCCTGCTTATTACAACCAACCGCCTCTGCGCTACAGCTGCTGACGCTCACAATATTACTGCGATTCATTTTTCAGAGTACCGATTCGAACCTTGACACCTTTGAATCGATTTTTAACTGCCTCACGATTAATCTTTACATCCCTATTTGGAGCTACTTAGCAAATCGGTCTAATCTTTAGATGGTTAGTTTACCTTTGCTATAAGGACACCAATTCAAACAGCATAATCCAACAGATTATTTTCTTTTCAACACCCAGTCAGGGTTTTATTTCCTCAGTAATGACCAGAAGTAGTTACATTTTATCTCCTGATGTGCTTTCTCACTGTGCTGGCTGTAGAATTCAGTGCTCAGAGTTCGCTGTCATATTATTGTTCGTGCTTTGACATCAGTTTAATTAAGCTTCACAGTGTTTCTTTACACAAGCAGATTCTCATCTCCATGGAGGATCTGAGTGTTTTTCAGACTTGCCCTTAAACTTTTTTGTTTGTGTGGGAAGCAGCTCATTGTTCATTCCGGTCAACTTAAAGATCCATGGTGAAACACAGACAACACTATTTGGATCTGTAACTGGAAGAAAAGAATAAATACATTACATTTTTAATAATGCCATAAATGCTGGGAAATTAATATAACAAGCAAGTAGAAACATATCAGACATCTAGTATCTACACAAACTATTGTCTCAACGTTGTACACAGTTGAGCACACCAAAGACTCAGTCTGATAAATAAAACAAACATACAGCATGCTAAAATTAGAAATGTACAGACTGCTTTCATTGCTATGATATTCTAACTCGTATTCTTTCAAAGATTTCCATCCTTTTCACATCTTCTCTACCCCCCCCCCCCCCTCTTTGTATCTTATTTTGTCTTTCCCTTGTCCGCCCCTTTTTTTTTTTCTCCCAACATTCCTTTCTTCTCTCTCTGTCCTCTGCTGACACTTCATTTATCTCTGCTCATGACATCCCTGACTAACGATCTGCCAGACTGCTCCTCTGTCTAATCTGTTTACCCTGAATCATCTCAAGACGTACATCATTGTCTTTGCACAGCTACCTGCCTCAAGTCGGGCGTTTTTGTCATGCTCACTTATGGTTTTGACTGCTTCCAGTCTTCATTGTGGTTTTCTTTGTTTACCTGTTTTTCATTTAGATGTTATTTTTAATATTGTAACCAAGCAGAAGCCCTTTATATCAATGAAGCTGGTCCCAACTGTGAATAAATGATCTTGATTCTCCCCTTACATAGGCCTACATATAGTGTGTTTGTTCTTTTTCCGTGGTAACAGTCCATTCATTACTAAAGGCTTACTGTACTGTATATGGAGAGGATGGATGTAAAAGGACAACTATTCATTGACCATTATTAGAGCTAATGATCTTCAGTGGACACGAAGGAAGATTTTTTTGTTGCCATTCCAGTCTATAAAAGCTGTACGATTCAGAAACAACTCACAAAAGCTATTTTGATTCAGCTCTGGGATTTTCGGGGCACTGGTCCTGGTTAATGTGATGCTCAAGGTGGAGCATTAGTTGATTGCGCTGATCAAACTTAGACATGCTGGTGATGGGGAGCACTGGGGGCACAAAGATGTTACTCAGATTGTATCCAACATTGTTTCTTTTATTCTGTGATAAAGCTCTCGGTTCCTGTTTGTTTTTCTCTCTCTCTCTCTCTCTCTCTCTCTCTCTCTCTCTCTCTCTCTCTCTCTCTCTCTCTCTCTCTCTCTCTCTCTCTCCGTTAATTCCACTTAAAACCAGCCTTAAATATCCCGGGCTTTCATATTAAGAGGTTGTAGAAACCTTGGCCCTTAGGTCAGAGTGAGAAAATAGATGAAAATAGATAAACAAAAGGCTTCTTCTTGTAGTGGCGGCTTTTGTTTATTTCTGGGATCTGGAGCGATTGAGATCACGCAGCCTTCCAAGTTTTGAATTTAAGCAACACTCACATCAGAGCCAACACACTTGTATGCTTGTCGAATGGAATCACGCACACAAAATATCAAAACAAACACACACTCACAGAGGCACACATGTTTGCTGTTACACACAATCCAGGCTGCACAGGTTCCATCAAAGCGATTTGTATCCAGTGGGATTGAATAAATCACATCAGGTTGGCAGTGACTCATCAGATGTTGACAGGAAGCCTAATGTCATTTGAAGGTTAGGTGAGCACGGGATTGGGTCTAGCAGCGTCTCGCTTTGTGTTGTCATTTTGAGTCTTGATGAAAGCGTATGGGCTTGCTCCATCTCGCTTTTTTCAGACACACACGCACGCACTCTTATCCACACAAAACAGTCTAAAACATGCTTTGACTCCCAGAGCTGGTGACATATTACTGCTCTCTGCAAATCGGGGCAATCAGTTCAACCCCTCCCTCCCTCCCAAACGCGCACACAAACACAAATGCACACACACTCACACACTCACACAAACACTTATCTGTGTGTTTGTTTTGTTCTTCATGTTCCATTTCCCCTCCACATACCCGTGATCCCTCTTGTCACTGTAGTCCTTGTCATGCATCCATGCCTGAAAAGCTGCCAGCACATCGTTACTGTCAAACAAACACACAAACACACACACACACACACACACACACACACACACACACACACACACACACACACACACACACACACACACACACACACACACACACACACACGCTCGCACACAAAATAGATAAAGCCAAGTAAATGAACCCATGTACATGCTCATCTACTTGCCTGACTGTTTGCAGTAAATAAGCTGTGTTTCATTCATTTTCTGGCTGATATCATAAACCAGTAAGAGTGAAATGGAAACAATATATTCAAAGTTCAGCATGAGTTAGTGGCAATGTGACTCAACAATGACAGGTCTCCTTAACCAGAACCAGAGGTTCCTTGTATAAAAGGCTGACAGTGGGACTTGGGTTTTACCTCTGAAACATGAGCTGTTATTCTTGAGTCAACCCTCGTTCTTTTCTCGACATCCCTATGCTCCACGCTGCTCTTGGTCGGTCTGGGTTTAAAGCTTGATATATTTCCATGCTTCTTACTATTCTCTTCAGCGCTGTTTAAAATGATAAAGTTCTTTGGCAACACTTTATTTGAAGGGGTATGCATAAGACTGACATTACACTGTCATAACCATGTCAACTTTGCATTAAAGGCGCCATAATTGACAGAATGACACTTAATGACAACATTCATAAACATTCATAAAGCCTTCTTCATGTTAATGACAGGTGTCATGTGATGGTTGTGACAGTGTTATGTTTATTCTTTATAATCAAATGTGTCAAACCGATTATGTATGTCTGACTCTCTCACTTGCACAAACCTTATTTTCACATTTTCTTTGTGTCTTGATTCTCTCTCAATAATTTCAGAAGGTTGCTTTGTCCTCTGTCTCTGTGCTTCTAAAAAAAAGACAATAACACTTATTGTCTGCCCTTGTCCTTGTCTTTTCACCTCCCAAACACTGCTTCTTTTTGCCTCTGTCTCTCCCTCCCTCCCTCCTTCTGTTTCTTATTTTTCTCTTGCTGTGTCTGGCATTGATAGCAATATTGTCTGGGTGATTCGGAATTCAATTTCACAAGCTTATTGTTCCTGTAAAAAATTCTTGTCCCATATCTGTGAATGTAACTAGATTCAGGTCACATTTCATATAGAAAAAAAAAACACATTAAGCTTGCCCTCCATGTGCAGAGGGTTTGGTAACACTCAAGATTTATTAAGTAAAATACAAAATTGTCAGTCAAACTGCTTTAGAGGGCAGTGAGTGTGACTGTGAAAGTGATTGGGATTTAATTAATTCCCCTCTACTGCTTATGTAAAGATCATACTTCCCTGTTTAGACACAGAGTTTGAGAATCAATCATGTGAGTAATAGAAAAGGTATTAGGCTACGTGGTCGGTGACAACACGAGAGCAGCATCCAGCCAGAATATAAACTATGCCATTATTATGTCATAACAAGTGTGAGACACCAAATAATGCCTGGCCCCTTCATATTTGTGATGCACACATTAACTTATGTATAAGAATCAAATGATTCCAATTAAGCACTGTCACAGTAATATTAAGACCCAAGTTGAGTTACAACAGATTGAATGAAACTTTGACGCTGTAGCTATCTTAATTAAATCAAATTTGGAGCAGCAGTTGGAGCTGATGTGATCAAACAGTCATTTTGCAGTTCTCATGTGTGCAAAGAGTTGATAGCAAAATATGCACACTTTGACATGAAGGATGGATGACTTCACTGACTCTTGAAGTCAGCTCATGATGCTACATCTCAGATTAATAATCTATGTATCGTTCATGTTTTAATCTTTTTTTTTAATGTATTATTTTTGGAATAATCTTATTCCAAAAATTAAAGTCTCTCTTCTAAGCTCAGAAGAATACAAGTCTTATTACCACACATAAGCAAGAATTTACTTTTCAGAGCTAATGCAAGGGCCTAAAATTACAATACATTTTACAGCATTATTCCAGACTTTGTATTGTACTGCGACCTCAGCCACACAACCATCTTTCTTTAATAACCTTTCCGCTTGTTGTCTAGAGCAGTGGTTCCCAAAGTGGGGGTCGGGACCCCCTGATGGGGTCAATAGACACTGAGAAGGGGTTTGCGAGAATTCTTCCAAAGATATATAAAAATGAAAAATGACTTTAAATTGCGTATTTGACCCATTTTTGTGAAAATATAGTTCAAGAGATTACTTATGTTCTACTTCTAGCATTTATTACAATAAATTACGAAGAGTAATATTACGGTGTTCAGGCTGTTGTGATCTTTTGTGTAGTTCTAATGCCAGTGTTTGGATAGGCCTGTAAGGGTGCCCGGCTGTGCGCAGCGATACATTTTTGAACCACCCACTATGGACAGTGTGGGTCCCCAGTCTCTAGCACCTCTTTTTGGAAGTCATGGGCCGAAAAGTTTGGGAACCCCTGGTCTAGAGCATTTGAGAACAATATATATTTTGATGTTTTTTTTTAAGTTAGCACTCTTCTTATAATGTATTCATGCTTAATGCAAACTAGTGTAAACTATTAAATAAATGGTTACCTTAAGTCTCTGAAAAAGGCCCTTACATAATTCTCTGTCACCTTGTCACATAACTCATAAAAAAAGGCCCTTTTAAGGCTCTTTGCTTTGACTTTGCCATTGAGTCTCACAAAGAGAAAAGAATCACAAATACATTGGCATGCATATTATTGTTCATTCTGGGCATACATTAATCATCGATTGTAAATTCTGAGGGTTAACAGGTCTGGACGTGAGGTCTGTTCATGTTCACAATTATAAATCTATCAGGATCTACAGGGCTGACATGGACCCCCTTTAAATCTGATTAGCCACCCCAGGTGCCACCCCCATATCCAAATCTATGATTGGCTATTTGCCTAATCAGAGGCAGGACTTAAGTTCTAATCAACTACTCTGGCTGTTTTCAACAGGCTAATGGTAGAACTTTCAGTTGTAAATTAAAAATGTGCTCTTTCCATAAAAATGTCCAAGAAAAAACTTGAACACTGTCAAACTTGCAAAGCTTAAAGGTACAGTATGTAAGATTGCATGCTCATGTTTACATTAAAATATCTAACTTCAATTAAAAATGGACTAAACCCATGTTATATATATTTTTTAGTTGAGTACTTACATCACCTCAAATATTTCCAAAAGTTATCAAAGCCATAGAAATCCGTAATTTAATAGTTATAACGGTACGTGTCTTGTAGGCGGCCGCCACGATAGACAGGAAATGTTGATCGTTGTCAAGGAAACACCGGATGCTACGTCAAAGACCGCTGCATAAGCGAGCGCTAGCTGCTACTGAGAGCTGCCGTTCTGTCGCCGTATGTGCTGCTGTGATATAAAACGTCATGTAAATTATACTTGGATACATCGTCAGTACACATATTGTCTTTCTCAGGTCAGTTTCGCCCGTTCGTATTGATTCGTTCGTTTTTACTCCCATAATACACTGCAAGCCTCGACGTCATCTTTTGTTATTGTTTTGATTGAGAGCCCCCTAGCGGACGGATTTTACATACTGTACGTTTAATTGCCAATAACTGTATTTTTTGCAAGTTAGACAGCGTATAAAGCGTTTACTTGCAATTTTGAAGTACTTTAATTTGTGACTTTGCACATACATCTTTGTTTTTGAGTCCCTAAAGAATCAAGCTAAGAAGATTAATATGTTGCCCAATCATGTTACTTACATATCATTAGTAGGGAAAGAAATGGTAAAAAGTATTTAATTTGCATGTATGTGCCCACAAACGTCATGCCACCCTTCCATAAGTCAATGCCCCATGTGGACCACCCCAGAGAAAATAAGTATGGACATGACCCTGGTCTACAAAGAAGGACATACACTGTTCATGATGAAGATCCATGTTTTTCTGTGATACACTACCAACACCTCAGCATGTTTAATATGAGAGTCAGGTCTTCTCACCTTATCAGCCCAAACATAACTCTCCCACAAAATGCAAACAAGCTCTGAGAAAGCTTGTTTACCATTACAAAATATGAGTTGAACTTCCAAAGCCTATTTTTATCTTCACAGATTAGCCAGACAGCAGCTGGGTGTTTGTGTAAATGAAGGTAAACCATTTAGCGGAGTGTTCCACCTCTCAGACTTTCACCTCGTTATGTGTGAGGAGTTCTAGCGTATTGATTACTCTGTGTCAGGCCTATTACCGGCAGCTCTCCCTCTGAGCCCCATGTCGGGATGACTCACTGTTGACAATTGTATTACAGTCTATTATCTTCCCAATCCCTAGGCTTGAGTAGAGCTCACTGTGGAGTCTTCTTTGAAAAGTTGAAATCGCTTACTGACTTCATATCTGACTTCCTTCCCACGCTCTCATACTCTCTTTCAGTGTAAACTCAACCCACCTGGCAACCAGGCTGCTACTATCCTTCTTTTAATTTCACTTTTCCATTTCTTCAATTTCCTTTTTTCTCATCTCAGTCAATCATTACTCATTTATTTGTCCCTTTTCTTTAACTGCACTTCTTTTCAATGTTTTTTTTTTATTAAACATGAAACTAGACCACACAAAGTCACCACAAGTCAAGAGTTGTTGCTTTAAACTTTAGTGAAATATATCAGAGACCTAACATGCTTTGTTAAGAGTGCCTCTATGCAGAGTGTATTCTCACTAATACATTTTGAAGGAAAATGCATCTTTTTAGCTTGCAGGAATGCAGATGCTCTGTCTGAGAGGGCGTTAAGTTCTAGTTTTATTGTAAATAAACTAATAGAGTCACATTTTCAAAAAGCTGTTGTTACTTTGAGTAACTTTTTAGTGTGAAGCAGCGCCAAAACTCTGCCATGTCATGTCTTTTTGACTGACCATTCAACTGTGCTTGATTTAAGAGTGTGACTTTGTTTATGATGCTGTGTGTTGTATTGTGACACATTTAGCACATACCAGCTTTCATTATTTGTATTTTGGGCAAATGTAATTTTCAACTATTTGCTGTTTAAATCACCCTGGTGTAGATCTGAATTTTAGAAAAAGTGCATTACCACCATTGTACGCATTCGTCAGACAAAATAATTCATAAATGAGGTTCAAGACTAGATCAAGGTGATCTGATTATATCAATCTGGATTACAGAGGGAATATGAAACAGCACGTTTGCCATCAAGCATGCAGCTAAAGTCTGTTATATGTTGTCACGGTGTTATTAGAAAATGAAGAATGTGGACTCAGGGCACTGATTTAACTTTGCACAATGTGAGATGGAGATTCAGCAGAAAGTGACGGAAGGTATGGTGTGGTTCTTCTTCTGTGCTGCAGATAAATACGGGAAAAGAGCTTACTTATGTTTGGCTGCCACAATATGAGTTTGGTATCCCAAACCAGATGGTCTTTGGCTGTATTTAATGTCTGTGTATACCTCAGGTTTAACAGCTGTCATTCCATCCCCACTCAGAACACCCTGCTGATCCAATTTAATTGTTCACAAAATTCGCCAAATGTCTGACTGGGCTGAGGGTGGCACAAAGGCTTTATGGGATTTATGCTTTTAATCCCTCCAAGTACTAAAAGATGAAGAAGAAAGCTCATTGACATAATACCTCCAGTTAATCAAAAACAACTGAGGTGTCCTGGGATTATTGTGTTGTATGAAAGGGCAAAAATGAGGAACGCAAGGAAAGCCCCTGTGACCATCAATCAAACCAACTACAGAGACAAATCTAGTCAAGGGCAGTGTGTGTGATATTAAATCATAGCACATAAAATGAATAAACATGACTTTTAGAAGCCATTCAGACTTCTCCTGGATATAAGCTATTCTCCTGCAGCTGTGGCTGTCTAGTCTTGCTAAGGGGTTCTTGATAAGAAACACTCTGGTGATTGATGTGAAACACTTAGAGCTTCGCTTAGAAGAGTGGCATTTAGATTTAGTCTCATCTTCATTATCTGCTGCATCTCCCTCTGTTTTTTCTCTCTCAGTATTTCAGTATTTCAGCCAACAACACCTCAACCTTACAGCAGACTGTGCATGCTTAGACACCCAGGAACTATTTTCTGTTTCCCAACAAAATAATCTGTTGTGTGGATGCAAAGCTTCTCAATGAAACAAAGCATTCCTGAGTTATATCAATAACGTTTTTGACTTTGAAGGCTTTTGTCCTTCAAAATGTCATGTGCTTCTTGTGCTCGCTTTGTGCTGTCATGTCTCGCCATAAAAGTCTTTTTGGTTCTGAATGAATAGCTTCCTGGAAAAGATGGACAGTATCAGATTCCAAACATATGCTAGTATCTACAATATTCATGGGGTTTTGGCCCCCACCAGTGTAAGAATTATTCTGGGCATAAGGTCTCTTCCACACAAATAGGTTGTTACTGTTGCCGGTCAGACGTAATTCTATGAATAATGGAATAAAATTGGTCATTTGTTTCCAACACTGCAGGAACGCTGCCAGATTGTTGTGATGTATGCGGCCATTAGATGCTTTTAAACAAAGCTAATGTATCAACCGGAGCACGCTGCATTAAGATATATGTCATGTTAATTCCATGGTCATCTTCCAGTGAACAAAACTTGCTGGCCACTGGGAATGATGGCAGTGACAGTAAGTGGCTTACACAAGAGGGATGACTTTTGGCACAATTCATGTACATACAGCAAAGCAAAGTGTCCTGACAGCAACTGTGTCACCAAAGCCAGAGAGAAATGCAAGTTCAGTGTCCAACTGTAGAATATTGTGATGGATTTAGTGAACAGGAAACTCAGCAAATCATTAATTCAGGTTTTCTATTACATCCCAGGTTCATAACAAGTGTGCAGGATTTGATATTTGTTAATGCCCCTTCACTCCTCCTCCTTTCCGCCCGTCCCCTGCTCACTCAGAACATGGTAATTAAAAGGCTGAAGGAGTTTTTAGAGCTCAGCCTGAATTTACATGACACAAGCATACAATTACTTATTGCCTAAAACCCTGGGTGAACATGATAATTTTGCTTACAGAGTGAAGACCAGGCAGAGTCCCAAAGGTTATAGCTGGTTGTAACCCTCCACTCAGTAAGGACGGACATCATTAAATGTCTCTTTAAATCTGCGCCTTCTTCGTAACGTACCAACAAATAATTGTCGCCCAACACATGCAGTTGCCATTTAATTCACCAGGCCTTTAAGTATCTTTCTGCTCACTGTTTTGGTTTAAGGGCCTGCAGCACTTTTTGGTTCTTTTTCAACTCTATCATCATCCCCAGTAGTAGCAGTTGTAACCACAGGAGATTAGGAAATAAGAATCCAGCTGCTGGCTAAACAGTCAGATCTTCACTT
Source organism: Tautogolabrus adspersus (assembly GCA_020745685.1). Lineage (NCBI taxonomy): Eukaryota > Metazoa > Chordata > Actinopteri > Labriformes > Labridae > Tautogolabrus > Tautogolabrus adspersus. The sequence continues at coordinate 18,364,673 of CM036545.1, forward strand.
TCAGAGGTGAAGACCAAAAGTTAGCTAAAGTGGAGTGAAAATTTGACTAAAATTTAATTTGGGGACTGAAAATTCATTTTCAGTGATTGCATTTAAAAGCAAATCAGTTGTTATTTTATTTGGTTTGGCCACTTACTGAGGTACCTTTATGTCTCTGTTGTGTTCACAACTACAGAAAAATATCAGCTACATTACTTTTACTTGTATTGCAGCCCTTAATCTCCCTTTAATTTGTGTTAAATGATTCCCATGATTCATTGGACGTGCAACTTTAAGGACGAATGTATTAATATGTAGTGAGTCACAACTGCAAATTAATGTTCACAATCTTTGACTGGTAATCCTCAAATGATGCAACCTCCAGACATTTAACAGAGTCACAGTTCTTCAAACTGATAAAATGTTCAGATGACTCAAACTCATTGAAACACAGACACTTTTGATTTTCTTTAAAGCGAAGTATAGAGAAGAACTTCAACAAACACTGCACGTTATGCATACATATCACAGGACACCCTATACAGTCTAACTTACATTTCTATGGCTTATCTATGAACTGAACTTTTCAGGGAGAGATATCAACATTTCTGTCACAGGATGTAGTGTGGTGTGTGCAGCAGAGATGTAATCTAGAGAATCGCTATAATCTCAGCATTTCTGTCCTATTTAGGGAGATGAGACCAATAGACAAAGAGAAGAGCTAAAAGAGGCTGCTTGATAGAAAGGTTTTTGCTTCATTTTGGATATCCTGTTTTGAATGGTGGATTTATGGAGGCTTATAGTACTGCAAATAAATATTCCTGTATGTGTGTGTGTAGTTAGGTAGAAGCTGTGAAGGGGTTTGATTCATGACAGTATACCCCAATATTAGCAGCATCAGTTCTCATGGGTTCTCATTATTCACCTTTAAAACCGACTGTATCACAACAAACACCTAGTAGTCACACATTTGAGCATTTTGTCTTGTACACGTGGTCATGTGTAAAAGGCCCATTATATAGAGAGCAAGAAACCATTGAGAAAAATAAGCCAAAGGTATAAAATCCTTAACAACTATAAATGACATAAAGCGAAACTAAAGGAGGCAAAGATAAAGAATAGATGAAGGAGACACTTCCAGATTGCGAGATTTTAGAGAGAATAGAAAAAGTATTGAGGAGGGGAAGGAACAGTTTTTGGTTGGTTGGCTCCAGTTCTGGCTGCTGATGGATCTCCAGGTGACAGCCGGTGTCAGGGGGCCCTCAGCCGGGCTGTCACTCCCTTGTGCTCTACACCCTTACTCCCCCTCTCATCTTTGATCTGTTGCTCTCTGTCTCTCCACCACTGCTTTATAAATCCTTAGTTGTGCCAACGGATCTCTCACCTTCTTTCTCTTCATTAATTCCACCTCTAGCTGCCGTCGCTTTCTCTTTCTTTTTCTATCCGTCTGTCCTGCTCATTATCATTATGGTCCTCCACCACCATTTTCCACCCCTCCATGGCAGACAGTTGGTTCCTCTGTTGCTGCTTTTTCAACACTGCCTTTTTGTTACTTCACTGATGGGAACCAACTTTCCTCCACGGACACTTCACACTACCTAAGTTTGCAAGAGAGCATCATGTGCAGTTTTGTGCTCATTTAATTTGCTTATGTCCAACCATATGTTAGTGTACTTGAAATTCAATGATATTCAATGAAATTCTGTGTGTCTTCCCTGAAACCAGACAATGCATTAGTTTTCCTCAGACATAACCTGAGGATATTTTGTTGACCGTGGTCTTCAGTGCGTGTGTGCATGTGTTGCTGCAGTTTTTAGGGGATTCATTTCCACATGTGGCTGTGCACATGCATGTTTGAGTTTGAAATTGTGTGTGTGCTCTTGCTTAGTGTGCCTATGCATATAAATGCAGGCACTCTTGAGGGGTTCTTAATGATAAACTCGTTTGCACAGCTCTGACTCTAATGATCTATTAAAGTGCACTTAGTTAGTAATTACACAGCCAGTCCCAAAAGGCTTTTGAGGCCCCTCAAAGGGACAACTAAAGATACATAAAGACTGCAGACAGGCCAATGAGTTTTATGTAATGCATGAATCAAAGCTAGCATGGCCTTAAACTTTGCCTAAGGTTTATCATGAAAAGAAAGGACTTTATCAAACGTTACTTTCCTCCTGATGTGAACTCATACTGGGTTGAAATTAGAATAGATATTAAGAGTTTGCTATGCTTCTTCTAAGCAACGTGCTCTTTAATTGTCTTATTTCAGGCTACAAATGCAAAGTCATCAGAGCCAGTGTTTCAGTATTTCAAAGAGAGGTTCTTAAAATGCAGTATGAGAGTTACAAAGAGCAGACAGCCTCTTCTCTAACAAGACCACTAGACCATTATCTGGCTCATTAATTTATCGTCCTGAATTTGAAGTGAACTACGCACAGTCCTCCTCAGTTCTTTTTCTGCCTCAATAAATGACAATTTACAAGTTCAAACTATTCTCTCCGTGCTCTCTTTTAGAGGCACATTTTGTAATTGTTTTTACTAGGTTCAGTTTGCATGAACACATTTCTGGTCCTAGCACCATTGTAGTCCTGGCTATGCACAATGAAATTCTGAGGGCAGTATTAGGGAAGGATCAACGTCAGTCAATTCAGAATAGATTTTGATGGGTGAATGATGTCCATCAGCAATGGTAGAAATGTCAACATAAAAAGAAGAAGCTTGCATGGCTCGAATGCAACAACTGCATTTCATACTATTCTAAATTCTTCTTTAATGACTTTTAAGAACTACCTTTTCTTAGTTAAGCTTGAAATCTACATGAAGTGAAAGATGCTGAGTCAGTTTGCAACCAGGACTTAATGTGTCTAGTCATTTTCTAAAAGTAAGGAATTAGTAAGTGGAAGATGGAGAGTCCTTTAAGATAGTCTATATTTGTTGCGTAGTTTAGCTGCATAGTGTGAACCACTGCCCATGAAGCTATTATGCACATATCTCATATACAGTGTTGGGGGTAACACGTTACAAAGTAATCCGTTGGAGTACTCTTTTGTAGTGACGAGTAACGTAACGTGTTAGTTTTGCAAATCAAGTAATCAATTTATAGTAACTTTTTTAATAAAGGTAATCCGTTGCTGCATTGCCCTCTTCCTACTGTCCTATTAAAAGAAAAGAAATCCTCGAAGCATCTGCAGTTTTTCTGTTTCTCTTTCTCTCCCTCCCTCTCCTCTCTTGAGATGACCTAGTAGTTTCTCTTGACCCCTGTTTCACCTTCTACAAACTTACCTGGAAAATGTTAGCAGGCAGATATTACCAGATATGCTTGTTTTGAACCTGCAACAGCAAACCATCTGGGATTTACCGGTGTCTATGAGGTTAGCTCCGGTGATAAAAGGCCTCCTATTCAAATTCGAACCCACTGCCTGTTTCCTCCTGTCCTGCTGTGAACAGAGTCTGTATCAATGCTCCATCTCCTTTCAGTATGAGAGCTTTTTACACCAACCTGATAATCAGTTATTTAATTCACTGACCTTTCACTCTTTTTGTCAGAGCGTCCATTATCTGATTTGCCTAATCCCCTATCATCCATTTTTCCTGGAACAGATGAAAAAGAAAATTTTTCTGTTGTTCATTTTTCTGTTTGCACTCAGCTGAACCTCAGACCTCACAAGCTTTGATATCTCCAGGAGCCTGCCAATATTTGGCTGAATTAAATGTGTTTTTTTGCAGGTTTTCAAAGTTTTGTGTTAAGCCAGAACCCCACTTGAAGTGGGCTCTGACATGGTGTAAGTTCTGTCTGTCTTTCCAACTAGTTATCTATTTAAACTTGTAAACGCTGTTCCCAACTATTTTCCCACTGCTCTCTTCTTTGCCCGGTGTGCCTGACAACAACCCAATGTCACCTGCCACCTTTTTCCATCTAAAGCACAGATTTATCTTTATCAGATCTATCTCAGACTCACCTCTACCAGCCACCACCACGTCTTATCTTCAGACTGTCTTGCTTCGATGACAGACAGGTGGACTGGGTTTGGTCTGGCAGTCATAAACGAGATGGTACAACGAGCTGCCATGCAAAGGCTGGAACCTGAAGGGGTTCTATGTTCTGACACATCTATTAACCTTCAGCAGATGACAATCCTTGGTCACTCCTCAGCCTCCCCTCCTTTCTGCTCATCCTCATCTCTACTGCTGTCTGTCTGTTGGTTCCCAGGCATGTGGTAGACTTTGATGCCCCTGGAGCAAAAAAAGCCAAATAACACTTTCCCCCCCCCCCCCTGTCCTTCAACCTGGATCGTTTCAATATGCAACAGATTCCTGTCTCACTTTCAAACTTATCTGTCAGTCTTTGTGTTCTTGTTCTGTTTTCTTTTTTTCATTTCCTGTCTCCAATATGTCTCAGGTGTTTCTATCTTTCTCTCTAGCCTTCTCTCTGGCCCATTTTGCATTCCACCATTCATACCAAGCAATCCAGCACAACTTGGGGATGCATTTGCTGATGCAAAATGCATGGTTTTGTGCAGTGATGTGTAGCTAAATGGATTGAATTGACAAATTGCTGCAGCCTTCTAATGTCAATCACCTGGAAAAATGGGAGTTAATGAAAACTAAATGAAACAGATGGATTCTGATGTAAACATGATTGATTAAGTTATGCCTTTTGTACCTTGTCAATAATTCAATGCATTATTCTGTGTAATTTAAAGTAGACCATGACAATTTGTATGACAGCTCCCATGTAGGTCAGCAGCCAATAATCTGTTTCTCTCCGCCTGTCTCTCTCCCTCTCAATTTCCCCTGCAGGAATTCTCTTTACTTCGGCTGGACGATGTGGTGGACCAACGAGTCAACATAGTCGGTTTTTCAGTCTTCAACCAAACACATCCCTTCTTCCAGGACTTTGTGCTAAGCCTAAACCGCTCCTGGCAAGAGAACTGTGACCATGCACCCTTTGCTGGCACCCCAGTAAGTGTACACAACACACACGCACACATACACAAACAGGATCCTACACACAGTGAAGAACAAGATTAACCATGTGAGCCCTTGTTCTTTACCTCCTTATGAAGTCAAAAACAGGGCCTTCCTTGGCAGTACTCTTAATATACTCTATGTCTATATCTCATACTGACCAACGCAAACACTTAAGTAACCCTAAAGACAATTAAACAAACTCTAAATGGAAATAAACAGAGCTGACATTTATCCAGTTAACTGTTGTTTCTCAAACATATTCATAATGGTCCTGTCCTAGATTCATTTTTTTTCAGGAAAGATGCACAGTAAAAAAGTGTCCTACCCTCAACATATCCATCTTTAAAAATGTTCTCATCTTAACTTAGTAAACTTTTATACTTTGTTTGTCTTAAAGGCAGGGTTGGTAATTTTCTCCAGATACACTTTTTAAGATTTTGGTTGAAATTGTCTTCAGGTCCTGACAGACTGAAGGAATGCTACTTTCTAAATCATGCTTGTTTTTTTGAAAATTACCAGAATTAGAAACAGAATCCTTGTATTGTCATTGCACAGTGTACAACGAAATTGTAGCAGCATCCAAGTATACACACAACATAACCAACCATACCAACCCTGCCTTTAAGTTAATCATTTAACACAGTCCCCCAGGGGACTCAGCAAGGGACACTGTGGTGTGCCGAAACTTGAGGGGAAGAGGGGGAAATGAAACAGAATTGAAATAAACAAATAACATTAACAACCACGTGAACAGCCAACCTACATTCTCAGGTGCCGGTCGGTTTTAGGAACATACAATGAAAAAGAAAAAGAACTGTGGCACACTGAAAATGACTTTACTGTAGCTTTATTGTGAGCAAACAACGCGTCTTGCATGTAGCTTCCTCAGGTTTGGTGCACAGCATACCCTATGCTCTTTTTTTTTTCAAACCAATAACATTATTTGTGATGATAGCTTATTGTAATATATTTCTTTTAGATGTTAGTAAGCACTGCACACCAAAATCTATGTTCTCTATTTCTATACCAATCTTTCAATTTAAAAAAAAGGCCACTCGAGCCAACCAGAATTGAGCAGCTGCTTTAGTGACACTTTTACTGTATGTATCACAAAGTTGCTGTACCACTGACTTCTTAACTTGCTTCATGAGATAGACTTTTCAGCATCTTCCTGTCTGTTTCAACAAACACAATATTGTAACCCAATGAATGCCATCTCCGTTTATGTTTTGTAAAATAAGACCTGATCTTATTAGTATTATCCTTCTCACCATTAATCCCTCCATATGCTAAGCTGTCTCGCCCTACAACCCAGACGTGCCACTCCTAAAAATGGCTTTAGTTAAAAGGACCACTTCTCAACGACGTCACGATTATTGTGCCCTGTAAAGAAAAATGTATTCTACATTTTCTTTAGAAAACTAACTTATCAGAATAAATTATTATTGTGCATAAATGAGTTGGTTTTGATAACGATTAACGAGTTTGAAATGATGTGTCTACATGATTTTGAACATGAACATCAAGTCGAATTGAGATACTTGAGCTCAATTTCTTCATGGTAATAAAGAAAGATAGTTTTTTGAATTACTCCATCAAAACATGTTTTTTGTAATAAGGAATAATTGCTAACAAATACAAGAACCAATAAGAACGACACATCTGGCTGCAGTTCTGTATTTTTGCCAAAGGGCTTCATTAGATACCCAAAATTAAGCAAGTCAATTAAAGAATCAACCCCTCTCTCTGTTTGAAGTTAAAAAGAAAATTAAATAAATATATTCACCAATCCCCCTCTTGTGCTTCACACCAGTTGGGCACTGAATCAGGTAAAGAATAGTTTGAAAGCAGCATTAAAATAGGGCTGTGTTCTGTGCACAGCAGGTCACTAAGATACGTCTAAGCCTGCAGCAATTAGGACTTGTGACTAATTAGCTAATAACTGGAGAGAATAAAGGCTGATGGAAGCAGAGCAATACAGTGATTAACTCATTCAGACATACACAAAGATAATATGCTGTAGTTTCATTAACAATAATTAGGTCTACATATAAAGGTTCATCTGGGAGAGAGCAGGAAGCTGTTTGTTAGGAAGAAGAAGGTTTTACATGAGTCTGTATTGTGTGGCAGAAATTTTGCTGCCTTTAAATATCTTGCAGTATTGTCAAAATATGTATATTCTTAACATCAAGCAAAGTAACCGCACTCACACAAGAATAGACCTTACCCTAGCTGAGACCAAAATATCAGTAGGTACACAAGATGTGTCAGTATTTGTGTTTTTTTTTGTTTGTTTCTTTTTGCTCTTAGAGTTTTACATAGAGTGAAGACATAATACATGCCTATTGTAAACAAATAAAGAGGTTTGGCAGACAAGCCAAACAGGAAAAGGTGTGATCCAAGAGACGGGACAAGACGCCAAGGACAAACGGGACAGACAGACAAAAGCCAGACAGACAAATAGGATAGAATCCAGGAAAAATGGCAGGGCCATACTGATTGAGCTATTGAGGAGTACTGCACATTATAGTTTGCCGTAGCTTTAGTAACAAACAAGAAAAGGAACAATGTAAAAAAAAAAAAAAAAAAAGAATAAATTGAAAAAACAGCAGTAAAGGACAAAAATAGTACATGGTTAAATTGGACAAATGATAATGAAAGAACTACTTTCTATAATAATATGAGGAGTACAGGAGGAACTGTTTGTGGAGATAAAGAGGACTCAGCGTTGAAGATATTGCAAAAAGAAGGACCAGGTATTTTCAAAGGAAGCTATATTATTTTTTCAAAGATGCTGTCAGTGTTTCGAGGTTTGAGCGGTCTGTGAGTAGGTTGAGCCAGTGGAGTATGGATATTTAGTTTTTTCCAGTTTAATAGTATGACTTTTTTGGCAATGGTTAGTGATATTAACATGAAAGGGTTTGAGGTGTTTAGAGAGTGGTAGAGAAGAAATGTCACCTAGTAGTGCAATGATGGGGCATAGGGGGATGCTGAGGCTGAGGATCTCAGACAGCTTGCTCATGACCTCCGACCAGAAGGTTTGAATGTGTGGGCAGGTCCAGAGGGCATGGAAGAAGTTATCAGTTGTGGTTGGACAGTGTGAACAGGTATTTTTCACACACGCACACGCACACGCACACACACACACACACACACACACACACACACACACACACACACACACACACACACACACACACACACACACTCTTTCACCCCACATTTTCTGTCTCTCTGAAACTGCTATATCAAAACAAAAGGCAAAAACACCAATAAATAACTTACAAAAATACAGGCCTGAAATATTAGAACAGCTCTAGTCGACCGCAACTGGGTAGGGAGCTTTCAGTGGGGCAGACATTTCTATACTGTGATACATTTGTAAATGAACATGATGAATACTAATTAAAGTTGAGTTGAATGGCTTTTGAGACACACATTAGTGATGGAAAATAATTAATAAATACTGATTTTAACAACTTGGTCCATACAACCATTTTTTTTTCAACACAATGGAATTGTATGACATGTCTCGCCCCTTGCAAGTCATTTTATATTTATTCTAAAATTCGGTCAAACTCTTAAAGCTCAGAGAAAGAAAGTAAGCAATAAAAGCGATAATGAGGCAGACTGACTCGAAGTGCAAAACAACCATCGGTAAATGCCATGACATTATAGTTCTCATGTTGTAGACATTATCAGATAAGAGTGGAATACAATCAGAATCACTGTTGGAACTTTTTGCCGTTTATTTTTAAAGCTGTCTTAACGACGTGACTTTATGTGTTTCCTACACCAAGATGTGTGAGAGCTATAAGCATTGACTTGTACGGGCTGTTTGTCTACACCATATTGCTCTTAATGAAGAACCAACCTATTGTGGTTTCCAATTATAGGTTCTAACACATTATAGTCTTGCAGTTTAATGGTCCATGGTTGTTCTCTTTGCTTTCCAAAATGTACTATCCATCACAATACCTCTTAGTCCTATATAAAGATATCCACCAAATATCAGGGACATTTTACCTCTGGTTCTATTACACAGATGTATGGCAGAGAAGCCCAGACTCTCCTCCGCCTGTTCCAGTTTTCTGGCCCTCTCTGAGAGAGGTGGGCGGTAATTGGAATGGTCAGGGTGTGCCAGCTTCATTGGGGAGAAGAGAAGGAAGGACAGAGTCTCTCAGAGAGAGAGAGAGAGAGAGAGAGAGAGATGGTTTCAATGCTGTCAGCAGATCAGAGTCTTTCTAATGATCTGATGGAATAATCTCACTTCTACTCCGGGGATAAGTTAACCCCTTACTGACTGCTAACCACTGACATGGTAAACTTGCACACTGTGTGCTTGGAGTATTTGCAGCCTGTGCAATGCGTGCATGCGTGCGTGTGTGTTTGGGTGTGTGAATTCATAATGTATTCACCTCCTTCCCTCCCTCTCCCTGTGCAGCTCTCCTCAGCTCTGCTCTTTGATGCGGTATACGCGGTGGTGGCAGCCGTCCAGGAGTTGAACCGAAGCCAGAATGTTGGTGCCACTCAGCTCTCCTGCAAGTCCTCCAAGATCTGGGTGCACGGCACCAGCCTCATGAACTACCTGAGGATGGTAAGACTGCCTCTGCTGGACGCCACAAACATAGACGACATGACCTACTACTTACAGTAGCTGCAGGGAACAGTTGGACACTTTCAAATGTTGGTTATTTACTCTCTTGGTGTAGATTGAAAGTATGAATACCGCTCTGAGATCTGGCTTAGTATCAGTAACAGAAAAAACAAATGCTTGCCAGCTAGCTTTCATAAATGTTTTTAGTCAAGACTTTCAGGTGGTGAGAGTATGGCCTCCTCATATACAGTATCACCTTAGTGAGATTTTTTAACATGTTGCTCTCTCTCTCTCTCTGTTTGTTGGACAGGTAGAATTGGAAGGTCTAACGGGCCACATTGAATTCAACAGCAAAGGCCAGCGGTCTAACTACGCCCTGAGGATCATGCAGAACAGCAAGGAGGGACTAAGGCAGGTAAAGTAACTCTCAGTCGTACAGATGTGATGTTGGTGTTGTCGGCCCCACCATCAGAACAGCCTCGCCTTAGCAGAAAGTTCATGTGAGTGGCTCAGAAGAGTTGATGTGTGAATAGGCTGTATTTATGAAGTTACTCACACCTCCATTTTCACTGACCATAATACACTTGTTATTGCTGAGCACAAAGCTCGTGAGAACAGTCCTGATCACAGCAGGGCACTCCTGCTGTCAAATGTTACACTCGTTGTCTTTATGGCAGAGATGTAAGTCAAGCTGGATCTTATAGCAGGGAGCTGTGATAACACCCGCTCAACAGACTTTTATAGAAACAATCCCTGTTACTCACTGACTTTGCCGAGGTGCAAGAGAATAAAGTCAAACACCAGGGCGTCTTAAGGTACTGAGATTTATTGCATATCTTTGCAGTCAATGCATGTAGGTTAAAACAAAGACTATCAAATGTTTACTTATATGGTCTGCTCTTTTATTGAGGACCAATACTCCACATGCACTTCCAATTACTTCAGTGTACTTCCTTATCCAACTCACTACATTTCTGAAACTGATCTCGCCTGACACTGCTTTGCTAAACGTCACCAAGGCAGTAGTTCAAATACTTCATTTTGTCAAGTTTGAACACATTAACCAGGCTTACAAGACAGTACTACTGAATTTGAAATCAACCCTGTAATTAAATGTAAGTGATGAAAAGGCTCTGGGCAAGTGGGAGTAATGAATGGATGTCAGAAGAACTGGCTTTGTACTATGTATTGTGTTAATTGCTCAGATCAAATCGTTTATTTGATGTTTTAGTCAGGTTATCTACTTCTTCTTTTACAGAATCCAAAGATCAGACCTTAGATCCTTAATAATAAGAACGTATAGCTTCTGTCTGGGAACTGTGTTTTTGGTACTGATACATGTGTAACCAATCATCATAACAACAATTTCAAAACTCTTATTTTTAGGATGTATAATTGTTGAACACACTCACAAAAGAACATTTCATGGATCCCACTTTTGAAACCAGTGACTAGGAGTTTGCTGAGATAAGACGAGAACATACATGTAGCTTTGAATACAAAACAGTTTTGGGAAGATCTGTTCAGGCAAACGGATTGCTCGATGCTCTCCCATCCATCAACAGCAGCTCCAAATGCACCAGTGGAGCTGAGCCGTCACCAGCAGTAAAACACTGAGGTTTATTACCTATAGGGAAAAAGGGGGATGGATGTGAGTCATGGATCTGGATGAAAAAAAGTATCAAAGATAAACATTAGCTCATAAGTTACAGAAGCCTTGGGTAGCTGAGTGATGGAGGTGTTGATAAGCAGCCACATGTTCTGTTCTTTACATTGAAGTATTGTGTCTGATAATGCCAGTGTTCATGTAGAACACCTTGTTCTGTGAACATTTAGAGATAAACAAGTCTGTATTGACAAAGAACATGAGGGGGAAAATGCACAAAATGAAGCTAATGGGAAAACATTGAAACAGATTAACTATTTCTAGTCATAGAGTGCAACAAAGTGTTGCTCACACAAGCTGAAGTTAAGCTTTAGACTTTGTTTGAGATTTGAAAAGGGGTTCTAAAAGGCAAATCGACATGACCAGGCAATCAAGGCCACTTGAAACTTAAATGTTAGCTGGTCATCAATTATGACATCTAGGTTCTGGGTAGACTTTATGGGCATGAGTTTGGTTGTGCCAAGCTTGATATTGATCAGTGGTGGGATACGTGGACTGGTTGGGTGGCAAAAAGCTCAGTCTTTGAGAGGTTGAGTGGAAGGTGGCGTTCATTCATCCATTTACAGATTCTTGCTGAGACTGTAACGTCATCTGGCGGTATTGACAGGAAGAATTTGGTATCGTCAGCATAGCGTTGGTATGAGAAGCCATAAGAGCGGATTATTGCACCAAGTGAGGTGGTGTGTTTTGATCTCCCTGACAGGTAGGACACAAAGGAGAGTGTGGATAGGAAGCTTTGATGGTTAACTGTGTAAAAAGCAGCTGACAGGTATCGCAGCAATAGAACAGAGGGCTGACATCTATTGAGTGGGCTGAGTTGGTTAGGCTCAGAAAACTGGTAACTAATGGTTGAAACTGTTTCAGTAAAATATAAGGCAAAGGTGAAGGATGTGGGTGGAGGAGTGAGTTAAAAGCACAAAACAATTTTCTTCTGTGGCAGTGCAGATCTTGTTCTGATATTATGTGGCCTTAGCTGTTTTTAAACTGGAATAGAATGAATCAAGTCTTTGCTCATAATCGCTGAGGTCAGTGGACTCTTTGGATTTATGCCATTTACTCTCTGCTGCCCTGAGCCCTGCCCTTTGCTCTCTGATGACCTCGGTGAGCCATGGACTGGAGCAGGGGTCGGCAACCTTTTCTATCAAAAGAGCCTTTTTTGCTGGCAGTTCCCACAAAAAATCCATCCGGAGCCGCAAAATATATTTGAACCTTTCAATTAACTTTATGTAGCCCATTCACATTACTATAGATCTAAATGAGCATTCATTTATATATTTTACCACATTACATGCAGCAACTCTCCAATGGGAATTTCATCCATCACACGCTGTCTGTCTGTCTGTCTGTCTGTCTGTCTGTCTGTCTGTCTGTCTGTCTGCCTGTCTGTCTGCCTGCCTGCCTGCCTGCCTGCCTGCCTGCCTGCCTGCCTGTCTGTCTGTCTGCCTGCCTGCCTGCCTGCCTGCCTGCCTGCCTGCCTGCCTGCCTGCCTGCCTGCCTGCCTGCCTGTCTGTCTGTCTGCCTGCCTGCCTGCCTGCCTGCCTGCCTGTCTGCCTGCCTGTCTGCCTGTCTGCCTGTATCACATACAAGAATGCGGGGTATCTGACGATCAGGGTCGGGCAGAGCGACGCGCGTGAGTGGTCAAGCCACTGACAGAGAGGGAGCGGTGAATGAGAGCGGAGCAGAGCAGGGATTTTGACAATCTGACAGTTTGCTTATAATTAACATCATATAAGGGGCTATATTGAACACTTTCAGGGTTAAAGGCAGCGCCCTCCAGATCTGTACGCTCACCTTTGTCTTCAGTCAGAACGGGCTCTCGGTTTTGTTTTTGAGGTCTAAGTTCCGATCATCTGATAGCCCATTTTATTTATTTCACGTCCTCCCCCCGCTCCTTACGATTTCCTGAGCTGCCACAAAACTTGAAACAGTCGTAGTAATCCGTTTCTTAAAAGTTTGCTTTGCTTCCTGCTAAAAAATATGTATTAGCCTAATAATTTAACGAAGGGCCACAAATCTTTAACAGTTCAGAGAATGTAAAATACTTTGAAACAACAATAATTTGTTTTCATTTTCTTTTTTTTGCAAAGCCACAGGGAGCCATCTGAGAGAAAAAAGAGCTGCATGCGGCTCCGGAGCCCCGGGTTGCCGACCCCCGGGCTAGGGGATGCTTTACGAGCAGGTTTGGACACTGGAGGGCAGAGTTTGTTCAGAGGTGAGGCTACTGAGGAGCAGAGTGTGTCTGTAGCCTCATCTGTAGAGAGTGTGGCAAAATCCTTATGAGCAGGCATGGCATTTGTGCCTTTAATCCACACAGCACAATAACTTTTAGTAGTTATTGTGCTACTATAATGATGCACACAGCTGCACAGTACAGAGATGAATACCTGAGTTTCACAACTCTGTTTTAAAAAATGCTACCCTTTCCATCAGGATTATCTTCATCAAAGAACAGATCAAGTTTCAGCCTGAATGTGAGAAAAATCGGACCGAAGCAATCTTTAAAGAGACAGACAGACAGACAGACAGACAGACAGACAGACAGACAGACAGACAGACAGACAGACAGACAGACAGACATCTGCCTTTATTAACCTTGTCTGCGTCTCTCTTTGTCCCCTCTTTACACTGGCACCGGGCCAGTCAACAGAGGATAATGCTATCAGGTCTAATGTGATGATTTCAAGCAGAAGTATTATAAAGCAGCCCTGCCAGTTATGGTAATGGAGAGAGGGAAGGTGCTACATGGGGGATGGGATAGGACGGGGTAGTTGTTGGTTATGTTGAGTAACACCTCTCACATGCTGCTGGGTTTGGACTGCTGCAGCCAGACAGACACTGGAGGTGCCAGGGCTTTGGCAGGGTTAAGGAAGGTGGCTCACTGCCCACACACACACACACACACACGCACACACAGTCCCACCTTTACACACAGAGTTTTGGCAGAATATTTGCTACTTAACATATGACTAATAGATACAAATGGTCTTTTGTTTGGCTAAAATTGAGTAGTTGCATCATAATAAACTACACCCACAGTGTCTCACCTGTCACTGCAGATTTAAAAAGAGTGCTTTAATTCGTAATGGAACTCAAAGAGAAAAGAATGTCCTTCAATTTTTGTTAAACACTTGAGAGAGATTAATGAGTCCCCTTGAACAAAATGTGATCTCCATCCTTTTCCTACGCTTTGTCTCTCTTCCCTTAGTCGATGTCACAACAACCACTCATCTCAAACACTATGGTAACTCTATTGCTAACCTCCTCAGGGTCCCAACGCCCTACAGCCAATCTCTGTTGCAAATTGAGATTCTCTGGCAGGCATTTCAACACAACACATTAAAACAGTGTCCTACTTTTCTGCCCCACCCTTCTGTTTTATTTATAGCTATCTATTTGAAAGTATCAAGTGGTCGGCCTCTCCAATATCAGTGTTTTTTTTCTGCATGACTTTCAGAACTTGTTAAGCCTTATGAGCACCCTTCATTTGAATGTCATTTGTTACTTTTAGCTCTAACTAGAGTATTTAAAGGGTGAAGAGAAACAGCCCTCATTCGTCGCCAACACGATCTCAAGCTGTCGTTTATTCTGAGCTTTTTGAAAGGGGCAGATTTGCAGAGAGTTCCTTGAAAAGTGGTAAAACACCATGTCAACATTAGGGATTTCAATTGTAAAAAGAATGTCCCTATGATATGGGCCTGTTATGAATACCTGTTTATCAAGGATTTTTGTATTTTCCCTACAAAATAATGCTTTATTTACTGCTTTTCAAATGGATATGTCTAATACAGGCAACTGGGCGGATCCGAAGACCAGAGGCAACAATTTTACGTCTTTCACTAATCAATAATCATCTTTAGGTGTTGGTCCATTGTACTTTTTTTGGGAATGCATCTGGTGGTTCAAATTACAGCATAATTCTTTCAGGTGTTCAGAGGAAGTTAGAATGATAGTCACCTGGAATTATCAATTTTGCTTGCGCATAGTAATGAAGTAGGCCATCAAGTTTTCTATGAAAAAGGGCGCCCGATGGAGTCCTTTGGAACCCTATAATACAAGAGACATGTACAATAAGGTTAATATTCAATTTTAAGGGAAATTAATTCAAAGTAGTAGATATAATAGCATAACAACTTAGTCGCAGTAAAAAATACAATAAATCGAAAATCAAAAAAATAAATAACGTTTTTTGGTGTAACTGCACAACAACAGAAGTATACGATATATGATCACACACCACTCTCAGGACATTGTACAGTTGTTCACACACACATTAACTTGAGTGTCGATTGGTTCGTCTCCTTTGAATTTCAGTATCAAAACTCGAGCAAATGGCAGCCGTACGGAAGAGAAATGAGTCTTCAGTAATTGATCAGATAGGAGACGACTTGCTCTCCTTGGTGAGTACAATTCTCAGGCTGAGATTGCGTTTCCTCCCTTCAGACTTCAGACATTTTTATTTCATTGAATGAATTTCAAGATGACTGATGTGGTGGGGTGGAAAAGCATTGCGCAAGTAAAATTGAAGTGTTCACCTACATTTCTTTCTAGAGACACAAAAAGTAGTGTGGATGTTTGTTTGAGAGATTGGTAGAAAAAGGGTTATTTGCATTTTTTTGCACACCTACCATTACATTTTAAATCTTGCCCCAAAAATCCTTAAAGGCAAAAACCTCACACATGAAACAAAATAATATGAATCTTTGAAGCCAGAGAGTGAAATGGAAGTCTGCTTGATACATTAGATGTGAGGTAGCCACATATTAGCCGCCTGCCTTGGCTCAAAATGTCTCTATTGGGAATAAGTAAGGTAAACGTTCCCCTAAGGGTCTGAGCATTGATCTAGTCTACATTAAAAGTTAAGCTCTCTCTACTTTGAGGACTTAAGCCTGGCCTTCTTCTAGTAGTTGCTGCTGATGGTGTAATAGTGAGACATTACCATGGCAACTACCCCTGTCGTAGGTCGACTGGGTGACTGATCTCCGTTCGTCTCTGCTCTGTCCTGTCTTGGTTTGGACGGTTACATTTAAGCAGTTGAGAGGAGGAGAAGATCAAGCAGAAGGTGGGGATGTTCTGCAGTAACCAGCCGTTTGCTTTGGAGATCATCAAGACCAAGAAAAAGACTTGTACTTCATTTTATGAGTTGGGAATGACATGCAGGAAAGGAGCCACAGGTCAGATTTGAACCCGGGCTGCCTTATTTGAGGACTATGTCCTCTGTACATGAGTCTTTTGAATATGTGGGAAAACCTGTAAATATTTACACTTGAGAAGTGGGAAACAGGGATTTTTGGACACTTTTGATTTAAAAACCAATTTAATCCTATATCACAATTGTAACCCATTGACTTTCTCATGTAGGACTGATTGCTATAGCTTTGTAATAGAATATTGTGAGCTTGACACTCGGTATGATCTGAGCATACAAACCCCCTTCCCCTGCACTATGAAGCCATGATGTCATCATGCCTGCAGGAAGAGCCACAGCACAAACTACTTACAGTTCATGTAGGTTCAAAACTCATCCCTCTTCTGCAGTCCAACTCAGACACTTGAAAGTCTTATTCACACAATCACAAATTCTGTCACGCCAAATTATGATCTACTTTTGAAAATGACTGCTTCATTCATTCTCCTCACCATTGCATCCTCTTTTTGGTTGTCATCAGCCCAGTTAATCACCCTGGATTGCTTTATAGCTTTGTTGCAGCAATAAGTGATTTGTGATTCAGTTACCATATTCAGCCTTTCTCTCTCTAAGATCCTCAAATCAACTAATATGCTTTTTTTGTTTCATTTAAGATTCTGGATGTTAATAAACACAATAGGCAAAAATGTAGATCAACTTTTGAAATAAAAGAAAGCAAAAAAGGTGAACACATTTAGTTTCATGCAAGGTTCAGTGTGGCATTAGGGCAACATCAGTGAGTTACAGATGAAAATGGAGGGATTCACATTTTAATGCTCCTGGCAGGGGGGTGCACATTTTAGGAAATGTCTCACCCATTATTTGGTTAATCATTTCTGACTTGGCTGCGGTTTAGGCCTCACACAGAGAGAGCACACTAATGATAAAGTTAACCAGCTATTAGAGGATCATAATGTCCTCCCTGCTTTATCACAATTTCTTAGAACGATGGTGTGTTAATGGACAGGGGAAACATCAATTTGCCAGACAGTCCCCTGCAGAACTAAGGGGGCCTTACTCGTGCATTGGAGAAGGACAAAGTGAAGCGAGCGGCAGACTGCTGTAAGAAGATTCTCATGTCATCCAGGCTGTGAAGGAATCTGAGGACAAGCAGGTGTGAGGTTTTTTAAAATCTCTTTTTCATTTAATGCTATCCTCCAAACTTTTTTTGTCTTCTCTTTTTTCTGCTCCTAGGTCCTTCCTTCTTTCCAGCTCTGCTATTCATTTTTATTTACCCCCTTATCTGCTCCCTGGAGAGTCACTTCTCTTTAAAGAGTGCACCTACTAATCCAATTTCATCTGTCTCCTTTTTACTCCCTTCTTCCTCTAGAGGTTGGAGGACTATCAGAGAAGATTGGACCTCTCCTCTCTAAAGCAGACGGACAACCCCATGATCCTGGAGCTAAAGGTGAGTTAGTGACAAACAAATGAGGTTTTTTTCTGATATCATGCAGGTACTGCAGATTTTGAAATAATCTCACTCCAAACCTTCTGTCTACAGAGAACATATGTCTGTGAACCCTTTCATTTTATTGATTTAATAAATTCCTAATGCTGCAGTTGTTAAATGGCCTAATAACTGTTTGTTTTTTTTACAAGGTGGCAGCGTCTAATCACCCAGAGAGCTGATGCCAATAAAAGCCATGTCTCACAGTTTCATACCATTACCTCAGACTGAGTGTGTTGCTTTATCATCTTTCTAATTGAATTCTCAGGGTTTAAAATCATTTACTTACTCAAAGTGTATCTTGTGTGCTAGTGGAAAGAAAAACTAGGGGAGATCATTACAGCAAGGTTTCCGAGGTTGAGTAGAGACCCTGACCGTATTTACACAAGCAATTTTTCAATTGCAAAATGAAGCAGTGGATTAAGCATAAGAACGGAGGAGGCTGCATTATTTCAGCCTTGCAGCTAAGGCAGAGGAGTGAGGCTGGAATGCTAGGGTGTGTTGAGTGGAAGTAGGCAGCAGGAGCTCTGTGGCTAGTTCTACCGCAAAACTCCTGAGGGAGGAGTCAGTAAGCCTATAAGAAGGCATTCAAAGCTTTCTCTGCTGTCGTAAATACGAGCCATCACTGCCGGTGGCTGAAAAGAACCCAGGTTAATAAGCCTTATGTCCTACACAGTGTCATCTGATGGCGATCTAAAAAGCAACCAAACACATGTCAATTGTTGGGCTAGTCTTGGATACTTTTCATTTCCAAGATTGTAACACCCTCTTTGGCTCTCTCAGATGTTATTACAGGGATAGACTCCAGACTTTGGGTGTGTGTGTACAGCAATTTATCGTAATATACAGTATAAGTACAGTAAATTCTTCCTTCTCCCAAGTAGGTAGGCTGTCAAGTTAGTTGCCTAATTGTAATTTCTGAGAACAATCCCACACAAAGCGGAAACCTCAGGGATTGTAACAGAGAAAAGATAGAATTAGAAAATGGATTAGACAGCATCAACCACTGAGGGACCCAAAAAAATGTGAGATGGGCTCAGAACTCTGAGTTATTCCTGATCCTCACATTTTGTCCAAAAATAGCACTCAAAGGCTTCTTTTGATTCTCTTAGCAGGATATTTAGTCCCCAAGGGTTATTGTGGCCAAGGGCAGAGCAGCAAAGATGATGACATCTTGGCATCAACCACTTGGAAGAAGCTGTGCATCTCAAAACGCAGTGCCACCAACTCTTTCATCAATTAGAGGTTTTCTTTGACAACAGTCTGCTTCTACTTTTCTGTCTTGGACTTTTCAGAACATCCTAAAAGCTTGTCCTCTCACTGCTGTGCCCCTCCATTTCCATGTTGTCTCACAGTAGAACCTTTATGGCTGCTTTTCCTTCTTCATTAATACAGGGTTAGTATGAATGCTGTCATACTATTAGCCTGAAAAATTTCAGGAATGCATTTATGATGGTAGAGGCCAGAGTTGCACTGTTAATGAATAGACCCCATTGTGTTTAAAAACTCTTGATTGTCTAGAATTTCAGATGAATTCTTCGTCTGGTTTTTAACTAGAATGAAGAGTATGAAGGCTCTGATTTGGTCCTGTTGCATTTCTGTGCTGCCTCTTTCCTTCTCCTCCCTCTCACTGTCTCTGTGAGATGAATTTGTCTCTTGTCAGCTACTTTCTTCCTCTGTGTTTGATTTGGTCCCTTCTTCTTCCCGCTGAACATTTATAGGTGTCATCCCTCTCTTTTCCTCACAGCCCAGTGACTATCATGCTTATTTATCCCCTCCCACACTCTATATGTCATGCTTCCTTGTTTGCCTTTGGGTATCTTGCCCCTTTCCCCCTCTTCTACAAGGAGCAGCCATGCTCTTTCTGTATCAGCTCCTGACAGAAAATGCTTTTCCCTGCTGCTGTTGGAGATTCTGAACCGACTGCCTGATATTTTTTTACAAGTGAATGAAATTTAACATTTACTGTAACAAGTTGGAAGGTTATGCATAACTTGATTCCTGTTTTGTTTGTTACATACTTATTGAATGACTGTTACAGTTATGAAGAAAAGATTGATGACCATTTTCTTTCACTTAAAGGTTTTTACAGTGTTTTTGAACATTTATTTGGGTAACCTGAGTGTCTACCGACCCACACAATTTGAAATAAACCCATCCAGTCCTTTGTTTGTGGTCTGCATAAGTCTTACACCACAGAGAAAAATGCTCCGTTTCAAATTTGCTACCCTTGTGACATCACAGTGGGATTCGGTTAAAAAATACCCTCCCCTCCCCTGGTATCTCCATCCATGGACTCCACCCCCAGCCTAGAGCAAAACTTTTGCTCAGGTCTGCCATTTTTATTCTTGATACAGAGGAGTGAAATCTACCGGGAAAACTCAGGGGGGGCTCATTTAAAGAGACACACACACCAAAACGGAGCGTTCTGAGAGAGCTGGTTTATACAGGATCACAAACCTCCTCTGGTGCTTGATTCATGTTATATTTTGATCAAAGCACAGCACAGATGTTTCATTTAGACCACAGGGGACTGTTTGAAAAGGTGGAAAAGGGGTATAATATGTCCTCTTTAAAGTTGAGAGAGGTGGTCATGATGGATTGGTCAAAAAGCGGCTGCCTGTTGCTAAGATAACTATTTCATAAAGTAAAAAATAAATGTATAGGAATGGTAATAATCCTGAAAACATGAATAAAACAACAACTGAATAAAACAACATTCCTGAAATTAACAACACAAACAATAATAGCAGTTTATAAAGCACATTTAATAACAGGTACGCTCAGTGTGCTTTACATTGAGGTTAAAAGCACTGCATACAACAACAAAAAAAGAAAATTGTTTCCACAGTCATGTATAAGATACAGAAATCAAATCAATAAAGTCATACACATCGCAAAGCAAACATCAATAACCACATACAGTAAGTGATAATACACACACACACACACACACACACACACACACACACACACACACACACACACGTACATACACGCAAAAATTGCATGTTTAAAACATAAACAACAAATTTAACATACCAGGCACTCAGTGGAGCACAAACTATGATGGTAAATGAGGCATGCTAGGCACTAGCTATACTGCCCCCAGTAGTGGGTCATCTGTCTTGAGCAACTCACAGCTGCTAAACAAAAAGTCTACAAAGTAACAGAGATTTCTGCCTCCGCCAACTCTGAGCCTATCGGGGGCGCCGTACTCTGCTGTCCCAACCCATCAGTAACTGTCATAGAGTCTGTGGCAGTCGGTGTATATGATGTCCCACTGGGTGAGCTAGGCTGATCCAGTTGCTCTTGATGAGCCAGCAGGCAGTTTTTTGCCTATTGGTCTCAGTGGAGAACCGCTGTCTGGAACACAAGATCCGACGGCTGTTTCAGAACCTCACAATGGCCCATCCACTGGCTGAGGAGTCTTGGTGAGACCTTTTCCTCCAGGCTGGGCCCTACACCTTCTTTCAGGCCCCCAAAAGATGTCCTTGACAGCGAGTTTCTTAAAGTGTCTGGTTAAACACTTCACTAACCCATCAATTTGATCACTTTGTATGTTTTGGAGCAGGCCAGTTCTTCTCTGTCGCCACATTTTTAAGATCAGTGAAGAGAAACCTTAGACCCCAACCACATAGCCTAGAGCTCAAAGGGCATCACGTGGAACTGCCAGAGGCCTTGGCAAATGTAGAAGACAGTCTTTGGCCTGGCCTCTGATGCCAAATCCACCAGTAGTCACATTGCATATCAAAGGAACAGAACCACTATGACCCAGCAGTGTAGGCCAAAGCAGAATCAAGACAGTGCAGAGTCTTTGCAGGTCACAGCATTAAGGCATCTGTAGTCCAGAGCAGCATATGCCATCCTTCTTCCTCATCAAGATGGCTGGGGCAGCCCAGGGACAGTAGGATGGCTCTAGCCCATCAGCCAGCATCTACTGAATAATCTGTGTTCGGTAATTTCCAGCCAAGGGAGACACAGCTGGATGAGTGCAGCATTGCCAGTCAATTTGCTGTGTTGTTGCCGGTGCATTGCAAATTTTGGGCAGCAAAGATGTTGGCGACCTCTTTAAGCAGGATTAGCTGCTCCAATGTTCCACTGCTATGCTGCCACGAGTCTTCTATGGCTTGAGCAATGGCTGATGGATGAAGGGGAGGGTGGGTCACCTTCTTGGTGGTTGGTCTGTTGAGCAGCTTGTGGGGCAGGAGGAACCACTGGTGGCTGTGGTGGTGGTGGCATGGTTTCTGGTAAGGCAGTTGGGTCAGATGATGTTGATTGCTGATGGCCTGAGCATCCCTGCTGATGGTCATAGTGTACTTAGCAGTGCATGAAGTTGTAGGACTAGTTGGACACAGGTTTGTTTCTCTTTCCCTGGCGTGGCTTGGGGGGCATGATCGCACAGTAACCCTGTGCTGATAATGGAGACGGTGGAACCAGTGTCTTCTGGGGCCCAGCAAAATATCATAATCCTTCCATTTTGAACACGTTTTATACACCCATATTCTTTTATAGTCACATTGCCGCTCTGTGGTAAATGTCTGTGGTTAAAACTTGACAGACATCATCAACATTGCACAAACTTAAACAGTTTGATCTACACTTCATGTACAGCAACATAATGCAGGGATGCTGTGTGTTTGGTAATGCAACCTAGTGACCACAAGAAATGACATGTCCTTCATTCAATGTCCAATTCACATTACAAAGCTCATTTTGACAAATACAGTCTCCCAATATAGCCAATTACTATTATTGAAGGTACTAGTTTATTACTAAATATAATATTTATTTTATAAGTACAAATAAGTGTATTGACTAAATGAGTTGCTTTCTAAACCTTAACTGTTTTAAAACTTGCTTCCTGATGTCCTTAAACATCTTCTGGTTTATTTCATTTTCATTTAATCTTTTATGAATGCAATTCAGTTTCAATAAAGTTTATATATTTTATGAGCTGGAATTCCAATCAGTACATAAGCAAAGGAAGATTTGTTTTAAAACATTATTGTTTAAGCGTGACCTGAAGCTTTTTTATATGTGACTGTCTCTTGTACTGCAGCTGTCAGGGATGCAGTGTTAAGGTCATTGACTCAGGGCTTGGCCCACATTTGAAATTCTAAAAATGACCTTTGTCTAAATCTAAGAAAGTAAAAAAAAATGTAAACATTAACAATTTGTACGTATGTTTAATCCAGTCAAGAGTCTTCACATGGCCTTAAAGATTTTTTTGTAGACATTTCGTGGCCCTTGATATCAGAAGGGTGAGTCTTTTAAAGCAGCCTACACAGTGGTTTGATAAAGAATGCAGGAGAGTGTGAGGATCAGTACCAGCAGGGGGCAAACTTTCACCATCAAACATCAAGTCAAGAAGGCCCACCCTCCCTTAAACCTGGAGTGAGTTTGGAAAACTCAGGAAATTAATGATATTTCAAGTTAAGGAGTGAGACTAAGAATGACTATGAGACATTCGGTTCTCCTCCTAAATTACCAAAGCTGTGGTCAAGAGGATCCAGCAGAGTAATATCCAACAGTGTGACATTGTCGTGTGTGCGTGCTTGCGTTTGTGTGTGTGTGTGTGTGTGTGTGTGTGTGTGTGTGTGTGTGTGTGTGTGTGTGTGTGTGTGTGTGTGTGTGTGTGTGTGTGTGTGTGTGTGTGTGTGTGTGTGTGTGTGTGTGTGTGTGTGTGTGTGTGTGTGTGTGTGTGTGTGTGTGTGTGTGTGTGTGTGTGTGTGTGTGTGTGTGTGTGTGTGTGTGTGTGTGTGTGTGTGTGTGTGTCTGTGTTTGACTGAAGGAGCAGGAGGATGCCTTACAGCTTGAATGACATGCCCCCTCTGGCATGGTTCAGTGAAACTGAGTGCAGAGAGGAATGAGGAGAGGGAGGATATGTTTTAGGAGACAAAGACAAGCCACACAAGGTAAGGATGGAAAAGAGGCAGGGGAGAAGATAAATTTTGAGTAATAGAAAGGAAGAAGGGGACAGAGCGTGATAAAGACACACAAGAGAGGGGATGGTAATTGATTGTCTCGTTTCTCCACATGCACCTGTCACCAAGCTAATTGGAGTGGTAAAGCCAAAGAGGAGAGAGGTGTCAGTCACATGGGAGGATTTCAGGAGGGCAGTTCATGTCAAGCTCTGATGAGACGAGCCGTTTTTGCCCTCCTACTCCTCAGCTTTGCAACAGTGCTGTGTGAATAATGGAATGAAGCTTTAGTCTTTTAGAGAAATCTGAAATTTGTCTTCAAACCAAAAGCAATAACATGCATTGTAAATGTATCTCTTATCTGATTTCCACCGCTCAAGCCTTTCATGTTGTGTGATCCTTTTAAATATAGATTAAAACCAGAACAGGAAACAGTCACCCACATGTTATAAGATTCTATTTAGCATATATTTTGGATACGTACATGTATTCAAGGCTGAAAATCAAGTTGAGGATCTGATGTTTTTACCTGGTTTTGAGCACCTCAAAGATTGATTATAGCAGAGCGTGTCTTTTTGCTTGTTGCCATGCGGTTTAATTTCAAGATAAGGATGCTTGACTAAATAACTCACCTGTGACAGGAAACAAACGGAGAATTTTCTGGAGACCTTTTTTTTCATACACATATCCCCAAACAGCCTTGCAATCATCATACTCTGACGTGAAGTTCCCTAACACACACACACACACACACACACACACACACACACACACACACACACACACACACACACACACACACACATGTTCACAAATACGTGCATGTTTCTGTTCCATAGGATTTCTCATCAATATGCTAATGTATCTAAAAGTGCATCTATTACCATTCTGATGCTTCAGATCTTGTATATATTCTCTCACCAGCTTGCAGCTGTTGCATTACACAGAACTGAATCAAACTATTGTTGCTGCATGACTGGTTTCTACAGCCAGTGTTGTCACATAGAGAAGTATTCAGTGTCATTCACAAGCCGTGTTAAAACTTGATGTATCCACCTATCAAACCACGCACAGGCAGGATGCTCCTCATTCTCCATTCTGTGCTCTTTGGTGGTTTATCGTCAATATTCAGGAAGTCACCAACACAGCATCCTGAGCTGCTGCTTTTAAAAATATATATCATTGAATCACCGTTGTGATCAGCAAGTTTGTGTGAGGTCAAACTTTTAAGACCAGGCAACAAAAATAACAGATGATATTCCTTCACTTCTTCTGTGCAGCTTTTCTAGCAGAGTCACAGTGGGATTGTTCGGCTATGCAATTAATCACTGTCTAGTTTCATGGTGCTCATCAAAGAGTATTACATTTTGAACTGGGGAGGAAAAATAAAGAGGAAAATAAAACATGCTGCTTCCAAAAATGAAAAGTAAGCTTATACGAACAAGCTTCTCAGATGGTGGTTTGGCTGTTGCCTTTCTCTTTTTTTCAGGAGGGAGGTGGGAAGATCTCATTAACTGCTGGTGAAATGAGAAAAAAGTTATTTTGTAGCCTGTCCTCTGAAGGATTTCTAACAATTCTTTATTTTATGGAAAATATTTACATTTCATTAATTCTTTAGCAATCTTGTCAAGATCCTCTTATATCCCAGCTGCACTGTGGAATGCATGTCATGTTACCAAATCAAGGACATTTGATGATTCTTGTAACACTATCTCCTCAATTATAACCTGTTTCCCAAATGGGAACCCCTGACCTTATGGGATTGATTTTCATCCTGCAAGTCTCCCCCGCTTATCAAGCAGTAGCCAATATCAGATGGATTGGACTGAAGATCGATGTGCTCTCCACAGTCGGATTAATCCATGGCCTCTTCTGAGTAATCACTGTCCCAAGCACAACAATGAGCCAGGCCAGACATGGGGAGCATGTGCTAAGCTGATGCTTAGAGATGAATGAACTGACTCCTTCAAATGGGAAGAATATGCTAAAATATGTGGTGCTGAAAGCGCGCACAGTCATGGATGCCAACTGACTAAAATGGTACCTGATCCTATTCAAAGGCTGCTGCTGGGGGACACTCGATAATCAACCTATCCAATAATAAGTAGCCACCTGTGGCATGGCTTGGCATTAACCCTGTCTTATTACTACGTCGCTCTTTGATGGAGTATCTGGGTAAAAAGCTTCCTGTGGGCCAGCTGGCATCGGGATCCCCCGGTTCAGCCTGCCGTGAAAGAGAAAATGGAGACAGCACTGCCTGGTTGAGCTGTGATCTGGGACAAGGCTTGACGTAGCTCAGAAGAACAGCAGAAATCAATGGTACTTTTGGCAGGCGTGTTTCTCCAGATTTTGGTGACCAGCACTGGACAGGTTGGTATGTCAGACTGGCAGTCTGATGGTGGTAACCACTGCCATGAACAAAAAGAAAAACAAATCTGAATTGGAATCTTTGGTAGATATTAACAGCTTAATCACAGACTGCTGGAGTTAGCTTCTCTGGGTCGTTGGGTGAGGGTGATTGATGATGATTGCAGACTGTCTTGCTCCTTCTGATGCTGGATGTTTTTGAGTGGAGAATCTCATTTGTTATTCATCATCCTTAATTTATGCCCGATGTGTCTAATTAAGTCAATAAATAGGCAAGCACAGCAACACAGCAAAGTGTTGTAAGAGATATTTTGGGCGCTTTTGTCATTAAAAGTGCAACAAAGGTTCCCTAAAATGGGAGTTTAATTGTTGACTTAGCAGCTCCCTTGAATAAAAATGTTTTCAATTATTACATTGAAAAAGGTCCAGAGTTCATTTTATAGCACAGTTGGCATATTGATTTCTCATCAATATGCTAATGTATCTAAAAGTGCATCTATTACCATTCTGATGCTTCAGATCTTGTATATATTCTGTCACCAGCTTGCAGCTGCTGCATTACACAGAACTGAATCAAACTATTGTTGCTGCATGACTGGTTTCTACAGCCAGTGTTGTCACATAGAGAAGTTTTCAGTGTCATTCACAAGCCGTGTTAAAACTTGATGTATCCACCTATCAAACCACGCACAGGCAGGATGCTCCTCATTCTCCATTCTGTGCTCTTTGGTGGCTGATCATCAATATTCATCGTCCTGAGCTGCTGCTCTTATAAATATATATCGTTGAATCACCATTGTGATCAGCAAGTTTATGTGAGGTCAAACTTTGAAGACCTGTAATTAAATTATGAGCAAGACAATACAATGGAAAAAAAAACATATTTATTTAAAATATCTAAAAAAATATATAGGAAGGAGGAAGGATAAGGGAGTAATAGAAGAGTAACATATTTATTATTAAGAACTGCAACATTTGAGATCCCATCTGATCTCACTTAATGTCGGATACATCCCCATGCAGTTATGGACAGCTCACACTGATTCCAAAAACTGCCTAATGAAGACCTACAACTACAAGATTATAAGATTATAAAGATTAAAAGATGATGAATGCTAAAAGATCGCATCAGTCTGACAAGACTGAGAAGCATTTGTAGTATTCTAGCTTCTATTATTCCAACTAGCACAAACATTCCTGAGTTATAAGTAAGCAATGACGAGCTGTTCTTTCTTTCAGGAAGCATATCGTCCTTCCTTAATTCTGTGATCATCATTGTTGAGCATGTACAGTATAAACAGACCTTATCTGTATTCTTAACGGCCCACATCCATAATTACAACATGCTGCCATCGTATGAGACGCTAATGCCCCACCGCTGTCTCGGTTTATGTTTAAAGCATGAGCATGAATTTAACATGAGCGCTGAAGCTGAAAAGATTTGTTTTACACTGACAGTATTTGTGAACAATGAATTTGAAAAAAGGCTTCCAATTTGAGATGTAAGGGAGTAAAATGCGCATTTTCATTGTATATTTGAAGCTCCTTCATCCAACTCTGAAGCGAAATTAAATCAGTAAGATTTTTTTTAATGTCCAGGCAGCTTCATCCGTTCACACCGTCAGCCAAATGTTTGTCTTTGTGTGTTCTGCTCTGATTGAAACACAGCTTTGATAAAAAAAAGGATGACCATGTTTATTCTGAACATTCGCTGTTGTGCAGATTTTTAAAACTAAATTGTGCTGTAAAAATGAAGAACGGTTAAAATGTTAAAGGAGAGATCACTCAATCACGGGGGTGTGTGTTGTGTCCAGTGATGTTCTGGAAGCAGGGCGTGTTACCTTGCTGTGCTGAAGCTTCGGCTGCATCTCAATATTAGATACGGATCGCCTGTCGGAATGTTCCAAATGGAAGCTGAAAGACAAAGCTGGGGTCAGGTGATTGAATCTACCTGACATGCTCCTGCAGAGTACCGATCAATAATACCTCAATGCTACCGTCAACATCGAGAGGGAATGAATCCACTTGGAGAACAGAAAAAAAGTGAGCAAAGACGGAAAGAGAACAACAATAAAACATGACTGGAATTGAAAATAACTCTTTTGTTTGGTCGTCTGCTGCTCCTCTCCACGGACTGGAGGCCCCAAACTAGTCATTTGGAACAAGAGCGTCTCCTGCTGTCGGCCTTAACTCATCTGACAGCCTCCTGCTGGCTTTTGAAAAGGGCACAAATTCAGTGGACGCTTATAATCCCTGGTAGGGCCTGAAGGTGAGCCGTCTCTCAATACCTACTGGAGCAGAAGTTCAGCCAGGGCTTCTGCAGACAATGACTCCAGTCTAGAGCCCTGCTAATCCAGATAAACGGGTTCACAAGGGCACTGTTTTGGCAGATGGGGGAAGTGAGAAGAGGGCACCTATTAAATGGTGACCCACAGAGAGGCCTCTACTCTCAACATTAACACCTTCACCTTGAAAATTATACAGAAGGTGGTTTGGGCTCTCACAACAGCTCTACAATATACAGGCTTTTGTCAAGTGTCAAGTTCAAAATTATACTCTCCACTCGTCTTCTCTTTCAGAGCAGAAGCACATGTTCATGAGAGATAGCTTATTTGGGTAGTAGCTGATCTGGATCATTAATTTCTATCTGTTTATAGAGCTCATGCACTGACAGTCCCAGTGCTCCAGTGACTATCATATAGTTGTCTGAGGTAAAAAAAAACAAAAAAAAACACTCTGCCAATTCAAAAAGAAGGACAGTTTGTGTTCTGAGCTATTTAACCTCAAATAAAGTCAGGTACGGTGATTGACACCTGGATCAGATTACTTCTGAGCTGAAGGAAATTAAGATGAGAGAGAATGTTGAGTGGGTTCGTGTTCAGGTGAATCTTCCCAAATTCAAACTGACGGCGATGCAAAGCTGTATGAGCTTGAGTCATACCGTGACGGATGTTTTGTCCTTAAAAGGGCAGCTAAGGCAATGCATGTCATGTCATAGTGATGGGAGGTGAACAGGAAGGAAGAATGATCCTTTGGTAAGGACATTTTTCTCATGGATCAGAACGATCTAATTCTGAAGAACATTTGAGTTTTTGTGTTTGTGCATTAACTCTAGTACAGCATTCTACCTCCAAGCCAGATGTCCCTCAAGCAGTGAGTGCTTCCTAAAACTATTACAGCATCCTAAATGCTCCCACCTGTCCTCATTGCTCATTTCTCCTGCCTTGGATTTAAAAAGAGAAACACTTTACCGCCCATTCTCCTTAGCAGAGAATAATAATGCTCTCCTTTGTGCCTGGATAATGGTTTGCAGAAGTGACAACATTGTCCAAACAATACACGTAACCTTTGATTTCCCCATCAGGCACCCATCATGCTCAACATCAGCTTTTCTGCTGTGTCTTCAGATCCACTACAGCACATGCAGCTCAGATCCAGGCAGTATCTAATTGTATGATTGCTTTCAGGACTGTCACATGTAGTTAGTGTTTGCTTCGACCTCACTGTGACACCATTCTTGATTTGCTGCTTCAAATTCATGTCATTCTACTCCACTGAAGTGCTTTATTCCTTATCACCTACTGTCTCTCCTTTTCTGTCATCCCTCTTGTTTTGCATCTCTATGTCTCTGTGGCCACTGGATGAAAGCCAAAGCCTTTAGCCTGCTGTCTGTGTATCTGTGGGACAACAGTATCATCCTGTTAACTTTTGCTGAATGAACAGCATCACTTGGTCACATAATGCACAATGCTTGGAGGACCTTTAGGGATAGAGGGTAAGGTGGTAGAAACACACAAAAAGAGAGTGTATTTTCTGCACTCACGCGTGCCCTCAACATGACAATTCGATACAGCAGTGCTGTACCAGTGCAGCAGTGGTCTGATTCATGGCTAATGAATATTTACTATCCAGTTATGCCGTGTTAGAAACTGCAGAGACTCACAGGGGAAACCACAGTGTCAAACCTCTAGAGGCTGAAAGTTGTAAATCTCCAACACAAGCAGCTGTCAAGGTGAAGGCCTTACTCTCCATGTGGACATGCACCAGTGTGCATTGAGGTACATATATCTATGTGTATGTCCACATGTAAGTGGAATCAAATACATTACTTGTCCTTTTCCCAAGGGGTTATTAAATGTATTATCAGCAGTGGTTATTTGTCCTTTACACTTCTATTTAGCTTCAAACTGCATGAAATTTTGATTTCAAAGCAAGAAATATTGTAATAAAAACATATGCTTCAGTTATATGTACTCTTTAACATAATGACGCCCTTGACTCTTCTTCAGTTGGAGTGCTTTTACCTCTAAGAGGCTCAGTGTGCATCTGAACAAGAAGCAGACAGTCTTTCAAAGATGCATGGGCCACAGGATTACAAGTCTGCAGGAGCAGCTTGGATTGGAATCATTACTAGTTTGGGTTGTCCATACATCTGTCCATCAATCAGACAATCTTTATTATTCTTGTGAACACAAGGTCTCAGATATACCTAGAGAGAAAGCCTTCAGATATGACAATAACATCCGGTCAGATTCAGGGATGAACTAATTTTGATTTGATTTTTATGGTCAGATGTGAAAGGTCAAGTCGATGTGACCTCATGTCCGTCCCATCGTTGTGAGCCGAGAAGGAAATTTGTTCCATCTGGTAAAGACTTATTATATTATCCCTTCGAGAGAACAGCTGCATCCGCAATTGATTGATCTCCCCTTGCTGTACCCGTACTCCCTCTCTACCTGTTCATTCTCCTGCCTGAGAATGGTCCACTAATCTATGCTCTGCAGAGAAAGAAAGGCAGATAGAGGGCTGGTATTTGACCTTTCTTGTTACTTTGTTTTGTTTTAGGGGAAATATTTTCTTTTAACATTTTCAATATATACATATTTATTCAAGTATTCATCATCCTTTAACTTTCACAACAGATCGATGGAATAATCGGAGTCCAGATTTACTGAGACCACAGATCTTTGATTCTGGTGTGTGAAGTTCAGTGCAGAGTTTACACCAGTCCTCTAAGAGAAAGAAACCTCTCAGGTTTACGAGTGAATAAGGGAGTCAGTGCCCAAACAGCTGTCATAGAATAATGCTGTGAATGCTAATGAGGCAATTTGCTGACAATCTATGTTCTGATTGGACAGTAGATTTTATTCCCTATTAGTGCACCTTGCCAGCTTCCTTCAATCAATAAGCCAGTAAGGATGTAACCACCCTCTGACTTCAGCACAAATGTGTCATCCATTGTGTGCTGTTCCTCTCGTCCTTATTCTCATCATAGTGAGGTGACTGTACCCTTGTCATGCCATCTCAGCATCAGCAGCCTTATTCACATCCATCCCACCCACACACCGCTGTCGCTTAGACGTCGTCAATAATGCCTATTGCAGTGTCAGGGTGCTGCCTAATTGCAGTTTGGCTCAAGCTCAAATATATTTTGTTTCAAGGCAGATGTGGTCATCCAAACATAAATCAAGGCGTACATAATTGCTCCTCCTAATGGTACTTGGCTAAGACACAGTGACAGACTCTTATGTGGCATGGCTTGAGTGAAACATATTTATGAACCTTTTTTACATCTGGCTGTATGTTCAATTTGCTTCCGTGACTTTCAACAGTTTCTGTGTGTTCCATGGCACTCAGTAAATTACACTGTGCAGTTCTGTGCTTGGAAAATGCTATGGAGCTGTCAATGTTCCAGTTCCACAAGTCAGATTTTTCTACATGCCCCATTAACAACCCATTTTCACATCAAGAGGTGCACAACTCTATGACTGTGCCGGGAGTAGAACATCAGATATGCCAGTTCATATTCTCAGCACCCCTAAGCTGCGACACTGCACAGCAAATCAGTCCGGTTCAGTGGTTATGTAGACAGCCATCTACCACTGCAACTCAGCACTGCACTGAGCTCTGAAAACACTGACAGTGAACTTATGTCTTAGCTTTCTGAGTGTGTCCATAATGTGGTTCGGGCTGTTCCTGGTTGCAGGTTGGAATAAAAGAGTTGACAAGTCAATGAAAGTGAGGTTAACAATTAATTATTTTTGTCACGGAGGAGCCATTATTCTTCATCCCTCCCTCATGAAGCTTATATCATCGTATAATTTTTAAACTTGTGTTTACCACTTTTTACGTCGATAAAGTTAATTGGTACTTTATATACTCCAAATAATGTGTTATCTGTCATATTGTAATGATAGTGTTGATATTTTAGCTGGGAAGAAAACTGCATGAAACAAAAAAAATATATCTGTCTTTGTTTTGGTTTGTTTTTTGCGGGGGACATTACTGAAGCACGTGGCGACAGGGAGTATTTTGCAAATCAACCTTTCACTATTTCATTTTGTGGGAGCAGGTACAAACTCCTGATTTGCAAAATAATGATAGTGATTCACCCAATCTGTTTGGAGAATAGCAAAAAAGCCATATTCACATTCAAGAGGGGCCTATGAAACTTAATACCCACTTTTGGCTTGAATTAGACCCAGATATCCAAATGAACCGCCATGTTGGTCACCTCTAATGGGATGTTGACAGTTGGTACCGCTTCACACTTGAAGCATGCTGCCTTTCATGTTTTTATCAAAAGATCATGAATTGACTGTACGGTCATAGTGGACTGTATGTTATGGGAGTTACTGAAAACACACTTCAGAACATAGGGAATTATGTTTGTGTGCATATTACAGGGAAAATCATTTATTCCTTGTACCTGAGGCCATATCTGCACAAGCCTCATAATGCAGGTGATTTCCAAAGAATAAAGCCCTTGTGTAGCTGTGATCAAGAGCAATACAACAAGAAGACATCCCCAGTTTACTATCATGGGAAAACCATTCCTCAGATTCTTTTTCCTCCCATCAGTTTGTATGAGACACAATTCTACAATTCTCTGAGCTATACTCTTTGATATGGTTGAATGTGGATGGGCTTCCCTTCAATGTGCCTCTACAGCCTCTTCTTTCTGATATCTTGAATGATGTGTGGGTTGGTGTATGGAGGATGGGTGGAGGTGAACTCCATGAAAAATGTCAGCATATCTCATATGTCCTGTCACATCTCTTAAGAGTAGTTACCTTCACCTTTAATAGCCACTGTGTTGGGTGGTTAAACAGACATTTCATTCCACTGTAACCGAGGATGTGATTGACCGAGGATGTAATGGACATCCCTCTTTCACTGCAGCAAACTATTCATTCATTGCACTATATATGAACTGGTGGCCTCTCCTCTGGAGTCTTGATGAGGCAGGGAACGTTTTGAAAGAAATGCTTATACAACAACCAAAGGTCAAAGGGCAGAACTGGGCAGCAGTATGACCTTATTGTTCAGACATTAAATCCTCACAGATCTTGACAGATGTAAAAGTGCTCGCCGAGGCTCTAGGCTGTAGATCTGCGATAAGGTCAGTAGGATCTACGGGGTTATATTGTACTTCTCACATGTTCAGGAGGGAGAACACCTTGTTGCTGCTCTGACTGTGACCTCTAAATGTTGCTGCTGCATTGCATGGCTTTGGTTGGGTAACGTTTATAAAGAAACATGTTTGCCTTCGTATATGCCCTGGGGTGCAGAAAACAGGTAGAATAACATTTATAGCAAGTTGCATGAAATCTCGTTCTCTTTATAATGCGAAGGTGCTGTTTTCTCTGCAAGTTAGTAGAAGGGTCCAGGCTGATAGTTGAGGGAGCCCTACTGCTTTTGTTCTCCTCCTCCTTCTTGTTGTTGTTCTTCTTTTTATCCTTCTACTTCTTCTTCTTCTTCTTCTTCTGTAAGATAAACAACAGACTTTGCGGATCTTAAGTTATAACAGTATATTCAATAAATGTTTGTTTGATGTCAAATATTTTTAAACTTGTGTATGGAAGGTCAATTTTCCATTTATGCACTTTTGTCAAAATGTAATTAATTGATTATTATCAAACCAGATGTTTTCAGATACTAGATAAAGAGAATGCGGTTCTCAGTTATTCATGCACCACAGGAGGCTCCGCAATCGTAAGAAGTTTATATCTCACTATTGGCTTTATCATTTGTAATAAAAATCTGGTATGTGACTTTCATTTCCTAAAATAAAAATTCAAGCCGGTTAAAGGTTTTGAAATGTTGTGCTAAAACTTGTACAGGGATTGTATAACCATTATACCCTGTTTTCTCTTTTTATTTGAAATGTTGTGCTACATGTCGTTGTATCCTTTTATGTTAAATAAAAAGGCTTTATTTATTTACAAAATTGACGACTCTCTTTATTCTTTCAGCTATTTGCGTCATCAGTTTCAAGAAAGACAACAAATAAAAACACACATTTCGGATGGAAACGACACAACAGCCACTCAGGAAGGACCCATGAGGATTATGCAGCAGAATTGCTTTGCAGAATTAAAGGGACCAATGGAGAGAAAGGGAAACTCAAGTGGTTGTTCTGTGAGTTGTTTCATTCATCAGTTTTTTTTTAGCACTTTCAAGATGGTGTAGTGCTCTTTAGCTCTTTGGAGTCCAGCTTGATTATTTTTGAATATGTTTCTTACTCCCTCTTAGAAAAATCATTACTCCAGAAGTGCAGTAGTCACTGTAATACCCATGGAGTGTTTACATTCAGTGCAGCTAGCCACACAGTCTGAGACCAATATAAAGGAACACTGTGTAATCTGTGGCGACCAGGACACTTTTTGTTATCAGCGCCTGCAAAAACATGGAGCAACTGTGAAATCTTTAGGAATGGAAAGTTTGAGTCAGTCTGGGTTGACCACAGCACTTTCTGACCCCCTCAAAAAGCTGATCCATGGGTGGCACATTGCATGGCATAAGTAGAAATACAGGCAAAAAGCAAGGTATGTCATTGATATTTTGTCTCCCCTGTTGCACAGTCAGAAAATAACCTGGGGACATAAAGTTCAAGGGTTCGAATCCACCTTGGCACAGCCCTGTCAATAACGATGTATACTAATCCCACCATGTGCTGTTTGTGAAAGCTTCTATAAAACCAGATTCATCTAATCATAAATATTCTTTATAGATCCCGTTTACTGCTGCTTGTGGCTCTATTTTCAGTGTTTTTTAGACTATTGTCTTTTATTATCTGCCTCATAATAACGCTGACAATCCCATGTCTCAATCTACTACCGAAACCTTCCGTTATACAGCCCGTTTAAAAAGATGGACTTATTCCGTTAGCTGAGCTTTTTCGTCGCTGGCTGCTTTCACATGTTGAAACCCAGCTCCGGAGTTCTTTATGAATGCATCAGGAGTCCGGAGCGTCTTCCTTTGCACGTCTGGTCAGCCTCGGTGTGAGGAAGGCACCAAAAATCCTCTCATCTCTTCTGACTGAGAGTGTTGCGCACAGGAGGAACGGACAGGGCTTCGCCTGCACCTCGATCTGCTCTGCATCTTTCTATCGGACCGCAGTGGATACAGTCGACTGTTCAGGACTATATAGCCTACATACAACACAAGATGTGACCGAGCGTTTTTTTTTTTTTTTTTTTTTGTAGGCTACAGAGCGGGTTACACAGGTCCGTTTGTTTGAAGCAGAAATCACTGCCTGGCTTTTTCCTTGCGCTCTTCCCTCGCTGGTGAGGTGGGAAGCAGGATATGCAGCATCACCGGTATCGTTAGAATAAGCTTTATAAATCAGACCTTCCAACTAAGAAGGCCTATCTTATTTTAATGCAGGAGGTGAATAATAAGCAGGGAGTACAAAACTCTCACCCCACCGCTGTGAAAAAGGCTGCTTTTATTCGGGGGTAAAGTGAGGAGGAATATTTCCAACTGTTTAGGATGTGGATGTTTTTTATTCAGCTGGCGCACTACAAGCTCATAAAACAAGGATTGCTATGGCCATCTAAAGATCAGATTTAACCGGACTGCAGTTGATCTGATCGCCTTGTAGCCTATCTGCCCATCCATCTGCTCATTGAGCCTCGGCGGTAGAGGGAGGCGCGGAACAAGAACCAGCGAACTATACAGAGGGGGATTGAGTTACACTGCAATTGCGCTTTTCTGGCAAAATGACGTTTTTCTGCGGGCAGCGGACATACACGCGCACAACCTGAGGCAAAGTTACTGTGTATATATTTTAAACCTGCGGACAAGAGGGAACACAGATCCCACGGTAAGGAAATTAAGTTTTTTAAGTAAAATTACGCAATTGATCGTATGCAAAACAGTGTAAATGCGTAAAAGGGTTCGACACCACTTTGTTACAGATTCAAGCTGGGATATCATCTCCTCTAGGCTTGCTTTTTGTGCATCAGAAGTTGAGATGTTATCCATTTACGGTCGCTAATGAAAGGATGTTTTAACCTGTTTTAATACTGACTCCGATCACTCCACCAGCCGGGTTCCATATTTTCCTGGTTTTATGTGCCAGTGTGTCGTAGGAAAAGTCCTGCTGTGTAGGCTAATTGTTGCATGCTGGGCTGAAAGGAAAGTGTGTCTCTACAGCAGTGATGGGAAACAACGGCTCAGGCCATTAGTGAGGGCTCACACATTGTTAATTTGCAGGAGGCAAAGGCCGAGGACGGTTCGTGACGGCTTGCAGAGATAAAGTAGACTCACTTTAAGTGGACTGATACAGATCGAGCGTAAATTCATTAAGGGGATGATCGATTGTAGGTTAAGTGTCCATACAACACTCCTTACAGACACGGGCTTTGGGCTATTACAAATTGATGCGTTTTTTTTAAATGAGGAAACAATATAAACATTATTATTGGACGTGATTTTGTAAAGAGATTTAGTGATTCTAGTTGGCGACAATGGGCTTATTTTTGGCACCACCCTGTGGTCCAGTTTAGTGCCTTATTAGCTCACTGGTTGCATCCGCAGGTTCTGCTGAATAACATTAAGAACCAGTTTTTGGTTTCTGCATTCAAGATGTTCAGTCGCGTGATGCTGTGGCAGACTGACATGTTGGTAGCTTTGGACTCTGTTGGAAGTCACTGCTAAACCTTACCAATGAATGTAAACAAATCATTATGAACAGGCTTTGCTTCCTCTTGGCTACATGTTTAATTATTCTTGTGCATAGGCTATTAAACAGCCCATTAGACATATAATAGGCTACTATTGTCTATTGTCTAAACAGCAATATTTGATGATTCATATTTTTTCGGGATAAAGTTAGCTGGTTTTTCATCATTTTTCTGCAAAACAGTAACAACAAACTTTATTGGACACTGTATGGGAACCACCTGTTCCTGCTACATTGGTCAGCTAATGCAAGCATTTCTGCAGGCTCAACTAGCTATATTGAATTGATCCCAAAATTAAGAAATGCTGTATAAACTGCTTTGTTGGCTGTCTAGTTAAAAGTCACATAAATGCTTCCCAGAATCGATTTAATGTACATAATTGTGTCTGCAAGCTGGCAATCCAAGTTCACACAGTGAGCTTATCGATGCCAAATGATACAGCTGATGCACCAAAGAAAGCCTCAATTTTGTTTAAACGCTTAGAATGGTTATTATCTTGGAATTAGCTGGGCCTATATTCTGTAAATGTACCTTGTTCTAAAACAGAGTGATGTTTGATACTTCATGATGTTAATCATAAGGATAAGGAATAATCAAGGATTATAAGGTGACACTTAGGCTCTTAGGATTGTGATACCAGATAGTTTAAAAGTTATTAGACCTATTTGAGATTTGGATTACAACTCCATGACAACTGATAATACTCCATGCACTGATTAGGACTCTGAGATACGGTTAAAAACTTCAGCAAAATCTAGCCTATAACTGACCTTGAAGAGAGATGTTTTTGTGAAACTACTATTGCCAATGTTTAAAACAAACAGGCCTACCTGACACGTCAAAGGTGACAGTGCTCGTTTTGGCTTTTAGCAAATAAAATACTGCTTAAACCATACTGAAATTGAATAAGGTCTGAGTCCGATAATGAATTTAAATGTGAAGGTATAGTTTGCAGTTGAATATAGCCTACATTAAAATCCATGATACAACTTATTGTAGGGAATTCCCACCGTTTGATATTTTACAAATCAGGTAAAGCTGAGGTACCTCCGTAATAACAGATTCACATTGAATAATATTCAAGTTTGGGGTGCTATGCTTTTTAATAGGTCCAAGCCCACATGTCAGTTTTTCCCAGGTTCACTGAACGCAGCATTAACGTGCTCTAACCATAGGCTCTAACTAGCCTATACTGCTAGATGAGAAAAGACCCGACTGACAGGTGGTCAAGGTGACTTCAGGTATGTAAACTTTTAATAAAATGTCCTGCTCGCGTTGACAGCTTACACACCAACACTATCTAATGCTTCATTCATACATAGCCTACTGTTTTAATTCCATTGTGTATTATTTTGTATTCATTTTGCTATGTAGTATGCAAGATAACTTCCCTTACAGTTAGTTAAAAGTACCCTAACTACGTCACAATGTTTGGTCCAGTTTTTTATTAGCTAATACACAAATAAAAATAACCAATTGAGCTTCTATAATCTATTTTATCACAATGGTAATGTTAAGTTACAAGACAAACATTTCAAATTTTGCTGCCTGAAATTATTAGCTAGTTTGAAGTTCTGTTGTGTTGGTAACAAAATTCACTGTATGCTCCATTACAGTTAGCATAAGCTAGTGTTTTCTAGCTGTGTCTTGTAGTGCCTTAACATTAAAGTTAACTTGTTAACCTGTTCCTGTCAAAGCTAGCGTTAGCTTTACCTAACACACTACCTGTTGATTTGTCAAAGGCCAATTACTAACAGAACAAACATAAAAAACAGAAGTCTTCTTCAGTACTTGACACTTTCAAGAGCCTTCATTGCAGAATTAAAAAAATGACATCGTGAGCCGCACTGTGTAATTAATTCTTACAAGAAAAGACAATTCATTGGTGACATAAATACGAATGATTGAAATAAGATGTTATAACTTTAAATGCTAAAATGGATATTTTAATTATTATACTTTTTGGAGATACTTAAACGCCTTTGCGAAAAAGTGAGAGACAGGCTTTTAAACCAACTCCAATGTTCTTGAGTTGTTGAGTGGGATTTTTGAAGTCATGAGTTTGTGCTGTAAAAAGTGATTCTTGCAGTGAGTTTGTCTATAATTATTTGTACATGTGTTCTGTTAATGCTGTTTCAGACAAATCATCTACCTACCATTTATTCAGAAGTGTAATCTGCTTTCTCTAGAAATCTGTTAAAGAGTGGAAAGAGAAGCAGACTAGCTCGTTGACGTAATCCACTTCTGTATCAGGATAGCACAGACAAGGCTAACCTAAACCAGCAGCAAGCGAGAAAGGTGCTAAGTCAGCAGAGGAGTTGCCCGCAGGTAAAGGCTCTTTGACTGATGTTTAGACTGTAGTGTTTCCAATTATTTTTTTATTTTCATGAAAAAGAAACCCCAAATTTCTGTGACACTGAGGCATTGTCACTCTGTTTTTGTGAGCATTTGATGGTGGTGAAAATACTAGTCGGTTATGGTTGTGCCAATTGACAGTGCTGTGGTCTGTTGTAAATGAGAGCTCATCAATTTATCATTTTGAATGGTAAAAAATATGTTTGGCCCATGAGTTTACAGCTCATTATACCATTAATAATAGCGCAATATTGTCCTAGAAATGACAATTGCACAATTTCTACAAATTGTGCAGCACCAGATGGAAGTTCTCAAGTCTGCATAGCTTTGTGTTCTGGACTGTTTTAGCAG
This sequence comes from Tautogolabrus adspersus, assembly GCA_020745685.1. Taxonomy (NCBI): domain Eukaryota; kingdom Metazoa; phylum Chordata; class Actinopteri; order Labriformes; family Labridae; genus Tautogolabrus; species Tautogolabrus adspersus. The sequence continues at coordinate 18,404,482 of CM036545.1, forward strand.
AGCACAGTGGGGTATTGTTGACAGCGTGTGTACCTGGAGTAGTAGTTGGCAGTTTGGTTCAACAGAAGGCCAGTAATTCATTCAGCATTTGGAGCTGAGGCTTGTTTATTGTTTCACAGATACACAGAGACACACATTTTTAAGATCTAAATAATTGATTTGGTTTGAATATTTTCTTTTTAATATTTATATGGAAATGGCTCAGATATTACCAAGCTTAGATAGTCCTTGTAGTAAAATGTAATGATGCTTGGCCATAGAGCCAGATTTGGCACAAAGGCTGAAGACAGTTCTCTGAAGTACAATCAATGAATGACAGGGCGGAGATTTGGCTTTACATACTCTTTACAGTATGTTACAGTATGTTACACTTAATGTGAATACCATTGATTAACAAAATACCTTGTTTAGGCCAAGGATACATGGGCTCTGGACTTAGTTAAAAGAACGTATTAGCAGTAGTATTAGTATTAGTATAGTAGTATTAGTTTGAAATGTAAAGATAACCTTTTCAGCAAAAGAAAATGATAGTTATAGTAGTTACACTTAAAAGGAGGGTGAACATCTCATTTACAGGATCAGAGGCTTAATATTTATTTAACAAAAAAAGTATTACATTTTTTAAATTCTTATCTCATAGATAAATATGTCCACACATCTGCACCACACATGTGAGAATTACTGTAATTTGTTAGTGAAAGATTAGACAGATGAAACAAATACAAGGAGAGATTTTTAATTATCATATAAATCTTGTTGGTAGTGTGAATTGTATCATGGTATCCCATCAAGCATTTCTATTCTCACTTTGAGGTCAGTCAAGGTTTAGAAACTTCAGACATTATGTGTTTAATGTAAGTCAGAGTACAGGTTTTCACTCTCCTCTTGTCACTTCAGGCTTCTATCTGACCATCATTTCAGTGTTTTTTGTTTTTCATTTTTCTTGTCTTCAGTAGCATTTGTTCCTTGGCATAAATGCCAGAGATTGTTGGTATTACATTTCCTTGAATTTGTAGGTGTGTTTCATGAATGAGTACATGGTCCAGCTCTCAGGACTTGAGTGACAATCCCTTCTTTTCCTGTGAGTGGAAAGGAATAGTGCTGATGTGTTGTGTATCTGTCTCACTTCATTTAGCCAGCCGCCACAGCTGCATGCTAACAATCATGATAGAAAGCTAACTGAGCAACTGAGGATAGGTTTCTCTCTCTGTTGAGTACACTTCCTGTTTTCATCCTTGCTATTGCTGTTGGAGTCAATTTTTTAGAACTAACAATGTTACATGATAAAAACAGCATCATGATTGAACTCAGGTATGCCTCTGCACATTCCTGGTTCCCACTCGTACTACAAATAACTGAGCAGTCTTCAGGATCCAGTGTTTAAGGTGCATTCTTAAAGTGATGGCTGGCATAGATCCAACAATGTTTACTGAAGTGTTTACTTCTACTTGCATGTGTCCACTTTTGTCATTAGTTACTCATACTTTGATTTAAGTCTCACTTGATCATTCAGTCAGACATCACGCTCATATTAGCTACTTTATGCAAAAGGAGGCTCATTTTTTCCATTGTCCTCACCTCATTTTCAGACAACAGAGAAGCTGTGGTAGCAATTTCTTGAAGCAGTTAACTTGTTGTTTAGAATAACCGAGAATTTGAATTCAAATAACTTGACTTTAAACATTCTGTATGACAGTCAAAATCCCCCACGCTTGTTGACATTTTTGTGAAAGCTTTGCCATCGTCATTTTTCTACTGGAAGTCAATCATAAGATGACGCCATTGTTATAATCGCCTTGAAATGTTAGTTTGATGGTTGTATGTCTGAGCCTGTGCACAAACACAAGACCTGTTTGAACATCAGAAATGTCAGAAGTTGTTACGAAGTCAGATATCGATAAGAATCAGCCTAAAATAAACTCTTTATGACCTGCACTCTCCTTCATTTTTATGCCATTATTTTAATGGGGCAAGAGTCTTTATATACATGAAGAAAAACAAATATTTAAAATAATATGAATTGCAATCTCTGCATTCAGTTTTCACATTCTAGAAAGATTCAAACAGTCATTATTAAAACTCTTTAGCCTGAGGTTTTTAATCAAACTCATAAAAGAATCAAATTAAAGAAACAGTGAAGTTTACTGCTTCACTCGCTTTGGCTGAATTCTCCCTGACTCCTGAAGATATGATCACTTACTGACTCTTACCTGGCTGCATGTTCCTCACTGCCTCTGTAAACAGGCCTGCAAAGAGTTTTTACTGTGTCAATTTCAATATTCATCTATAATATTTCCTGCAAAGTGATACTCCTCACATCAGGTGAAACTTTTTAATAACATGCTCACACACTGCGGTTTTATCATCGAAGTGTCCCTCCGTAACCAAATTATATTACGGGAATATTCATGAAATATTTTAACAAGCCTACCCCAGCCCACAACAGGGAGAGAGAGTGAGAGACAGCGGGAGCTCGCACATACATACGGCCAGTGCAGATGCGTAGATCCACAATGGGCAGTGAATGAGGAGAGAGCAAGTGCAGGTTAACAGTGTGTGTATATCTTGTGTGCGGCCATCCGTTAGAAAAAAAACTGCAATCAGTGACTATTTCCCGAGGCCATTGCGTAAAGTCGTTTACCTGTCTGTCTCTCTTTTTTTTGCTGCCTCTGTGAACCTTATTTGCGGCTACAAAAAGGTTTTGGACTTCTTTGGTATTTGTTCATGATCAATACGCATTCATCGATAATTTTTCCTGCAAAGTGATACGTCTCACTACAGCTGTGAGAGTTTATAATCACACACTCATACACTGATGTTTTATCATCCAGGTGTCCCACCATAACCACAGAACATGAAGGAAACATTAATTGAATACAGTTTTAACGTACAGAGCGAAAGAGATACACAGCGGGAGTGCACACATACATTTCACAGCGCGAATGCGATGATCCGCCCTTGAGCAGAAAGGTACTTTCGGGCAAGAGCAGCAAGTGCAGGGAAATGGTTCTTTAAGGTTATGTCTGCAAGGGTCATTTGCCATGTGCTGACAAGAAATTGTGAAAAAAGATACATGGTCTCATTGAGCTCTTAATCAATTGATGGATTGCACATAGGAGCTCAACTCCCCAAAGTGAGGGTCAACCAGCTGCTGCATTACTGTCCTGTAGCTTTTGTAGCATGCATGCAAAAATAAAAGACAAAGATATGTCAATTACCCAGATATTGGTGTTGAGAACATTGAGAGTCACACAGTATTTGTGTGATCACTTTGGGGCTTATTTTTTGTCATTTATTTGTTACAGGATGCCTGTGTATTTGTGCACAGTGTGCCTTTTGGGAGAGGTTCATCTGACTGTCTAAGATGATCCATATCCACTGCAACACTTGTCGACTGTGGAGACAATGATAAACGAGACTGAGAATATGTGAAAGGCACACTGCCATAGATAAAGCACCTGCAGGTATTTTGACCTACCTGTGGTCGAGAGAAAAGAAAAACTGGAAAAGCACGTTCTTTCACTACACTAGCAGCAAAGCCGTAGTTTAGCATTCCAGTCTAAAAGAAGGACATTTTCAAAATCCTAAGAGCTAGGATTTGAACTTGGATGTAACCCCTCAATGGATTAACACGTTTAATAATGTGAACAAAATAATTGGCAACATGAGTTTTGTGAACTCGAGTTAATGCCTTATTCAAATGCAGATGAATTAAGTGTTAATTCTGTGTGTTGTCCAAACTACAAAATCTTAGCAGCCTGGCTAATGTGCTGTTAGCATGTCAGTGTCAGCACTTGTTCTACTTGAACAAATTACATTAAGCTGAGAAAGCACAGTGATCCTTTATCATTTGGATCCACGAAAGGACCCTTTTCTAGATGATCTAGATCTTGTTCATCCCGTCACATCCTTCTTTGATGAAAAAAACTGGCAGCTAGCTTGTTGTGGCTAACTATGCTAGTATTGATAGAAATCCCTTTTTCAGCACTGGCTGACTGAAATATCTTACCTTAATGAGTAAGCTAAATTTGTCAATATTTCTCCATAAAACTCCCTACATTTTGTAGAATGTAGAGTAGCAGTACAGATCTGGAGCTAATACAGAACATACATATTATATTGGGGGTTAATTGGTCTGGATAATTAGACCAGCTTTGTTGTTACTTTTGTACATTGCACGTGTTTAGAAATTAAGGAGTAATATTCTTGCTGATGTTATTTTCTATATCGTCATATAACCTCAGTTAATTTTAGAGTAACTTGAACCCATATTTAGTACATCAAGTAGTAAAAGGGCTTCAATATCAAGCTTTGTTTTTGTGAACGTGCAACACAAATAGTCCATACTTACATTATTTTAGTGAAAATTGGATAAACCTTAGGTCAGTAAAGTTTTCTAAATGCTCTCTCTCTGAGTCTCCTCCTCGTGCCACTTTGTGGTATATGCCGTCTACAAATGGAGGGACGTATTGATGGTTTCCTTTTAAAGGTGAAACACAGCTGGTTCCTTGAGTCAGCCATTTGGCACTCATTCATGCATGCAGATTAATAGTTCTTCAGATCAGTGTATATGAAGGTGGAATTTAAAGACAGCCAGGATAATAGGCTCTGAATTGGCCAGTATGCATCAGAATAAAGCAAAAGGAAGGGAGAGATGTGTAATTTGCCTTTACTATGTTGACACAGATAAATGGTCTCTTTGCTGTAGCCTTGCACTGACTCATTAATATGCTATACGGAGGTTAGATTTTCACCACTGCAAGCCAATAACACATTCGAGTTGTACAGTATTGAAGAATATGCTTGAGGATTTGACAGCTCTTGGTCATTTTTTCCCAGTGATCATCCATGTTTAACCTGCTTTTTCACAGATTGCTTTAACTGTCTGAGATGTGTTTTTGTGATCAATACAGTGGCATAACATAGCACGCTGTTTTTTTCTCTCTCTATGTAACATTGTTTCCCTCGTAGCTCCATTTGAACCACTTTTTCAAGTTCTACAGGAACGGGTGATTTCACAGCCAAGAACTCTCCATAACTTTTATCCAGCATTATCCTGAATGAATGATACTTGTTGCCATAGCAGCCAGTCCCTGCCTACCATTTTGTGTCATTGTGGGGATGAGCCGTTAAATGCTAGTTATTTTACAAGTCTGTAACTGCAGGAAAGAACACAGTGCAGCTAGGTCCTGTCATTTTGTCAGATCAAAGATATTGTTAGGTAAGACAGGTAATTGTAAGAAAGAGAAGATAAATACTGACACGATGTTCCCAAAAACAATTTACAACTATTAACAGATGATTCTTTTTTTCAGCCCTGCAGAGTAAAATATTCCACCGAGTTCATCGGTGCATTAATGTGGTGAGCTGACGAAGGGGGGCAGAACTTTTTACTTTCAAGTTTAAAATTTCATTAGCTTCAAGAACGATAATATAAGTTAGGGCTGAACGATGTATCGTTTCACACTATAATTGCGATGTGTGCATGTGCATTAGACAAATCACAGGATGGCTACTGTTTGCCAATCACTTTCCTGTTTGATGCAAACAGAAATGCTCAGTTTTCTGGTTTTCCACAACTAATTTACAATAAACGTCTGTGTGGTATCACCATCAGTGATCTCAGAACTAACCAATGTTCATTCAGTCTGTGTTCACCCTGCAATGTAAAATGCAGACATACAGGACGCTGCTGCTGTCATATGTCCCGACATGATGCTCGAGGTAGCGCTCATTTTCACGAGGCGGATTTAAAAAAGGTTTATTGCTGCTATCGTCGGCATCAGCTCGTTAATGATTTGGCTACATATACGGACCATTAAGGACCGTTATCGGAGCCAAAGTGCCGCTGATTATTTACTTTAAAGGGCTTTATGTGCAGCGCGCAGCACACAGTGAAGTGAGTCACAGGCAACCCAAGACGTAGAGCTTCCGTTTAATCAGAAATCACTGGACTGGTCATGCAAACTAAACATAGCTCTGACACATTGTTAAAAAGTGGTTGATGACATACAAATAACCCAACAACAAGCAACAAGTTTATGAGTCAAGTTTATGATGAAACGTGTCGCTGCTCTCTCTCCACATGTTGTCTTTACTACTCCACGTGTGCGTGTGTGTGAGTGTGCCAAGAGTCGCCGTCAGAGGGCTGGACTCAATGTGTGATGAAAGACAGAGACAGTCTAGATATGAAATCAGAATATAACTTAAAAACCCAAATATTAAAAAAGGATGATGGCTTAACCGAAATTTTAATTGATGGACACAAAAAGACATTCCATTTATCTGTTAGAATTTTCTTTTTTTGTTGTCGAAAAATCGAAAATGCATATATAGAAAAAATATTGCAATGTCAATTTCTTTCCAATATCGTTCAGCCCTAACATGTACTGTAACTCAGGGGCAGCAGCAACAGTAGTGCACAGTCAGTCACTGTGAAATCAGACATTTTTAAAGAACCTGCAGCAATACAATCTTGTGATATTTCTTTTAACATCCACTGGAACAGAAAGTGCGCGAAAGGTGCCAGATAAACAGACTCAAAACACACTTCAAACTAGGCAAAGTGTTGGGACGTATAGGGACAAACCAGTAATTGGTGTTGTTTATGAATTTTTAAAAAGAAAGGATAAGGACAAATGAAATAAGGTCAGAGGCGTTAATGACTAAAAGTAAAATAAATATGAGGAAGATCTGACAGATTATTATGGATATAGCACTCACCACAGCGCTGAAATAAGATTTTAGACGGATGTGAAATATTAGGCTTTCCACACTATCATCGAAACACCAAATTAGGGAGCATCTTTCTGATAACAGGTTTTCATCACGAGTAGACAAAGGAGATTTGAAGCTGTTTTCTGTTCTTCATACTTCAAACCTCACCTTTATGTCACTTAAATGGTCAGTTAATGGCGAAATTGGATATACTGGGAATAATTGTTGGGCTGAAACTCAGGCATCTTACGTCAAGTCTGAGCACTGAGAGGTATCATATTAATCTATCTCTGTTTGGCAACTTCTCCCATATTTTTCATGGAGAAATTGGAACATTGTTAGGATTGGTTCTGGTCCATCACTCCTAAAGCTCCCAGTCTTGTGAACCTGCCCCTCATGGCTTCCCTATTTGTCCTACCGGCCAGGTATGCCAGCCAGCCCTGCTGACAGCCTTGTACTTCACTTTGATTTGTGAATATGAATTTTATCAAACATCAATATTCTGGATTGAATCATATCCAAATGTGTATTTTATAGTGCTGCAGGCAGATATCAAGCTCTCTGTTCAATATTGTGCCTTGCCAAGCATTGCCAGACCACTCCTGATTCCCTCTCCGGCTCTTCACCAGGAAAATTAGAGCTAGCCAGGTCCTTCCAATCTCCTTCTGTACTTATATTCTTCTATTTCTTACCACTTTCCTCTGTGTAATTTGCCTCTCTTTAATGGGGAGATTTCAGTTTCAGTTGTTGTCCTCAGAGTCTTCACATTCCTCATCAACATACATTTGAACCTCAATGAGACCCCGATTTTTCTGCTGAGATCCCTTTGATGTGGGGGCCATGAGTCCCTGCACATCTGCACTTCTCTTCTTGATTGACATGTGTCAGCGGGGACCAGTCATATCCCAAGTGCATGGGCAGTATGTCCTGGCCACGTTTTAATCATGTTCTCCAGGCTGGGGCAGATAAGAGATGTATAGGGTGATTATGGTTCAAGGACGATGTCCTTGCACAGGGTCCTTGGGATTATGGCTCTTCACTGTGTTCAGACTGGGAAAATGAATACATCAGTATTCAGATGGTAACCTTCTCAGGGGTTACAGAGTTACGGGAGAGATTTGGAACGGAGAAGAGAGACTTCAACGAAAATCAAACAGCCTAGGATTGTGCGTGTTATCTCTAAACTCATTCTTTTCTGATGAGCACAGTTAATTAACAGTGTATGGACTTCAATGATATAATGGATATGATGTGCTTTGTTGACCTCAAATCTCTGTTCTCAGTTTAATACACCGGGGCGGGAATTGACGAAATATGTACATAGAGAACATCTATCCTTCTGTTCATTTTGATTTTGATCTGAAATCATCAAACCGCTTTACAGAAAACAAAGGGAAACGAGTCTGCTTATGTGCTCAATATTTGAAGAAGAACAAACAACCCACTTGGATCCTGATGAAACTGTCTCGCATGTCAATCGGTGCTTGTGCTGCCGAGTTTTGCCTTGCCATGTTTGGCTTTGTCTTTGTCAGCCTTTGTGGGTTTTGCTTGTGGAAGAAAAAAGTAGCGGTGTGGGTGAAAATGAAGGATAACGAGCACTAAACGGGTCTCTGATTTAATCTGGAGAAAAGAGAAAGCATATCTGGCAACAGACGGACACACTTGGATTAATGATGCCCAGTGGCTGAACTAACTGCTAATTTAAAGACTAAGCTTCTTTGCATCTATGTTTTTTATACAATGCAACAAGGCAGGCTATATTACTATTGTAAATTGAACTAGATTGAATTACTTTGAATACATTTCCCATCTGATATACAGTATATTCCATCTGGTTTAGAGTTTCATAAAATAATGCAAAATAGCTTAATGTATGTTTTTTTATCTTGTGTTTTATGAAGTAGTAGCAAGGTCTGTCAGAGTTTATTTGTCTGAAGTATGTACTATCGACCCAGGCTTGGAATGCTCCTCAAATTGCTTGTGTTTTATAAACCAGATGGATAAAGCTGGCAGTTTCTCCAGCTGCTGCGACTGTTGTCTATACTTTGTGGTCAGTCAAGAGCAAACAAAGGCATTGGAGATTGGTAATGGGTAAATATGATTATCTCCAGAGACCCCGAACCCCAGACTTCTGCTTTGACTTTTGACCCTCACATGCAAGGACAAGGGGATGTGCTTTCATTTGAAACCTGTCATAAATACAAATTTATGTCTAAATCCTTCAACACATTCAGACCGACACTTCAAAGCCATACAGTTGAAAGACCCCACACCCATGTGAATGCCCACCTATTCAAACGATTTTTTTAATTGCCCTTTTGCATTACCTGCTCTGTATTTCATGCATGTCTTTCATCAGCAGAGATACTGTTAGAGATAAAAACGGGCAGAACAGATTGCCTATAATTACCTGTATGCCGATGTTGATCACAGTGTGAGACTTGCAATGGGAGGAGATTGGAAAATTGGAGTCTGGCTGCCTGAAGCTTCTCATTTAGTCTACAGTATACGTTCCACGTCCACACCATACCCCCCTACACTCATCAACACACATGCATGTACACTTTTCTCCTCTGATGAACGACACCCTTCATCATTATGGCACCCTCTTTTCTGACCTTTTCAAGCATGATATTCATGGTTCCATGGATGATCTTTCTCTATAGCCTTCATTAAGTCGTCACTGTTACATTAAGAAGGATTCAACTCTATGTGTCAGCTACAAAGCTAATTCGGCTCTCATTCATATAAAATGTGACATGAAGAAGACATTATAGTTTGAAATATGGATCACATGATCTACATATGTTAAGGGGCGAACAAACTTGAGAACTTAATCATTGTGCTAAATTGAGCTTGATTGTGATGCCTTGATTTGGACCTTGCTTTGTTGTTAATTGGTGCGTTTTACTTCAGCATGGTGTTCAATAACACTTATACTACAGGAACTTTGTGAGTCATCTGGTGATGTAAGCTGTTTGAACTCTGCTTATAATGTCTCTTTTTTATGGGAAGAACTTTAGCAGAACTACCTTTTTGTAACAATATGTGTTAAAACTATAGTGCAACGCTTTAAAAAAAAAGTAAATTATGTACAGCTTTTCCACAATGTAGTGGATAAAGATTTTTATTATGTCGTTTTTATTGACTCCTTTTATTTCATACTGTAGCTGTCAGCTGTGACTGCACACATGGAAGAGACGTCTGCTGAGAACTGGAGTGGAAACTTAAAGTTACAAGTTCTGTGTTCTGTGGAGAGTTTTGTGTATCACTCATAGTGCCGCATGAGTCAAGCACAGTCGTGTTTTGCATTTAAACAGGCAGTAAATCTTCATTTTTATGTTCACATTTTTTCCGATTAAATTCACCCAAAAAAATGTATTTAAAAAAAGGTTTTAAGAAGCAACGAATTAGTAGCACAAACACACAAAGTCTGGACTAAGTAATTTTACTATCTAATAGGGATGTACAAACAATCAGCAAAGTATTGTTAGTTGTTTTCATGCTACAGTGTTGATTTCCCTGCCCCTCAAATTGATACATTCAATAAATTAAAAATGTAAATGCATTTCCCTTAAATTGCTGTAATGACCTCTGACCCTGTACATGTCCCAGTTTGGCTTGTAGGCTGACTCCTTGAGGCTATACTGTAGCAAGCAAGCAAGAGAGAGAGAGCAACGGCCGTCAAGTGACATGAATATAGTAAAGCAAGCAAGCGCCAGTAGAGATACGATAGCGGTTAAAGAAATAAATAAGACATTATTTCATGATTGTTTCCTAGTGATTATGCTCCAAAATTCTGAAGAGCTCTGAAGAACTATTTTCTTTCCAGACATTCACAAACCACTGAAAACGCCTCCTCGACCTACTTTTGGGTCCCGATTTTTAAGAACCCATGTTTAAAAAAAAACTTATAAACATGTCTGCAGCTCTGCACAAACATGCAAGAATGAGCTTGATTTTACATGCAAGCTGCTCGTCATCTGTGCTCGTCTCATTTAGATGCACAAGCTACACAATGTGTCTGTTATAAATCGACAGAGAACATAGGAGAGAGATAGTGATGCATTTTTTTCCTGACTGGCAGAGTGGTCTTTGTGAGCTGCCATGATTGACACACAAAAATATCCCAAAACAGAAGCCAGGGACAGCACCACAAACTGACTGGATAATTAGATGTAGGCTACTTGAGATGGAATCACTTAAAATAGATCAATAACCTATTTTTTTTTGGAAAATCTTCCTCATAAACACCCCCCACCCTCATTTTCTGCAAAAATGGCATGTCAAGCTAATATTCCAGAGGAAAGTCATTTGGTATCATGTTGTGCTAAATTTACACCTGCTGTGAGTAACACCTCCAGTAATGACCCCCCCCGAGCACTAGCATTATGGTTACCATCTGAAAACACTGGTGATTAAGCTGGGCCTGAATAATGGAGTAAAATTGGAGAGAACAAGGTATTTGAGAGGAAAATACACATAAAAGTGTTGGCCAAAAAGTGGCACATTGAAAGCTGAAGGTTATCTGTTAGATGGAGAAAAATACTGTCAAACAAATGGCGTCTACTGGCCTTTTAACTGCCGTTATTGTGAGTTCAGTGTGTCTGCTATAGGGGTGTTTTTACTGGACTGGAGCAGGTTTCTTCAGATCTTCTCTTCTCCCTATTAGCATCTTAATTAGCCTTATGAGTTGAGCCAGGCGAAAAAAAAGTATTGAAAGCTGACGAGTTTGTTGCAGCCAATTATTGTACTGTCTTTCCTGTACCAGCTTTATCTGCTGAAGGCCGGAGATTGGGATCAGTGGACTAGCAGCCTTTTCAAACCTGCTGTGTGCTCTGAAGACTGGTATCGATTGAAGGAGCAGAGGAAGAGAAGAAGGAGGAGGAGGATGCTGCAGACAGAGATTACTGAACACTAATGTTCTTTGCTTGTAGCCACTGCTGCCGTGGTTGCTATAGACTATAATAGTTCCTATACAGGCATTGGACTGGTAGTTTCAAAGAGTGTTTTCTTGTCAGACAAACCATGCATCCTTCTATTCTGCTTTTGACTGTATTGTGACTGGATGCCTTTTTTTCTGTACCCGAATGGTATTTCTTTGTAAATGCATGCATTATCTGGCCTGGTAGAACTGTTTCATTCTTAAAAATTACAGAGGCAAAAGCTGTACCACTTTAATGGCATGGTAATGGTCGGTAATTTTTTTTAATCTTAATTCATGTTGCAGTTGATTTATTTCCCGTCCTTGGCATCCTGCTGACATGTATTATATTTCTTGCTAAGAAAGTCAATCCCCATCTCTTTTGTTTAGCTGGTGTTGAGCTGAAGATGGTTGAGCTCACACCAATCAACAAAGTTCATGATGACCTCCCTTTACTGTTCGTTCCCCTCAGATACACACCCAACAATGGCTGTGACATCGGAGAACTTCTAGAGGATCCAAGGGCTGTAACTGTAGTCCGAGGTGCACGAGGTGTAGAGAAAGGGGGAGAGCATTGTCCCCTGTGGGGCCCCTGTGCTTCAGACCACCATGTCAGACACACAGTCCTGAAACCTCACAAACTGTGGTTCAATGTTGAGATAGTCTATTGTCCATGCAGCCCCCAAAAAAGTAACCCTTTTATATATCCACCACTGTTAAGTGAACTGTGCTGTTTTCATTTTAAACATTTAAAAAAAAATGAGGGGTCCCATTTGCCTGATGTTGGAAGATAAAAATTAATTAATAAATGAAGTCCTTAAAGTCTCTGCACTCACTATTGCACAGATTTCCCGGGAGAGAGAGTGCTAGGGATAAAAGCAGGCAGTGACCAACAGCTCAGGTCATAAGCCACTGTCATTGGCTAGTGTCATAAAGCCTGATGGCGGTGGGGACAAAGAATCTCTGAAACCAGTCAGTCCTGCAGCGCAGTGAAATGAGCCGTCCACTGCTGCTGCTTTTCTTGCCTGCCATGATGTCTTGGAGAGGTCGGCTAACATTGTCCAATACAGCCTTCCCTCTCCCCCCCCACACGTCTCTCCCCTGCCCAGAACTGAGCCAGGCTTTTTTTATCAGCTTGTCCAGCCGCTTAGTGTTCTTGTCAGTCATGTTGCCCCCCAATAGACCACACCATAAAAAAGGACACTCCCCACCACTGATTGCGAGATTATAGAGAAAACATAGACAGAAGACTTATACTGTTCAGTCATATCGGCCACCACTAGTTTGCAGCTTGTCTCTCCTGAATCCAAAATAAATACAAAAGCTTTTTTTTTCACCACTCAATCTGAGAGTAGGGGGTGCATAACTTGAGCTTCATCTGACTGCATCATGGTCTGAAAGCATGACCATAAAACTGAGCCTTTATCCAATAGTTAAAACGTACGCATGCTGATTGAGGAAGCCTGGCTTGTTTGTATGAAATCATTTCACTTTTTTTAGCGATAAACTCAGACTGTATTTATTGTGAGTGCTGATACTGTGACCCACACATGATACAATTGCGAATGGTGCTGCCCTTGTTACAACAAATATAAGGGGGACCACAGCACACCGTGTTATTGATTCAGAAAGGAAAAATAATGAATGTGGATAATGTGTACCGATACCGAAACTGATTCAGATATTTTTTTAATCATAATTAACGTTGTTGTGTAAGTGTGTAAGGTTACACAGAGCTGGAGTAAATACCTGGCAAATATTTAAAACAATTCTCACGAAGTGTATCAGAATTTTGCGCTGGCTTCACATACAAACAGGAAGCAGCAACAACTGTCAAGGATTTCAAATTCAATCTTTGAAACTGAAGTGTAAGAATAGTACTTTAGATCTTGTTCCAGCTAGTCTGAACGTCGTCATGGAGACAAACTTCTTACAGTTCCGTCTGAATGTTTTCAAAGCGAGACTGTGCGAGCTGAGGATGTTTAAAGAGCCCAAAGTGACGTGGATTGGCGCCGCCAGTCTGATAATCGATATGTAAATGACATCAATATCGGACCTTATACAGATATTTGATCGGATCTGTCCCATCTCTAGTATTATGTCGTAGATTCAGCATACAGTTTCTTATGTTGCTTGGGAACTCTTAACACTTACGCTACTAATGCTGCTAAAAGGTTAGGGGGCTCCATTTTCCATTGCTGGCTTTTCATCACAGCACAGAGGTTTATTAGTTATGCCGTAATGGATCACTTTTGAGTGTGATTGCCTGTTGGCCCTCTGGGAAAGGTACCGTGTTGCTTGGAGGGCGTCTGGCCAAATTGTGGTAAACTGAAGAGCACTCTTAATGAAACCAGAGTGTGTTATAGGTCATGTGCATTGAACAATTGCTCTCCAGAGACACACAGTCTTAAACTATAGACGTATTGGATTGGCCTTTGATTCTTACATGTGAACACAAACTCACAAGTTTATATGACTGTGCACAGCTTCACACAAACAATAAAACCCATTTAAGAATATAAACTTTAACCTATTGCCCAAATTTACTACATTTAACGCTAAGTTCGTGTAATACATTGAACATCTTGACAAAATGATTAAAAGGGGTGACGATGACGTTATCTGTATGAAGCACTAACCTTTATCAGGAACGTGCTTTATTTAGTGTATAAGTATTGAAGCAAGTGCATCTTCGCCTGCTTCATTTTGCTGACATCTCATTAGAGGCATGTCAAGTCCCTCTGCTCTATGTTGTGATATGGTTTTCCATGATGGAAGTAAAAGAAAGAGAAGCTCATCACTGCCCTCTACTCTCATCACGAGCTGTGTTATGACATTAGGGTTATTAATGGGGCCTGTGCAAGAAAGATCTAAAGCTTTATTGAGCTTGTTAAAAAATAATTGTTAAACACAGTTTTGCACCTTTAAAAGTGATTTAGAGCTTTAACAAAGAGCTGATTTTGGTTAAGTGAGAGATGAACACGTGTGCAGTGAGAGGACACATTAAAATTGCCAATTTTTTAGTATGGATATCTGTACTTGGTCTTCGGTTTATGCCAAATATCAAATTACTATCCAACAATAGTCTTTTATCAATAAGCTGCCGTACTGTGTGGAAGAGACTGGGATCATGTTTAAGACAACATCAGCCTTGGCTAAGCCTTTATTTCCTATCTTTGTAGAACTAAATGTTGCTATTCTTTACAGGTATTGTAAGTAGCCATAAAACTACACAGGCAGAAAATACCTCCAGGGGCAAGTCCCTCATTCTTCCTTGGATTAAAACGGGAACTCAGTGCCGTTCTTATCTATTCAGGAATATGTACAAGTAACATAAACATGAACCTGAGTTAAATTTCTCCAATTTTCTCTAAGACCAATCCAGCTGATGTGTTGGTATAGTTTCATCAATGTCTGAAATCAGTTTTTGATCCTTCTATGCCTTTTCAAAATCTGTGTTTGGTTCTTTACAAGTAGGTGCTATTTGCTTCTTCAAAGGTCAAAAGCTGCTTCAACATGTTAGAGTTTGCCACGACGCGACCTGATGCGATTACAAATTCTCCCAGATTCATTGTGTATTGCAAGCTGTGCTGGGATACATAAGCAGACCAGGCTGGCGGCGCCACTTTTTAACATCTATTTTCCATCATGAGGTCAAAATCATTCATTTAAAGAGAACAGTGGTTCAGTAAATAAACCTTGTGGGGTGCTCTTGGTTAAAAGACGCCTCAATTTAGGTCAACAAGGGACCAGCGGAGGTGGTCAGAGAGACTTGCGGGCTGTGGGTCTGTACTTCACAACTTTTCACCGTAGGCTGAGAGCTCAACTACCGTACTAAAGCTTAGGAGTGTAAACTCCACAATGGAAATTGAAAAGCAGGAAGACAGTTTTAACCTTTTTTCTCTCTGGGAGACACCAAAAAAAACAGACTGCGTCTTATATACTGGTGCGACTTACACTATATTGCCAAAAGTATTCACTCACACATCCAAATAATTGAAATCAGTTGTTCCAATCACTTCCATGGCCACAGGTGTATACAATCAAGCACCAAGGCATGCAGTCTGTTTCTACAAACATTTGTGAAAGACAGGGTCGCTCTCAGGAGCTCAGTGAATTCCAGCGTGGTACTGTGATAGGATGCCACCTGTGCAACAAGTCCAGTCGTGAAATTTCCTCGCTCCTAAATATTCCACAGTCAACTGTCAGTGGTATTATAACAAAGTGGAAGCGATTGGGAACGACAGCAACTCAGCCACGAAGTGGTAAGCCACGTAAAAAGACGGCGCGGGGTCAGCGGATGCTGAGGCGCATAGTGCGCAGAGGTCGCCATCTTTCTGCAGAGTCAATCGCTACAGACCTCCAAACTTCATGTTGCCTTCAGATTAGCTCAAGAACAGTGCATAGAGAGCTTAATGGAATGGGTTTCCATGGCCGAGCAGCTGCATCCAAGCCATACATCACCAATTACAAGGCAAAGCGTCAGATGCAGTGGTCTAAAGCACGCCCCCACTGGACTCTAGAGCAGTGGAGACGCGTTCTCTGGAGTGACGAATCGCGCTTCACCATCTGGCGATCTGATGGACGAGTCTGGGTTTGGCAGTTGCCAGGAGAACGGTACTTGTCTGACTGCATTGTGCCAAGTGTAAAGTTTGGTGGAGGGGGGATTATGGTGTGGGGTTGTTTTTCAGCAGCTGGGCTTGGCCCCTTAGTTCCAGTGAAAGGAACTCTGAATGCTTCAGGATACCAAGAGATTTTGGACAATTCCATGCCCCCAACTTTGTGGGAACAGTTTGGGGATGGCCCCTTCCTGTTCCAACATGACTGTGCACCAGTGCACAATGCAAGGTCCATAAAGACATGGATGAGAGAGTTTTGTGTGGATGGACTTGACTGGCCTGCACAGAGTCCTGACCTCAACCCGATAGAACACCTTTGGGATGAATTAGAGCGGAGACTGAGAGCCAGGCCTTCTCGTCCAACATCAGTGTGTGACCTCACAAATGCGCTTCTGGAAGAATGGTCAAAAATTCCCATAAACACACTCCTAAACCTTGTGGACAGCCTTCCCAGAAAAGTTGAAGCTGTTATAGCTGCAAAGGGGTGACCAACGTCATATTAAACCCTATAGATTAAGAATGGGATGTCACCTAAGTTGATATGCGAGTCAAGGCAGGTGAGCGAATACTTTTGGCAATATAGTGTATATTCACACCAGTATGTATATATATATTCAGATTTTACGGTTACTGCTTACTCTTTACTAAATTTCTAACCATATGTTTGTATGCTAATCACTTCATGGCAACCTAGTGGCTTTTATAGATAGATTTTTGGCTGAATGACGTTTTTAAAACAAAAACAGTTTCAGCGCCCTCTCTTAATTGTAAAAAGTCTTCTTATTACTCTGTCTTATAAATCAGGTTACTTTTTAAAAAAGTTAAATATTGAACATGGTTGATTCTGAGAGCTCAGGCTTTGAGTTCTGGTGTTAATGTTTCATAGCTTCTTCCCATTACTGTTTCTTAATGCCACTCCTTTCTTTTTAACGCTTCACACTCTTGGAGGCTCCGAACCAAACACGAGAATTCCTTTAATTAGCCTTAGCCTCTGCATGCAAAGATGATTTTGGATAAATGCAGTAGCAGCACCTAAGGTTGAATGAACAAAGACCACTGCATTTGACTCATGTCTTTGTGGCCTCATTGGGCGTTTCAGACATTTTTCTTCTAAACTGAAGGTTAAGGATGCTGCACATAGGCGAAAGGAGGCTGCCCAGTCATATTGACCCAATGATTCATCTTCCAGTCCCCTGATGTTTTGTGAATTGGGTTTGGGTGTGCTGTAGCTGTGTTGTAGGAAGGCGGACAAGGTGACCTGTGCTGTAGATCAAACTACTGAACAACTGCTTGGGGACAGGGTCCTGCCCGCCTGACTGGACATCATTTTTCTCCATTTAGCCCCATCTCACACCTGTAATAGGGTGGTCGTCCACATGAATGCCCACGCCTCCGTTGGGATAGAGCCGTGTTTTCACTCGCATTGCACTGTCATTAACAACTGGAGTCAACAGATTTATACCACTTTCCTGCCAGCCCTTAAAAACATGTACTCTCAATCCAGTTCTTGGATTTCCTTTTAAGCAATTGTTCGTTTTCTTTAAGTTTTTTTTTCTGCAGAGAAATTTGGCTTGATGTTTCAAGGTTAAAGACAGTCAGTGCTCATTCTTGTTTGGTAGATCTTGATAATAGAAGGATTTTATAGTGATATATACTGTATATATATATATTTTATAGTCGGTCATACAGCGGCCGTTGTCAACAGACTGTTGTCATAGAGACAGGACGGACATGCAGCGCTTTTCTTCTCAGCGCACAAACGCTTCATGCAAACACTCCCGAGCGTACAGCCAGCGCTTTTCTGCCCGGAAAAAAACGCTCGGTGGACACAGGGCCTAGAAGTAGTGGTACTGTACTGTAGTGGCGTAGGGGTCGCTGTGAGTATAACTCCAGGTGCCTTCTTTAACTGTATGTCACAAAAGATGTCTTTCCTTAGAGAGCTCATCTAGAAGAATGTTTGTTTGAAGGTCAGGACTTAAGTGCAGAAGTCAGATGTCAAGAGTCACTTCCACATGTGTGGACAAACAGTAGAACATACTCTATACACATAAGGACCAATCACCTGCTTTGTGAGCCTGATGTGAAACCAATAATATCCCTATTATTTTCACTCATTAGGGAACCTGCACATTATTCTTTTTTCCTGTGCGTGTGTGTGTGTGTATGTGTGCGCACACATGCAGGCATAAGTGCATTAGTCACAAAGAGCCCTATTGTAAGGTTTTGATGCTCGGCAGTCCAGGGCATGTGCCTGGCCATGTGGGAGTATCGATTGAATTGACAATTTAGCCAGAGTTCCACTGAGACACGTTGTTCATGCTCTCCTGAAAGGATACTGGGAAAAAAAAGGCTTTTATGTGGGTGTGTATGTATGTGTGTCTGGGGAGCTGAGATGCGATGGTCACATGTTCATGTACATGTGTGCACGTATTCATTTTACCCCTTTCCTAGACTTTAACAACGAAGACAGCGTAAGCGCGGTAAAGAACGTCACAGTGCAGCTTCCCTCCACTTGAGTGACGCCTCTAAATGATTGCACTATACGTGCTCTATCAAAGGATCAAAGGGAACTTGACATGCTGTGCAACTCAGATCAAACTGAGTGACTTCGGAACATACTTGGTGTGATGTGTGAGCTGATTATAATTGAAATTGCCTCACTCTTCAATTCAAGCTATAGTGCCTGTTCTGCTTTATTCTTAACCCCGTCAGTGCTCTATGCAGCTAGGCCCCGCCCTCTGTCACTCCCTCCATACCGACCTCCACCCTCTCCCTGCCCTTCTCCTTGACCTATCCTACTTCACCAACCCTTTATTTTTTCCCCTCTATCGTTTCCTAATATTTTGGCTTCTGTCCTGAAGCAGCATATAAGTGGTGCACAGAACCGAACAGTTTTTGAGATTCACACAGTGTGACAGGCATAAGCTTATAAGGCTAACTAGGCATTCTCTCACTGTTGACTTTCCAATAAAAAGGAGGCTCTCTTCTTTATCCTTCTCCTCCCTATAGTAGGGCACAAAACAAACAAAAAAGGGTGAGAGGGACAGTGAGAAAGAGGATTAGAGATATAAAGAGAGAGGGCAAAGGAGGGAGAGTGACCTCTGAATGGAGCAGAACACAGAACTTGGCTAAAGGGGGAAAAAAGTAAGCCTGATGATATAGCCTCTGATATACAGTAGATGTAATGGTTTATTAAAGGACAGACGTTACACAGTCCTGCTGATGTGCACAAGGAAAGGAGTGTTGCAGGTGTGTGTGTGTACACATAAAACTGGCTCTTCCTCTTGTCGACTGCTATCTGAGCTTTTTTCACATAGAATGCATACATGCACGTACATAAACGACAAATCCTTTATTTAATGATCAAATCCTCCCTGATGTGTGTGTCATGTCCTTGTCAGTGTCTTTTCTCTTCAACAAGACTTTACGCCAACTTCAAGCTTTTCTCCCCTAGAATAATGCTAATCCTTAAGAGTTGCTGGATCACGTTTTGCAAACAGACATCCAAAGCACAGCTTATGGCTCAAGGGGCTCAGAGTAGATTTGAAATCTTGTCTGCAGTTTTCAGCTTTGATAATATACGCTTTGATAGAACAACTGCATTTCACTGAGCAAGCGCGAGTGATCAAACATAGCATTTTTTTTTTTCCTGCGCCATGACAGCTTGATTACATATAACAGTTAGTGGAGGATTTTGTTTTGTGCAGTTTTTCCACTATTGCATACACACAGTTCCTGAAACTAAGGCCCTGTCAAAACTCCACACACAAAAACTGAAGACATGTTCTCAAATACGAAACACATTTGCATCTCTTGCAAAAGCAAACGCTACCTTTCAAAACTAGAAACTCTTCTGAAGACGATACTTTTTCTTCACACACAATCAGCAAATAAATACATCTTTCCACCCTGCACATGGCTGTACTAACTCTGAAACACTTTTAACATTTCTACTCTTCTATTGATATACTCTTAGTATAATAAAACTCAAATGCAATGAGGAAATCAAATCTCTTCTCCTCCACTGAACTAAAGGTGACGTAAAAATAAAATACACAGAACACAAAGATTTCTTACGTACTAAAGTTAGAAATAATACACATTTGGAAACTTAAGGGGTAGGATAAAACAAGTGTTGACTTCACCCAGGCCTTGTGGACCATTTGCTTTGTGTTGAACATGTTGGCGGAAATTATTGTTTTTAGTTACTACTTAATTTTTTGTGTCGTCAATGTCAGACAAGGAAATGCACAGAGCATCCGGTCAATTTCAAAACAAAACTCTTTAGCAACATTAAGTCAAAACAGGAACCAAACGAACAACGAATCATCCTCAGAGAAACAAAGCAACATGTTGTTTGCACGTTTTTCTCCTGTGATGTGTGTACAGCTGCTCATGGGTGCGCTACGCTGCGCTGATGATCCAGAAACGGATCCAGTGGGGATGGGCGCGCGCCGTCCGACGGAGCAAAACCGTGGCGCTGACGGAGTATGTGTCTATTGGGGGTTACGTTTCATGACTTCAGCTGTCCTTTGCAGTCTCAGCATACAGTATACTTAGGATTGCCAACATGACAATACAAAACGATAGATACATGCATGAAAGTTATATATAATATGCATCGTATATGTTATTACATCTGTGTACAGTTATGGAAGAGCTTGTTAATCAGGCTAAGAATTAAGTCATGATGAGCTCATCAGTATAGCGATCATTTTCTTTTCATCCTACTTGGTGGAAGTCCTCTCCAGCTGCAGTACCTGCTGCAGTCCACACTATGGAAAACACTCCTCTATATCATTTAATTTGGAGCTACTCATTAAATAATTCATCATTTGTTTCCTGTTAACTTCCAAAAATGTAGTTGTCTCTTTTTTGTAAGTGCTAGTAAGTAAACCACTGTGTGTTTGTCGAAGGAAGGCAGACTGTTTTTTTTTTTTGTTTTTTTTTTATAAATGTGGTGCTTTGTTGTTGACTGTGGCCTCTGAAGAGAATCTGCACACCTGTCAGTCATTTATTCCTGGATAGAGGTGTGCTGGCCTGGAACTGTCAAACTGTGTATTTCTCTTATGTGTCTATTTCCCTTTGTGGCCATTCACTACAAACAGACTTGTTCATAGAACGATCGGCTCTTCTTCAACGAAAGGGGATGAGAAACAAAGATATGCCTTTTGGTATTAAAGTCAAGTTCTGACAATTAACAGTTTTGGGTCTGATAGAAGTTAGACAGACTATGTATAGATCCAGAGGTTTGTATAATCTTTCAGAAGTGCACATAATGTTAAGCATCAAAAACCTTGAGATAAATCTATGTAAGGGAAATGTTTTGTGCTATACTACGATCAGCTGGTGACTGTTTGAGTTCGTGGTCTAGTCAAATTCATTTAGCAGACGCCTTTGTCCAAAGGGACTTACATCTGAGAGTAAGTACAACACAAGCAAGGATCTAGAGATTAATTAAAAAAAATATTCCTTATATCCTCATCATCATCAACTTCAGCGACTGCTTCTCATGAGTATTCAAATCAACATCAAAACCGTCCACAATATCACCGTCATGAGTTATATTCTGAAGTCTTTCGCCCATCCTCTGAAGCACGGCTTGAACCACACAGAACATGAAGCAAAATGTAGTACACAAGATCATTTAGGGTATTGCAATAAATTCACAAGTAATTTAAAAGTGTTGTTTATTTATTCATCTATTTTTTTACCAGCTTCTGTTCACCGGGAAATGTCTTTGGTTGTGCCGTCTTTAGTACGCCAGGTCTATGGGTCATAGATCAGCCTGATTATTTTTATACCTCTGCTCTAAAATAAATTTCTCCTGATCATTAAAGAAGCAACAACAACCAGGATTAAGACAAGCTGTCTCTTGACAAGAGAACATGAAAGAACAGGGGTCAGGTGAAGCGGGGGGGTGTAAAACAAAGCTGCTTTTTGAACAGGGTACCAAAGATTGTACAGGAAAAGAGAACATATATGTGTTCTGATTTAAGCACCTGCAACACCTACTACACCAACACATACTTTAATTCTGCATTGCTATTTTGAACATTTAAATAGCACAGGGTTGGGTATATTAATACTTGTTATATTTTTAAGGACTTCTTCGGACTTCTTTACGCTGTACCAGTCCAACCCAGCAATCACTGACATTATTGATTTTCAATTAACTCGGTAGTATTTCCTATTACAACGAGGTAATAAGATGGTAAAAGTGGCGTAATGGTGTTATATTAAAGAGATAATACATAATGCAATAACTTGTAGTTACCACAGTTAGTACGCAAGTAACTGAGTAACGGCTTGATAATAACAATGTCGACATCGGTGTAATATTTCACTGAAGTGTTTGTACCAGGGAAATTGAATCAGTGCTGCAAAATGTAAAACCACCCGTTTCTGTTTAATTTCATGGTAATATGAGATTAAAGCAAACAACCAGAGGCACTGTGATTACCTGGAAAGGCTTCTGTTAGTTTCTGTATAATAACCATGAATCAGTGCTGCAAAATGCAAGACTACCTGTTTCTATTTCATTTCATGCTAATATTACATTCAATCAAACATCCAGAGGCACTGCCATTACCAGAAACACTGGTGGTACTTGATGTGTTGCAAAGAAGCTCAATTGTTTTTATGTCTTCTTATCTATCTTAGGTGATATGATAGGGCTGAAGAAAATTATTGTTTTATTTGGACTGTTATAAAGAAGATTCTTGCAATTACGACATCTTAATCATTGAAGAAACCAAAAGAGAAACTACCATTTATGCAGACATGTCAGTATCAGTATAAATGCTGACCAGGGATGCAGTGGTCAACCGGTTCCACTATTAACAGTGCTAAAAATGTCATGGTCATTTAATCATAAGACTCCGCAACACCGGGTGTTCTCACTTTAAAAAAAAAAGGCAGGCGGTACATTACTTTTGGTGTAATCTGCATGAAACAGAAACAGAGTGACACCTGTGGGGCACCAGCTTAATGTGCTGTTCTTATCAAGATACTTGGAGCCTATACGTTAAATTAGCTTCACAATGGCAGAGGGTCCAAGCAGCAAAGCTTTTTATCCACCAAAGACACTAGTAAAGTCGGCAGTGTGGGGCACTTTGGGTGCACCAAGAATTACATGCAAGAGTTGCATGCCAAAGTAAAGGTAATAAATAACTGAGGGGTGTTATGCTTGTGGCAAGTTACTTGATGAAATGTGTTGGGTGGGGGGGAGTGGTAGTCACGTACAATCGATGGCGATGTGGTAAAAGTTTTCCGTGCAATGTAAACAAAACAGCAGTAAAGCGGCATGTAGTCAATCGTCAGCGTGCTCCATTTAGTGATGTTCAACATGTTTTACATTTTAAATTAAATTGAAACATGAAGTTTGGTTTGTTTTCATTCTCACTCTTTGATTAGATTTGTCTAAAACTGATGTGTGTAACTCAAGTTGCATTGAAAGATTTGAGCTACCGACATGAACTGAACCATAATATTATTATTCGCTCAATAAATCCATGGTTCTTCAGAACAACATTTCATTTGAACAAACTCTCCATTAGCTTTTCAAGTAGCCTTAGTGCTCTGTGAGCGATTAGTCTGGCTTTTTTTTCCCACTACTTTGATCCAGCACATCAAGCAGTCCTCCCTTTCTAAACCTGTCTATCCTCCTGCCATAGCCCTTCTCTACATCCATCCTTCCTGACCCCGCCAACTCCCTCTATTCAGTGACTCAATTAAACAGAGCTATTAAGAACAGCTATCAAGACTTTTCCTCTCAAAGTTAGATCATCCACAAATCCCAGATTGTCATTATAGATAAACCACACACTGTGAATTATGTAAATATAAGGTCCCACTCCACTTGCTTCGTAATAATACCTGATTAAATGATCAGGCATGATTAACACTGGAAATACTGGAAATATATCGTCCTACCTCTCTTGCTTCTTAATATTGCATGACATTATTATTATTAGGCTGAAGCTGAATGATTAAAGGGTGAAAGAAAGACTTTCTGATCGAGAATAAAAAGGAGAGCTGATGAGCATTGTGTGTACAATCTAGACTGCGACATCAGGTCCATATCAGTCAGCACTGCCAATTGAAATATCCCAGCTAGCTGCTGCTGATGGGGCTTGATGTGAATGTGGTGGGAGTGACGCTACACTCCCACAGAGAGGCAGCAGCAGAAGCAGCAGTAGGCACTGATTAATCCTCATGCTGGAACCCTAATGATTTATTTATTTGGAAATTACAGAGCCCTTGGAGAGCTGGGCACAATTGATTACAAAACTCAAGAGTGAAGGTGGGAAAGAAAAGGGAGGTAGGCATTTCCTCCCACCTTAGGGGGTTGCCTTTGCATGTGTATTCATTTATTTGTGTGTCCTTGATGATCTATACCCAGAGGGTGCATCACAGGCTAACTCTCATATTGGCATAAAATACATTTTTCCAGTAGAATATTTTCTGAGATGTTGCACTGTTCTTTTGTGCCGCAGGCAGTAGTTTCAGACTCCTGCTGTGAAGATATTGATGTTTGATCACAGGGTGTTATGCTCTAAACATTGGAATTGATTTTTTTCAAACCAATAAAAGCAACACATTTCTCTTACCATGTTTCACTCGTGCTGAATTTGAAGTTGTTATGCCGACGTTAGGCAACAGTTTGTTTAAACATCTGCAAGCCATATTTGTTTGAAGAATACGTAGCTTTAAAGGCTGTGGTGGCAAATTCTGTCCACACTCTTAAATACACAGACTCTTTACATCCATGAAGCAATAGATACAGTCGGCGGCGCGTCATAGTTGGGGTCCAGGGCGTCCCGTGAGGGTAAAAGAATCCTTTCCCCCAGCCACCAATAATGCAAACGCGCGGATTTTGAACTCCGATGCTAGCGCTTACAAGCTGTCCTGTCCCAGATTGATTCATTACTGTCAATTGACAAAGAAAGATATATTAATAAACTGAACAGAATAGGATGGAATTGTTGTCTGATACGTTTTTTAAGAGTGGACGAATGATCCAACTAAACGGCCCGAAGCGTCGTTCCCAAATGCAGTGCTGCAGTGCTGACTAAAGGCATACACGTTTGAATTTTGGATCCCACTAGCGAATAATCTCAAGCGGGAGGACGAGATTTAGATTTAGATTTTTCAGTTTATGTGTAGTGACGAAGGGCACATAGCAGCACTTTAGCGGTTAGTTTTCCCCCTCAGCGCAAACCGGATTGGAGGTTTTGTGGGCGTTCCCCTTGATGCCGACTGTATCTATGACACATTTACTGTACCATGCACGAAAGTAGTCATGATAAGCATGCCACGATAACGCTCTCTGAGGTGATGGTGTTTTATAGTGAGCAATAACAGCACTGTATGTGTCAGTATGAACTGTTTGCCAAGTTGGAGATGAGCTCTCTCTTGCCCCATCTGTGTTAATGGCTCCAGTGAGTGAATCATCGACAGTGAGGCCCATGATTCATGCGAGCTCATTTATGATAATTAAAGTCGCTATCTTCGACTTCTCACTGAACCTAATGTAACCACTGTCGGGAAAAATGGGGGCTCTGGGTAGGGCATAAACATCTCACAATATTCTTGAGAAGATGTTTGGACTTCTCTTCCTGGCTGGTAAAAAGATGTTTCTTTGATGGAGTGCAGACAGTTGTGCAGTCTAGACAGAGAGGTTTTCTTTTTTTCTTCTGGGTCACTTTCCTGTGGGTGAAACCTTTGTCTTTGACAAGACGCATTTTCTTCTGAATTGTTTTTCTTGTTCACTGATTTAATGATTGTTGAAGGATTGTTCTGGAAGCTTTCTCAACTCAAAAAGCCATTCAGCATCTCATTCACCCTATTAAGCTAGAGGTTTTTATAAAATGCAAGTACGCCATCCTTAAGAGTGTACATTTAGTTTTAACAGTCCAGGAAACATTTGTTTCTGAATTTAGATTTGTCCATGTGAATCTGAAATGATCTGTCAGTCTGTCTTGTGTTTATCTCACTGCACTTATTTGTTTCTGTTATAAAGACAGAAATGTTCTATCACAGTTTGCATTCCTTTGTTGACAAAGTATTCAATGAAAACATATTTTGTTATTGCTTGGATGGACGTCATTAGGTGACAGCAAAGTCAAAGGGTTTGTGGTTCCAATCCGGGGCGGTGTTCTGAGTGTTTTTTCTATCAAAGAGGCATCATTAAAGAGCTTTGACTGATGAAACTTCAAAGTGAGATAAAGAGATGCAGGGGCATTTAAACAGGCTGCTTGCTTCATAAACACAGCTGTTACTGTGTTTGGAGGCTGCAGTTGTTGCATTTATAGTCACATGAAATAAACAAGACCAAAACTTTCAATTAGAAGGTAAATAAGCACCTGTGACTGAAGCAGTCTACGGTCAACCATTGGAAAGTAGCTCTCATTTCTCGAATAACAAAACACCCTGCGGTACCCTCTATACAGTATGCGCTATGGGAGAGACTAGAATAAAACGGATTCCTTTCTACACACAATATTTCTACAACGTATGACCTTAAATTATGTTTTTAAATGGTTTTCCCGTATGAGGCTACTAATTCATTGATGATAAATGAAAAAATAGTATGCGGTGGTATCCAAGTCCATTTTGTTAGCCTTAGTAACTTCAAATACTTACATACAAATAGTAACATTGCATTGCATAGCAGTGACTTCAAAAAATCTTGTACGTTTCGAAATATTCAAGCAAATTGAAATTTCAAAAGTTTCTCATAAAAAGAAACATGTTCTGGTGGGGAAGTTTTGTTGGATTTTTTAAAATTAGAACTGGAGTGCTCATGAGTGGATCCTGCAGCCCGCTGGCAAGTGTAACAGTGTGAACAGATGCCCCCTGTGGCACCAGGCTCTGCCTGATAAAGCCAAGATCTTTGCTCATATTTAAAAACAATGAGAGCCAAACATAGAATGGTTCTTCTTTCTCCATCAGCTTTCTTGACTCTTTCTTTTCTCTCTGTTTGAAACTTCTTTCTCCTCTTCTTTACTCTCTGATATGCACTCTCCACTCATCTGTCGATCTGCCTTTGTCAGTTTTTTTTTAAAACTCCTCCTCCTGACCTTAGTGTGTCTCTCTTTGCTTTCCTAGTCCTCTGCACTGGAGATAAGTATATCTCTCGAAGGATTAAGGTGAATCTTTTCATATTTATTGTGTTTCGGCCGTTGAGGGGCAGACTGGAGGGTTGCAATCTGCTCAACGGGATGTGGAAGCTGGTTTCATTAGAAGCTGTAGGAGTACATACTGTAAGTGTTGGGTTAGAGCTCTGTGTCTGAACCCTATAGTCACTGCTTTGTTGCCTCCTTGATAATTTGAGTGACTCATTTCCACGCTGGACTGCTTTCGAAATCAACTCAGTTGTATAGATGATCTTCGCTAAGCCTTTTATCATCCTCAGCAGATTCATTTCTTAAAAATGTGATTAGATGTAAATTGCCTTAAAGCATTTTAAGATGGTAACAATAATAATTTGCCAGGCCTTTCCAGAGTTCTCTCTAAAATATTCCCCTTCCTTACAAAAAAATATCCCCCTTAAAATGTTTGTGCTTGTTCCATAATTGTGTTTGTGTGATTTGTATTGTGATTGTTTGCCACGTAACTGTTGCCCTGCAGCTGGCAGGAAACGTTGCAAACAGAATTTGTTAGCAACAAAGGCTTAACCAACCCTGCAGATGTATTTATGTGTTTTTATCGCTCAGTATTGCACAAAGGACGTTTTTTTTTTTTTTTTTGGCAGGTGCTAAATGGTCGAGAATCAGAGTCAGGGCCAGCAATAGATTTAACGCAAGATCATTAGTCACAACCCTGATCTTTTCATTATCTTCTCTCACATAAATTCTTGGCTGTGATAATTACTGTGGGGTTCAGTATGAGGATGTGTTGTCATCAGACACACACTTATTAATAGAAGCATTGATTGGGTTCAAGTCTCTGTCAGTGTCACACTTAATTAAGTACCCAAGGGAATGGAAAGGTACGAAGATACACATGGACACACAGTCACCCACACACACAATTGATTATTGTATATCACTGGTCCAGTGTAAAATGAGTGCATTGCTTGTCAGGAACCCTCAGGGGTGTGAAGATCATAATAAGGCTCCATTTCATAGGTTCAATAATAGATTACTGTTAGTATTCTTAAGATTCATTGTAAACAAAAAACTACCCAATCAGGAGGTTTCTTTTTAAAGAAGACAAAGCTGAATTGTAGTTTGAGGGGATATATTGCTAATTGGAACACAGAAAACTGATAAATGAATGTACAGTAGACAAACATTAGAGAGCTATTCAATTTTTCCCAGTTATCTTATTATTAGAGCCTTTTATCCATTCAGGTTGTGTCATTCTTCGTCTTGCTTTCTTCACACTGTATGTGTCACTACTAGTCTGACTCATCAGTCTGATGTTCTCTTTCATGTCAGTCTTTGACATGACCCTTCAGCCCTCCCCACTGCTGTGACCTCAACTTAATTACTAAACTCTTTTATTTCTCACTCACTCCTGTGTCATCTTAACCTCACTACCTTCCTTGGCTGGTCTCACCTTAGTCATGGGACCCTGCTGTACCTTTGTCACCCTGTAGAGACTAATCCTACCACCTTCCCACTCACCCACTCACTTTTGATGCTGCACACAATCCTCACGTCTCATCCTCATTGTCAAAAAAAGGTTTCAATAGGTTTAAGAGGTTAGTGCAGGCTGTGAACTCATTACAATATATTGTTTTAAACATTGCAAAAGGCTGGAAACAGCATTTAACTTGGTTACACCATTGTAATTCTTAGTTTTGATAATGCATCCTGTGTTTCGCAATGAATGCATGTGAGTTTGGATGGAGCGAAGAAAAAGGAAATCAAGGCCAAAAAAAATATTTGTTTTTATTTGCAGTGAAGGCTGTGAATAAAATCGACAGCCTAATCTATCTGCCCCCATACAAAGAGTTGTTTTGCTGTTGAATGGATACTCCACTGTGCTTCTATCACCCATATGAGTGCAGCTGACATTTCCATCCTGATTCCTATTTGAGGAAAAAGTCCCGCCTTATCTCCATAAGGGGATTGGAGCCAGTAATTCTTGTTTGCATGTTGTAACTGCTCTGTATAGAGCATTGCCAGAAGCAGGTTGATCTGAATCAGCCACTTGGGTTTCAGATGTTAAAAATGCATTAAGATTACCATCCCTATGTAATATGTGTTCCTGTGTGCGCGGCTTTATATGTCTTACATGGCGCAATCCTTGTATGCGTGTGCTTATGTTTGTACATTAAACACCCAGGGGCATCAAATGCGTTTACAAAAGTTCTGATATTAAAAGTTCCCTCAGGGTTTACAGTTTTTATCTTTTTTTTCTAGAACAGAGGACTGCAATGCGTACTCTTTGTCCAAGAAATAAATGTAAACTTTCACATCCTGAACTTTCTGAAAGGTTTTAGTTTTCATGATTATCAGTTTGGATTCTTTGGCCATGACTTGTTTTGGGCGCACCACACGCAAAGAATATGTAGAGGCTTATAGTATAATACTACAGACAACAACTCATTTTTCAGAGGCCTTGTTACAATACATTTTGAATGACTTTACTCTGGATCTCAGCCCAGGACAAGCAGATAATTTAATGATTAAACCAGCTGAGCTACACAAGACTTCCTGTGCATTTGAATGAATATTTCCTCTTGGCTTCTGTCTCCATGACTGTAATGTAAACATGACATTGATTTCCTCTTTAGATGAATATGTATTTCGGCCATTTTTTTTAAATCTCAAGACACTTAACAAAAAGAGCAGGTCTAGACAGTGCTATTTATTTTATTATTTACAAAGACCCTACATTAATCCACCATGAGCACAGCACTTAGTCACATTTAGCAAAGTTGCAGTGGCGAGAAAATCAGCCTTTTTAACACACAGAAACCCCGAGCAGAACAGGACTCCTGTTGAACAGCCATCTGCCGCAACTGTGTTGGGGTTGGAAAGAGGGATGGAGGGAGATGCAGACAGAAATGGATGATTCAGATTTGAATCTTTATTTTCCCACAAGGGGAAGTTTAATTTGTATATTTATGTACTGTACACGTCTTTCCTTTGAGGTGCCGAAAAGTTGATTGTCATATTTCTGCTAGAACTGGAGCACCTGGGCATATCCCAGGATATCAAAACCAACGTCCTGTGCTTCCTGTCTGTCTCTCTTCCTCTCTCTCTCTGTCTCAGCCAAACCAACACCTGCACCATTTGTTTGCTTTAGTTCTTTATGTAAGCGCACTCTTCCACACCTCACATCATATTTCTCAAACTTTTTTTTCCAAATGCAGTGATCAGAACTAGACAAGTCTCTCTGATTGTTAGATTCACTGACCATGCAAGCACTCGCTTAAGTAGGAGGAAATCCTTTAGCATGCCAGCCCACTGCACCAGAAGGGCAGCTTCAGCCCCCGTGTGACTGACCTGAAGTGGTCACAGGGGGGCTCAAGTTCACAGCTCTTAAAGTGCTGTCAGTGGCTGGATAACGAGATGTGTTCAGCAGGTATCGAGGTTAGTTATAATTCCCACATGCTCCGAAGGGAATCTTTCTTTGATAGATAACATCGCCTCTGCGATGTGCACAAACTGGAAAAGGTCTGCGAGCCTGCATTATGCTGTAGCAATGCAAGGAAATGAAAGGGAGAGGCAAGTTTTCACTTTTAACAAGAAGTAGCACAGGGTTCACACACACAAATACTTTTGTACAACTTTATCTATCTCTGCAACAATGGCAGACTCCTAATGAAGTCTTCATTAGGAGACATTTTGGCAGGAAAGAAGATTTTTCTTTGTGTAGATGATCGATATCTCGGCCTTTGTGTACAATTAATGAGGGTTTCAGACAATCTTTGGAGTGTTGACCCGAGAAAATACAGTTAAATCTGTTGAATGCTCGAGCTGAAATGTCAAGCAGATTAGCCAAAGATTAACACAAAGCAAGGAAGGACTTTCAGTGGCAAGTGAATTGAGGTGTGGATCTTTTTAATACTTGAGGATAATCGACAAATAAGTGCTGTCCATGTGGAAAACCCAGATTACACCAACATTAACAACTCATTCCTCATAATGATTTTTTTAATATGCTGTTGGTTTAGCTCCGACAAACATGTTACGCCCAGAACATGTTCATTAAATACTAATTTGTCTTGACAAAGACTTGCAAACACACACAAACACACCCAATTACCGATTTCTGCTAATTGTAGCTGTGGAGCTTGTTGACATTCACACCATTTGTGTTAATCCAATTGAGATGTGAACCAGGCGGATGAAGTCTGCAGCTGAAAGACCTTCAGGATATGAGATCAAGATATGTAAAATCACAGGGGAGGGACGTTGTGTTTGTGTGTTTGTGCGTGTGGTGCAAGGTGCAACCGATCACAAAACTCACAATTCAAAGTGTTTCACGGTTTTGAGACACGTAACGGAACATTTTTTGGATCGACCAAGATAGAATGTAAGGTATACTCCTCAGCTACTTATGATAGCTGAAATACCAGTGGTTAATACAAGCTGTCAGATAAACCTGAACCCCCTTTCAACTTTACTCAGATTTGTCGCAACATCTGAGTAAAACAGTCTGTAATATAAAATATAGCATCAAGTCAAGGCAAGTTTATTTGTATAGCGCTTTTCATACACAAGGCAGACTCAAAGTGCTTCACATCATAACATGTCATACAATAAAGTGAAATAAAATGCAAGAATTAAAAGACAATTAAAAAACAGAGAATAAAAACATATTTGCAATACAATAGACAATAAACAGTGCAGAAGTTAAAAGTGCAATGTAGGTAAGATTTAGCAGAAGGCTAAGGTGAACATAAAAGTTTTCAGTCTTGTTTTGAAAGTGGTCAGAGTTGGGGCAAGTCTTAAATCTTCAGGAAGTTTATTCCAGCTGTTTGTTGCATAGTAACTAAATGATGCTTTCCCATGATTTGTATTTACTCTGGGAATCACTAACAGAATGGAGTCAAAGCCTCTGTTACTCCTCAACTTAGTACATTAACATTAACTGTAGTTCAGTTCACATAGGGTATGACAAAGTGTGGGGTATGATCTGTACAGATCACGGATCAACTTAAGCCCCTTGCACAACTAATGTTTGCGGTTGTGTGACCAAGTGTTAAATGGCCTTCAGTACATTATCTTTCCCCTTGTGTTGGCCTGCATTAATGGGCTAATTGCTTCTAGCATGTAATTGCAATATTAAGTACAGACGAACAGCGGTGGCACTACATATCGATCCATTAGGCGCAATTCAGGTCCCCTGTTCCTTGTAATGGCTGCAGCCATGTATCACTTCATGCATCTCGTCCCATGAAAACAAGGAGAACCGTGACGGGCAGAGGACGAATGGATCACAGGTAGTGGTATTGGCTGCTCTCACAGTCTAACCTTGTCTTTTATCTTAGGGGCCTTATTAGAATAAACACTTAGGTTAATGGGGGGATATGTGCTCTCACTTATAGTATTTGCTCTGCAAATAATACATTTGTGTGTCAGGGAGATGGCTGCATCCTGTAACAATGCTGCTAAGGGATAAGTGGGGGGAGGACGTTTTGTGTGACAGATTCTCTGGAGACAAATGCTAGCTCAGCCTACTTTTGAGAGCTTTAATCAATTTTTGTGTATGATTTGGTCGGACCATTTTCTTTGAAGAAAACCACAGGGGAACATCAGATCCTTTCCATTGTGTGATTTCTTAGACATAGTCATTATTTTATCATTAGGTGTGTTCAGGCTTTTCTCTGTGGATTTTATGAAGTGCACTCACAGACACAGTGTGCATTTTGTGTGATAATTGTCCTGTCACTGGGCAGCTACCTAGATAAACAGCATACTTGATCGAGATAACCTCTTGTTGGGTGCTTTGGAGCAGCTACCACACACTATTTATGCAGCAGTATAATCTGAACCAACCACTGACAAGATGGTAGCAGCAGGTCTGTCCATGTCCCAGCGGTCCTCATCTCCAACAAGCACTGTAGCTCATTCATAACTCTTCTGTGTTCTTGCTGTGGTGACACCGTGATTAATGTTCCCAGACATCAACAAGCTGCCTATGCAAGGCAGATGCAACGTTCAGAGTCTATTTAACAAACAGCAAGAACCGTCATATCACTGTCCATGTCATCCTGTATCAGCCCTCATCTAGACAAGCCGCAGTTCACCTGGGACGGGTTACCCTGCAGCGGTGTTATTTTGAAGGAAACAGCCATGTTTGGAGTCATTATGTATACTTTGTACTCAATCCTTCCGGGAGTACTTTCTCTCACTAGTATGCCTCCTCCAGGCTTTGATCCTTACATGAATTTAATAAGAACACACACTGGAATTGTTGAGCATATTTTCGGTCTGCCTTGATCTCAGAGTTTTTCCTGGCTGTTAATCATTACCCCAAAGCATTCACAAAGGCAAACTTAAAAAAAAGATTTGTAATGTCCAATCATATTATGTCCCTTTCCAGAGTCTCTGATCACCATGATGTGGAACTAATGACAATCTTTAGTCCTTAATGATGTAATTGAATTAGGTTTAAAGGTTTATAAGATGTATTTGCATACTTTGAAACTTTGGATTTGAACCTTACGATGTAGCTCAGTGAGGTGATCACCACTTGTCTTCATTTTTTACTCCATGTTGCAGAGCCTCATTGAGCAATTGGCACACATTCATGCTGCTCTGTTGTTGCTGCCATTAACCGCCTTCCTGGGCTGCTTGACTTCAGTAATGATGCTTGACTCCAGCACCCACAGACTACCTTCCAGTGTCAACCATCAATCTACCCAAGGAGAGGGTGGCTGTAACCCTTGTTTATACACTGTTGAGACTTCTACTCATCATCCTGGATCCTGATGGCTCTTTTGTAAAATTACACCGTATTGATGCTCCTTTTGAGTGCTTCCGTGTTACATTTTCCTGGGTGTGAAATGGTTGTTTATTTGACAGTTAGCTTACTCATCTCACTTTTGGTAAACAAGGAGAGAGTGGGAGAATATCACTGAAATGAGTTAGGTAAGAAATTCAGATAATAATAATAGTAAAATGAAGAGTCCAGCCGGGCTCACAAAGAATAATTTATTTATTCCCTTGAAATTGTGCTTAGATTCTGCTTAGCCATGGTCTCAGCTCATTTCCTCTGAGTTGATTGGATCACAGCGGTTGTGTGAGGCTGTCAGCAGTTAACATGATTGAGAAGTAAAGTGATGCTGAGGTTCGTACTGAATAAAAACAATTGTTGTTTAATAACTTCATTCTTTTGACTGTCAGAAGTCATGCATACCCTTCATACTCTTTTCACGGCTCTGTTGGAACCATAACACTGCTCTTGTGTCTTTGACAGCATTGATCGATTTTATGTTATATTTAAAAGCGAAGGGAGTTCTGTGCAAGGTAATAGACCACTTTTTTCACGCCCATCAAATTCCTCCCCTCTGCCTTCACTGCTCTCTTTGATAAATTCTACGTGGGATCATTTCACTGGTCTGTTGTAAAGTGTTTAAAAAAACTGTGAGTCATAATGATAATGACTCCTGACGCAGGTAGTACAAAAAACTAATTTTCTCATATTAAAGATCACCTGTATTCATGATGTTTGCGTGTAAAATGTTACAGTTCATGTCCCTGTCAGTGAGGGAAAATGTATTCATCTTCACAGCAATACAACTCCACCGTGATTCCTTTTTATAGTATAGAAGAAAAATGATGTGCACGCCGTGAGCATCGCTTAGCCTGAGATATTATATGTGACAGGGCAATTTCCATCCTGAGCCACAGCAGCCTTTCCAGTCCGGCGTTTAATTTTTTCCTGTGTGATTGCATAAGAGTTTTCTGAGAGCAGCCTGGTGTTCAGACACTGTCAGATTAGCTTCAGTAGAACTGGCACCTTCCCCATAAATAATCTGGTAAATACGGAACAGTCACCACAATCACACTCATGTTTTATTGTATGCAATAGTCAAGTGATGAGTGGCGTTGTCAGAGCAAGTGAACGTTGGAGAGTAAATATTATAACATCACCTACAGCAGCAGCAAACCACCGTAGCCATGCTGCAATATTATACTCTTTCTCACTCTCATCCCTTCCCCTCCTTCTCCTTGCTCCAACGGAGATAGGAAACAAGTCTCCGGGAAGTGAATCTGCACAAAACCCACGACAGCATCTCATTATCCACTAAATAGCACCAGATTAATTACAATGACAATGACAGATGGCTTGTTACTGGATCATTGAGACGGTACCCCGGGGAGGGGAACGAAACATGCAGGTACAGAACACTGACTCTATGGCAGACACACATGTACTATTTGTCATATACCCACTTGGACATAAATGCTTTACTCCCTGCTACTACTACAAAGTGAATGTAATATGGTCATTTAAAATCCTCTCAGTTTACAAGAAATACAGGGTTTAGTTCGACCATATCAGTAATTTATTTATTGAAGTAAAGAGGTATTTTAAATATAACTTTGAGGGACTGATCAGCAGTATAACCAGCAGCTTTTTTGTGGTTCGTCCAAATTTGACTTTTATCATCAGAAGCATGTTTTGGGATTATTTAGATTGCAATAACTTAATGTTTGCTTGACTTGGAATCTCTTATATTATGATACAAGTAGCCAACAAAGTTAGCGTTTGAAAAACTCAAAGATCTACTTTCTTCCTTTAATTTGACTTGAAAGTTATATTTAACCAAACGTTGAAAACTAACATTAAGACCTTCCTCCACACAATCTTCCTCGGCAATATCGCATTTCATACTAAAAACTTTCTAGTGGACTAAGTCCACAGAACACAGTGTCAGGAGTTGTTATGATTGTTATTTAAGGTAGAAGGTAGTTTAAATGAATCCTTTCCAAAAAGTTTACCACATTTTAATGAATATAATCAAAAGTCCTAACCTTCAACTTAATTACTAAAAACTTTGAGATATGGTTTGAATCATTGCTATATAGGCCAAGCATTCACCATCTCACACGAAGAGCTGTAGTTACCAGGTCCTAAAAGATGAGGTCACATTCTATTCCAAATAGCCTTCACCATGTTTTTTCTAACACTAATATGTGTCCATTGCCTGTTTACAAATCCCCCAATTATGAGAAAAGTCCATCCTCTCCGTCTTTTGCCTGCCATTTGGAGATTTACCCTTTATGACATCACAAAGAGCAGTAGCTCCTCCCCCAGGTAGGTGACACTCCCACAGCTAGGTGTTTGTTCCGCCCTCTGAATCTGCATTCCCACTGTAAACAATAGGGCATGGAGCAAGAAAGCTTGAGCCTCATCCCCTTCCAGAAGGGCGTGTTCAGTCACAGCTCATTTACAATTAAAGCTACAGACACAGAAACAGCCTGTTCTGAGCAGGGCTGAAATAGAGGGGTTTAAAGGCATGATCAAATACAGGATCACAGTGGATTTTTAGCGAGAAACTTCACATACATGTTTTGGGGAGCTCTGAGACTTATTTAAACTGGTTGAAAAGGAGGATAATATGTGACCTTTAAAAATGACACAAGCAGTTAAGGTGCCATCTGTAATAACTCCAAAGACTCAATGACTTGAATGTCATGAATGTTATTCTTCTATGTATACACAGATAAAGCACCAGAAATGCATCATTTTGTTGTTGCCTGGCATTGACCTATTTGGTATAAATCAGGAGTGCATCAGTTCATTTCTGTTGATTGAGAATTGTTTGGCACTTTGCAAAAGTATTCAACATGAAGAAAACCTTGACACTGAGAACATTATTTGGCGAAATTGTTTGGCCCTTCTTTTGCCTCAGCGTGAAGCCACTGTTAAACACCAATTTATTGGAAGGAAATTGAATTTTTTATTAAATACGTTTTTCAGTGTAGTTTCACACCAACAAAGATACATAAAGATAGAGTGAGGGAAGGGGTTGAAAGCAAAGCATTGTGAAAAAAACCCTTCAGCATGACTGCAGACAATAAAATCCAGGAACTGTGTGAATGTGGCTTTTATAAGAAAGCAAACATAGCCGCTCACCAGACAAACAGCACAGTGTAGCAGGCAGGATTGTGTTCAAATGTGAGGCTGAAATTCATGTGAGGAAGACAAAAAGTGTAGGAATGGAAGATGTCATCTAAAATAGTAAGTACATGGTGGAAACCTTGACAACCTGTGTCAGAGGTGTCACCCAATAAAGCAAATGTGAAAAACATTGGAAAATCCATAGATGGATCATTACAGAGTTACAGCAGCCTAACATAAAAGTGTAAAGGATTTGTTGATGTAGTGTGTGTATTTGTATTACCTTTTTGTTTAAATATTAGTTTAACCTGGCCTTAACGCATTTTCCTTAAATCATAACCATTACCCAAAACCACACAGCTTACTCTTTACTAGAATGTATCCATCCTCTGGGCAGCCACAATGTGGAGGGCTGTCAATGCAAAGATACAGTTCAAAATCTTCATTAAAATTAAGCTGAATTGTGTCTGAATACAGGGAACACACAGGGGATACTTATGACCCTTCATGTAATAAGTAAGTAAGCTTTCATTTCTGCACAAACAACCTTGCTCTCTCTGTCTCCTTTTGTCTTTTTCTGTGTTATCTGTTGCTTTAAGGAACAAAGCCCAGTTTAGTAGATGAAAGTGCTTATTGACTTTGATCAGTTCCAGCAGTTGGAGCATTTAGGCCTGTCCATTTGAAAAATATCCTTTGAGGCTCAGGTATACTGTGGATCCGGGGCTCATACTAAAGACAGTCGGATGTAGATTTAACACAAGGCACCCCCATTAAGCTGTGAAATCGAGTCCTCAGCTGCCCCTCAGTCAGTCAGGTCATGGTCATATTAACAACAGTAGTTATTTAAAACAGCCACTTTGATACACCACACTTGAGCCCCTGAGGGGTTTTCTACAACGAGCGGTTAATGGGTAAGTAATGTCAGGTTCACTCTCTTTGAAGCTAGGTATTATTAGATTGTCATGGTACCATACTCTACACCCCTAACCTGGTCAGTCAGAGGCTATCTTCATAGTCAGGATATAATTTGGCTGTAAAGCGACGTTATAATACTTGTTAAACTGAAGCACTAAGTTCATAATGCATCAAAATGTAAGTGCAGGAACAGCATGGCATACTTTTTTTTTCAGTTTGCTTCAGAAAATAAAGGGACTATTTTGGACCTAAATGCAGTTACTGACTATTGTTAAAATCTTATGTACCATTGTCGGTTATAGAGCTTTATTATGTATTGATTTATTGTGCTTTAATCTTGAACCTATTTTAATCGAACTTAGTTTGTAAACAAACACATTTTAACTTGCTTCCCTGCAGTTCCCATATCCACTGACACAGCTGCACCCAACCCTGCTCTCTTCCAGTATGTGTCTACACCTATGACAATCTTTATCAGCAGTACGTTTTATAAAGAGTCCCAATCAACCAAACTCAAAGGTAATCACAAGATGTGATCCTCTTGTAAGGAGCAGCCAGCTGTACAAAACTATTAACTAAACGGCATTAGAGGTTCATATCCAACATTAAGACATTGCACCACAATCAGTGCATGTTCTTGGGCGGCGGTAAATATACCTGGATGGCCCGCCCGGGTATAGTCCATGTGTTCTGTTTGTGCTCAGTTTTTTTAAGTGCCTGTCTCAGCTATCACAGTTTGAATTTGGACTAAGTCTTTTTAGCAGAGTGCGAATAGAGCCTTATTGT
Organism: Tautogolabrus adspersus; assembly: GCA_020745685.1. Taxonomy (NCBI): domain Eukaryota; kingdom Metazoa; phylum Chordata; class Actinopteri; order Labriformes; family Labridae; genus Tautogolabrus; species Tautogolabrus adspersus. Next base: position 18,443,482 of record CM036545.1, read on the forward strand.
ATGTTTTTATTTTCCTTGGCAAAGCAACACAGGAGTAGCACACTAGCCAGAAAGGAAAGCAGGAGGAGAAGGTTCTTCAGCGAATACTTCACACTTGTGCACAGGACAGGATCAGCAAAAGAGATAAGATGTTATGCTTTGTCTGCAGGTGCTGTCGAAATAAACACATTGCTGTTTTCAGAATATTAATGGCCATCAGCATTTGGGAAGAAGTTTGAAGCTCTACCTTGTGTGTTTGTATGAGATGCCAAAGGGCATTGGCTGAACAATCTACTGTGTTGTGGTTGTAAAAAGAGCTGCAGGTGTGCCTAAGGGCAGAGGCTATACAACAGGCAGGACAAAGTTTGGCCCCAGCTACATCGAAACAAGATCCAGGAGCTTTCCCAGGGGTTGTGTGGAGGCGTGGGTGTGTTTCATTTGGCCTAGGAAGCAGTCACTCTCAACAACAGTTTTTTTGCTTGCATTGCTTTTTTAATGGCGGCTTTAGTTCTTGAAAAGCAAATGTATTTAATGAACAGAAGTACAATTATTTTGAACACATTGCATCAAACATAGAGAATCAAAACTCAAAAACCACGTATGTGAAGTTAAAAAATCTGCTTCTATCCCTTCAGTACAATTTTAACATCTAAGACATAGTCTTCTGTCATTAAGATATACAGTATGTGTTGAATAATTGTGTGATGGCACTGTACATGTACATATGGGCTTGCGGGCCATCATTTTGCTTCTTAAGAATGGAGAGGCAGTGGTAAAAAAAAAACATGACTGAATTGAGTTGCACTGTTTGTCCTCTATTTTAAGTTTTCTTTTCTTTTTCAAACATTTTTCTCTTTTCTGGAGATTTCACATTATTTGACATGCAAAAGTACCAGCTTTAACATTTCACCATGTGGAACAATAACTGCTTTTTCACCTTCACTATAAGTCATCTAAGTTTTATATTCTGACAGGCTGGACAGCTGTTGTTCCCCTCTGTTGTTTTCTCCACAGTGACATCAGGTAATAGCTTTGCAAAGTGCAAGTGGCTCACTGGTTAAACAAAACGCGACTTGAAATATGTCAAGACAAAATCCATCCTGGAGGTGTGCAGTGTTTGCTCAAGCAGCAGTCTGTTTTTTGGGTAATTTTTGTCTGTTTGTTCTTTATGTTTAGGCATCTGCACTTCCTGGTGAGTCCATTGCTATGATGAATATTTGGTTTGGAGGCACACACAAGGTTATAGGGATTCAATTCTGTGTAGGCTCCTGCACCTGAGTGTCTTGATATCAGAGCTCTAACTTTCTCAGTGGGTCCAACCAGCACATTTGTTTACCCCCTTTCATTATTAAAACAGCACAGTATGAATCAATAACCCTGGCTTCTGATTATTATTTGTTTGAATTTGCATTGTGGAGGTAGAGGTGGTCTTTTTCTGGAACTGATTTATTGTATATCTATTTACTCGGCAGAGGCTTAGTCCATACAAAATTGGACATAGTTGCAGTGAACTCACCCATTGGTTTGTGGACCGTTGTTTTTAAGCCCTGAGTTTGGCACTCATACACTCACCATATTGTGTTGTTAGCAGTCAGAAGCCCTGTTTGTCCTTGCAGAGGTCTCCCGATGAATTGGTTTGTGCGTTTAATCTTTGATGATACAATGTTATTCAAAACAGAGTTATCTTATCCAGTGGCTGCACAGTCTGTTTATGACATAGAAGCACACTGTGTCTGGTTTGTTTACGGGCTATTGTTCTGTCACTGTTTCCTCACTTCACACATTCATCAAGTTTATGTACTTAAACAGGAACAGCCCACACACAGAGACTGAATATTTAACCTGGTCCACAATCTTTGTTGTCTGCCTTTTTGTTTGGCAGATTTGGTCTTGATGTCGGATCATCTAGTTGTGAATTGATTGGACAACGTCACAGCATTATCTGGTTTGCTAGCAGGCATAGTCTTACAATCTTGGAATTAGAAATACTTTGAGCAAATAGTCGCTACATTTAAGGGTTTCTTGCATGAACGTTTGTGTGATTGTAATTAACTTGTGTTAATAATCTGGCAACCATTCTTCTTCAATCATATGAAACCGGGAGAAAGGGGGGAAGTGCACACGGTGCTGTCCAGACACTCTAAGTGCCAGGAGGACAGCCATAAATGTTCATCATAATTTATCTATTACTTGTTCTCTACAGCAGAGATCATTTTCTCCACTCAATGAAGTAAAAAAAGAAGAAGACTCGACACATTATTCTAGATAGAATAATAATATGAATGGGGCAAAAGTTGTAACAGTTAGCAAGTGGCATTCATGATATATCTGACCTTTTTCCCGCTTGTTGCCCCTCACATGCTCCTCACTTTTTGATGAACACATAATGCAGAACCGTCAGTTTATTGACCACGATACGAGACATGTTGTCTGAAAGCACAACTTTTGAACCGTTTACAAGAATCATAACCAAAACAGTTCAGAAGCCTTGTTTTTCTGGCTGTGATCAATATTTTTTTTTCACAGTGGCAGCTCCCCTTTAGTAATGGAGAATATTACGCCACACTCCTTGAATGATTGCAGTGCTGCTGCAGTCTCTGGCAGCAGATTGGACCATGTCCAATATTCTGGATATTAATGGGCACTTTAAGTACAGAGAGAGTATGAATGACATGATGAAAGCGAGGAGAGTGTAGGAGAGAGCCAAGTGTGTGTGAGACAGAAGGTTGTGATGACCGCTTTGAGTTTTATATCCGACCTGCCTCTGAACAGTGAGGCGCTTAATGTTCAGACGCCATGTAAATAAGGAAGAGGAAGAAGTCTAATTGCCATCCTTTGCATGTGGTTACTGAAGCACTTAATGTTCTATATTTTAAGCTACACTAATGGATGTTAGCCTTCCAAACGGCAAGTGAAGTATTAATTAGAGGTTAAATAATCTAAGTTTGTGCCAACTAATGCAAGGACAAACAGGAAGGATAACATTGATGCTGTCACCATTCCACTGTTTTCTTGTTACACTTTACAAAGTGTGTGTACACACACTTAAACAGGCAAGCCTACACATGAACCTTGAACACATCTTGTGTCAGTTTTTGACTTGATTCCTGGTTATCTAGTGCCGACTTGATGAGGCTAAATGTGCCCATCAAACAAATAATCTGAACCATGTTTTCTATGAGAATTGAATCTGTCAATGATTGTAAAAATAACAGCTTATCCTACTTAAGAGGGATTTGGCACACACTGGGGCGTCTTTGCTGAATAAATTGTGTTTGAATGTAGATTTAGTTATTATTCAAACACATTATCCTGCCCTTGAGGGCTGGCCAAGAACAAGTGTGTTCAGGGCTCAGGGTTGAACAGAGCTTATGGGACAGAATTGTGGCTGATCACAGCAACTCTGTGAATGGGCGCCAAATAAAGATAAAAGTTACCATGCACTCATCTCCTCTCCTTAACTTAGCAGGCAGATGTGATGGACTTATTTTCTATAATGGCGTCCATCTACTCAAGCTTATGCAAATTTCAAGAAAAATGAAACATTGGACATTTCAAGCAAAATAATAATTTGTCCTGGAGAGTGGGACCATTTATCACAATAACGTGATAGAGTGGCTGTGAAAGACTTGGAGAGGTGGAGATTCCAATGAATTTCATTTGTGGGCAGTCAGCAGAACGCCTGCACATCAAGAGGTAGAGGCATTTCAGAGATTCTACAGAACGTTTTTACATTTCAAACAGGATGGGAAAGGCAAAGAACCGTTATCTCATTCAGTGCAATGACTGCGGTGGATTTGCTCGGGGAAGATTTTCTTTTATCATATTTATTCAAATGTTTTTTTTAATTCTTTGTTTGAAGTGTGAAGGTGCGTGTGTGTGTGTTGCCTTTTGTCTGTGTGGTTTGATGACCAGAGTCTATCTGGACAAATCAAACAGAAAATAATCTATCTCGTCCTCAGTAGTAAGATGTGATTGATTTGATAGCTCATAAGTAAACTCCCATGCCTTTCATTGTTAAAAAAAAAAGAGATACACTGATGAGTAAAATGTGCAGTATCTGCACTCTGTATGTTAAATTATTACAGTTAATCCTGTAATAATAGCTGGTAGTCAATCAGCGGCAGGGCTGGCCCCCTTTTCCAAGCCGGGATATTAACAAAGGTTAATCCACCTACATTTCCTTTTTTTTGTCACACATGATACTACTCAGCCAATCAAATGCTTTACTCAGACCAGGCATTGCAAGTGAACAGAAGCACCCTGAGGAGTCAGCAGACGGAAAGCCTCAGAAACACAACTTGAGAAACTAAGTGAGTCAGGGAAAAGTAGACATTGTGTGCACTGAATTTAGAAAAGGAGACGGCAAAGAAAGAGACTTTCATCAAGAGTGGACAGACTCTCACATGTTCATTTTCCCCACGGGCAGTTTTAAAACATAGAATATATGAACAGTTAAACTTCTCAGACAGAAAGAATTGAATATAAAAGCATGCTTTCTAACACAAGTCTGCTTCACATGAAAGCCTGGTACCTTCTGCAGTGGAAGTAAATAAAGGCCCCGGTTATTATTTGAGGATTTAGGCTCCTCTAATTTAGCATGAAATGTTGCATTGGCCATTTTGGTCATGTCTTTAAAGGCTGCAGAGAATAAATGAGACAGAGGGACTTTAGGGCTCAGAAAACTTCAAAGTAATGAATAAGATAGAGACTGTAGCATTGATTCACTTGTGCATGCTGGGGAGTATGTTGTGTTTCAGCCTGAGATAATGGTCTGTTAAATGGGAGAGATCATAGCCGTTTCAGTCATTTGGTTTGATTTTTGTTCCTTCATCAGCACTTTGAATTCAAGATGGACTGACTTTTGCTTCACCCGACTTTGCTCTTTGTCTTCCTTTACAAAACACACACACCTACACAAGCCAGGCAAGGTCGACCATTAGAGCGATGTTTGCACTGTCAGTCCTGCCTTGCTTTAATAATTACTAATCGGGGGGGGGGGGGGGGGCTCCCTGTTTGGATAAAAACGGATTAAATTCAAGTCACTGATAGTCGCAACAGCAGTTCCAGAGAAAAGGATGGAAAAGAGAGGAGACAAGCGAGGGGGGTGTTGCTGGGAGAACAGGCTCGTAGTGTGATGGCTGTCTCTATCTCTCCATGTCATCCTCTTTAATCACCAACATATAGAGCTCAGAAGAAGAAAACACAGCTGATTCAGTCAGCAGTGCAACGACTTGATTCATGTTTGAGGATTTGATTTGATGTTGTTTACAAAGTGAATGGGGAAATCATCGCTGTTTGACGACGTGACAAGTGGTGCCCTTAGGCGCTGTGCTGGGCATGTGTCCCATACCGTGTGTTAGAGTTAGAGCAGGTGTTTTTAGTACTGAGGGCACACAGCAGACTTCACTGCCAGTGACAGTTTGGAAAAAACTGGCGTATGTTTCCTGCTGAGTTAGCAAGTTTTATTGTGAAATTATTAAAAAAAAAAAAAAATACTCAGAAGATCTTTATGATAGATTTTTCACCTATATGTCTTTTCTTGTACAGATTACATTCTTTCTTTTAACATCCCCACAGCACATAAACTCACCAAAATACCTTTGTAGAGAAGACAAAAGCCTCACATTTGCGAAGGAAGTGGCGTTGAGGCCATTTTCAGGACCCGTTTCGTGGGTACACAACATTTATAGAATGAAACCCCTGGCCCTTACTTGGATTGAAATTTGAAAGTCCAATTGAACTTCAAATATGACAAAAAAAAGTAACCTAAATTTAACATAGTTAAATTTCTGAATGGACATGATACTCAAATTTGGGATCATTTGGATCCAACTTTACGGTGGAATTGATAAAGAAAGGAAAATAAAAGCCTACGCTTTATTGCTGCAAGGTATTGTCACCAAAATTGCTCCAATTTTACCTCATTTATTCAATCGTGTTATTCAACGTGTTAGTGGGTGAAAACATTGCCAATAGAGTCAGATTGTTTAAACCCAACATTAAGCTGCAGTGTTCCTTTTCAGGGGAGGTCCAGGTATAGTCAGGGTTACATCTACATTTGTTTTCTTTTTTTTAATGAGTTTATGATCAAATGTGTGCATTACAGCTGTATTATTTAGGAGTAAACCTGTACTTCATGTCAGCACATGCAGCATGTCATAACCCACACACTTCCAAACAACAACAACACCTTCACAACAACTCTTTGAATTACACACATAAAACATGATTGCAGCTGGCAGGCTGGCACAGTGCTGATGTAGAAGTGTTGAGAATGAACAACGAAGTAAACAAACTTGGGCTGTGGCCTACATGTTAGCGGTGAATTAACCAGACAAGCACCGTTTGATGCACTGCAGCTGAGTAGCTGAATAGCTGATCTGCTATTTAGCATGCAAACTGGCATTTTTTGCATTATGCCACAGCGCCCCTATCTCCTCCTACTATAGGTGCTTCCTGTGGTCAGTGTCTGCCTCCTCGCCGCCTCAGCAGACTCCACCATTTTTGACTGTAAACATCCTGCTGTTTGTAAAAGGACAGCGGTGAGCAGGAGGAAGGCGAGTGGCGCCATCTTACTTTCCAATGGTTAAGTTGTGTTTGGTCACTTTTGGCTAATGTGCAGAAATAGATGTGTCTGCTCGTGCGTTACGCCCTATGCGGGGAACAACTACCCACACTGCAGCATTGTTGTTTTCTTTAAGGGGGCAGAATGAATGAAGGCAATACTACAACATGTACATAACCTCCTGTGTTAGTTGCTTATTAATAATGTAAGACCCGGAGAAACGACCCCTTTTTTTTCTATTGATAACCATCAAATCATTTCAAGGTGGTGACACGAAGAACGAAACCGTCAGAGTGACTCTCCGTCTCTTATAAACTCGTGCTCATAATAATCAAAGACACTGATACAGGCTCATCAGTAGTACAAAACAACAGATGCATAATTGCACCAAAAAATAACCACATTTTCATTTACACACTTCATCAACGCCATGATTTTGAGCCGGGAAAGGGCCATAAAATCCCAGCCTGCAGGTTCAAAGCATAATTACGATGATGGTTCGTGGAGGTAGGGAGATAATTTCACCAAAGAGATAAGGCTCATGAAAATGTAATGGAATGAAATGAGTAGATGAAACATTCCCCTTTAAGCCTTTGTAATATTGTCTCTTTTCACTGTGATCATTGATTTCTTTCTAATGAAAATGGAGGAAAATATTAGAGCTAACACTTTGTATGCCAGATTGTGTGTTTTTCTTTGCCTCTCTCACATTACACATAATGTCTCAAACTGTGTATTGTTATAAACTCAGTGTGTCATATAGTAGTAACACATCAAAGTACTTTATTGAGTGAGGAGTTGATGTGTACATCATTCAAAACAACATTTTAATTTGCTCCTAAAAGCACAGCCATTCTCTGTAAATCACACAACATGTATGAAGTTAAATGTTATAAAGCATGACATTATTCCTACATCTGCTCTAGAGCAGTTGGGTTCCTGCCTTGTCCTTGATCAGTCTCACACCAATGTGTTCTATGCTTGTGTATGTGCATTCACAACTGTGTTGATTTGATTTACAACCACTCGCCCGAGCACATTGTTGAAGTTTTATGTATTCATAAATCAATTAATTTCAAAATTCACTGCAGACTCTGCCCTAAAGTCGGCCCGTCGTCAATGTCAGCTCTTCGTCATTGTCAGGCAGCTCATCAAAAGCCATTAGTGTGTGTGTGTTGTTGTTGTTGTCTTGGTGGTTTGGAAAGTTACAGATTGCAGGAGAAACTAAAAATTAAAGATTTGAATATGGAAGACTGAGATCAATAGACCTTTATGAGGTATTCCTGCATCTGCTCTAGAGCACCTCATAATCATCACAGGAGTGTGTAAATGAGCTTATGGCAAACAATGGACACTAATGGATCACTATAATGGAGAGGAGAGATTATATGGGAAAGGAGAGAAGTACAATAACGATTTCTAAACGCCATCATTATAAAGCAAATATCAGTCAGGCTTTAAATGTGTTTTAGTTTCGTTTTTTTAAAAGAAATGATAGTTATGATCAAGTTTATGGATACCAATATAGAATTGTGACCTGCCGAGGGACTGCAGATGTAAACTAGCTCTAAGCTAACTCTGGTGTAATGCGTCAAATGGCAACATTTATGTTTAATATTGTACATGGTCCCTTTACAAATAAAAAGTTGAATAATAATAATACTGTTTATTGAGACCGATAACTATTGAAACCCCATTGATACTTCATTCCATGATTTGATGCAAATAGATATATATGATTTGAATATTATCTTTAAAATGTTGTCGTTCTGGCTTCTTCTTGAATGATTTCTTTGGGATTACAAACAACAACAGTGTCTTGGGATAATAACTGCTGTCAGTGGACTCTCTAAACTTTTGCATTCATCAGCTTTATTGTACACAGAGCAGCAACTTGACGAGCTGTAACCTTTACAAACTGAGTCTCGAAAAGACCACAAACCACAAAACTAACTGATGGAAGCAGAAAAGAGGAAAGGGAAATAGATGGAAGTGCTATTGATTTAGCTTGTTGCACTAAACTAAGTAAAGAAAGACAGTTCTTTTGAATGTTTTGCCCTCTTAACCACCAAGCCCAGAAAGTAAACGTGCAGTCACACAACCACAAACCTCTGATGGGTAGCTTCATTATCATCAGGGGGCGGGGAGGAAATTGACAGCTTTGTTTGAACTAATCAAATTTACGGAAGTCTTGAAAGCACCACTGTTTGTCCCTGAGTGCCAAAGGCTTGATGAGATTAATTACCTATCAACTCTTAGTTTTAATCTCATATATGTGCATTTTTATATTTGAATAATCTCTCAATATCCAAAATAGAACACGATAAAAGTAAAATGTTTTTTGCCAATTAGGTCACAGAAAGTCAAATCAAACATTTCTTAGAATTTTGAAAATAAAAGATACTTCCAAAGTTAATAGAGCTCTGCCAAATTGCGTACATATTAGACCAAAGGATGGCTTCAATACAGGAATTTAATTTCGTATTAGCATTATGTCATTGATTGGGGCTCAGTGGTAGAGTCGTCGTCTCTCAACAGGAGGATCGGGGGTTAGATCCTCAGCTCCTGCAGCCAATGTCCATTTGTGTCCTTGGGTACTTTACCCCAAGTCGCTCCTGCTGCTTCGTGGGCGGCGTTTGAATGTACATGAATGGGATTAGTTCCTTCTGATGGTTGCTTTACATAGCAACCCTCTGCCATCAGTGTGTGAAGAGGTGTGAATGAGTAGGTGTGACCTGCGGTGTAAAAGCGCTTTGAGTAGTCCGAAGACTAGAAAAGTGCTTTACAAGCTCAAGTCCATTTACCATTTGATTATACTGTGATTATGAAGTGACTAGATACTCGGTTGTCCTCTTCGACTTTTATTCTACAGAGGTGGTTGTATCAGGGGATATTTTAATGATAAAATACAAGCAGCTAGGTCAGAAACATTTTGAGCGTAAAGGACGGTTTAAACTCTGTCAAGCTAAACCTTAAGCTGACATGACACGTTGATGGGATAAAGAGTTTTGAAGACGGGACCTTGAGTCTGAACAGAATATAGGTCGTTTCATTTATGAGAAAGGAAGATTGATTTTGTGTGGTGTTCATAACTCGGATGTCTGTGTTCTTGTCTCATTGAAGGGTTGACTGTAAGGAGGGAATTTGAGTCTTGAAATATTTCAGTCTAAATGCTTGTTTCCAGCACTATGCTCTTCAGTAAGATTTCCATACAAACCACACTCATGTGGAGGTGGTGCTGTGTTATGTCTGCCTTCATGGAATCTGTGGTAAATTATGCATTTGACTGTGTACCCACAGGGAAGAATATTGTACTCCAGGTCATGCATTATAAATGAAAATGAACAACTGTAAGGATACACAGACACCTGGCGTCCTCAGGTCAGGTTAACACCCCAAAGGATTTCAAATTCATGTTGCTTTAGTAATTTGGGCCACCCAGGGGAACCCAGGGGACATATTCAAGGACGCTAAGCAAAGGCACTGAGATGATGTGTCTTTGCTGTTACTCAGTATGACTCGCAGGCCGCCTGGATCTAATAAGTCTCTCTGAGATCCTTCCCCTCTGGCAGGACAGTACACCTCAGACTGACATCATCAGTTTCTTCAATACCCATTACAGTCCATCAGTTTGAGATTTTGTGATAAACCCTCTAACCCATGTAGAGAGCACTGTTGTATCTGGATGTCTTATTATGGCTCCCCACTGGCTGCCTTCTCACCATGCTGCTCTATTGCAAAATCTCTTTAAGTATTTTTTTTACCACCTGAATGTTGTCAACTTCAAGGTCAAAATTGTCCTCTTAAGCCTCTTCTTGGAGTCATAGTGAGCAAATGGGGCATCTCAGTTGGCCATTAGAAGGAGAGAGACACAGGAAGAGTGTGTGTGTGTGTGTGCAGCTGCTCGTTGGTGTGTCTTTTGCAGAACTGATTTAAGGCCCCAGGCCACAGGAAGAAGGCTACTCTACACTCCAGGCACGTCCCTGAAACCAGCAGCAGAGGAAGCACTATTGCTGTTCAGCAGCGTCAATGCAGACGCTTAAATGAGTCAGTTCTGTCCTGCAATGCCCAACATAGCAGTCCGCCACTTACTCAACTCCTCTGTCTCCCGACTGTGAAAGTAACACTTGTAAATCAAAGTATCGGCCAATGACTCGTCACGTTACTGAAGGGCATAACCCAAGAAAGGGATCAATGCAAGCACGTCTTGCAGAAATAAATACGTCAAGTCAAAGTTCGTATAGTACTATTGGTGATCAAGAAAGAACACACAAACTAGTTTGAAGTTTAACCCAATTTCCACCACACCAACTGAAAACACTTTCCGTTCTATTTTTGCACACTGTCTATCAACCACTTTCCATTTGTAGTCTGCTGCTGTCTGCATTTATATATTCTTTTCTTTTCTTACCTTTCCGTGATCCATGATTTTTTTTTTTACTTTCTTGTGAAACTCCATTCAGTGCCTCACAAATATTTTTGTGACCATTTTTAGCCTGAGGAGTTTTTTTGACAGCGTCGTTTTGCATCAGAAATTCCAAGTTAAAAAATGTTAAGTACAAATGTTCCTGCAGGTAGAGTTGTTAAAAAACAAATCTTTTGGCTGTAGGAACATAACAATTAATTTTGTTAACTTCTATGTGGGGTGGCTGAGAACAATAGTGGCTATGTTTCCTAATGCAGGGCCTATTTGTGGAGTCATAGTACAAAACTTTTAACCCAATGTCCCCTTTGCCACCTGAGGGCTGATAAAGGAGGTGGGTTGGTATCAGGGACGGTGTGATGACAGCTCATGAATTCTAAAAGCTTTATCGTTCCCCTGCAGCCAGCTCACTGCTGCCTCTCATCTCTTCTGTGTGTTGTACTGAATATGGCTCTCCAATTGGGGTCACAGGATGGACTGATAGGAAGCTATATCCCATCATAACTAGAGGCACAGAGTTCAGCATTAAGAATAGCAGCAGAGAGATTGCATGCCTTAATACAAGCCGCCCGTACCGAGACATTGTGACATATAAACATTAACAAAGCAACAAATTCACGATTCTCCAAATTCTCTTCTTTTGAGTTCATTTTACAACATGTGTGGACATTTTAGACAAATACGGCTAGAACCGCTAGAACGGCTTGTCTACCTTTCGATAGGTTTCAGTTTTTGAATTTTTCTCAGTTTCACCTTAACTAGCAATGTCATCCCAGCATGTGTGAGACTGTTGACGAAACAATCTCTAAGCCCCCCCCCCCCCCCGTTAATTAGCTTACACACAGCAGCTGAACCAGGCAGTCAAGGATAAGCATCAACTATATGAATGAGAGCCCCAACTACATGTACATTTTATTATAGCGTATGTTACAATTGTCTTGTTTGGTCAATTTAATCTCAGCAAGTTGAGAAAAATCTCTGACCCTTCCCTTAAACCTGAGGTAATATCTTTTTTTGGGAGAAAACGCAAACGATAATACACTTTTTTTTACAACATGAAGGGAAAGACGCAGCAATTTCTACAAATTGAATGGACACAACATATTGTTTGCCGTGTTGAATAAGCTTCCATTGAACTACTTGGACTAATTGACTTTCAAAATCAGCAGTACGGGATGTTTACGAAAAGGACACTTCCTCCTTAATATCCTGTGAGGTTTTCTTTTCCATAGAACCTTAACCATTCATAGTAAGAGAGAAGGGTTCTGTATACAGACTCATAGAAATACTGTGTGGAAAAACATTTCATTTTGCTAACTTCTCCGGAATTCATACTAAAAGCAGAATTTAATGTTTATGCAACATTGGACTGTTCTGTGGCACATGGTGACGATGAGTTGTAGCCACGAGGCTACAATTGTGAACATTGTGACCCTATTTTTGGAATCAGTAGTAATGGGTGCCTGTCAAGTGCAATATATTCATATTTGTTTAGGGACACTTGAAGCTCGACTGGATGAGAAATACTCAAATCTTCCAGTTAGATTTTCCACTTGTAGTCGCAGTAATGGCAAGCAGATTTCCTTCTGGAGATGTATTCCAGGAGGGGTTGCTATACTTTGCTACTAAGGGCAAATAAATCAAAACCTTCTTAACGTGTGGCCTCTGCTGCAGCAGCTCTTTGCAGCTGTCTCGCTCTCCCCAGGCTGTCCTCTCTCCCAGATTACCTTAAGGGATTGATGGCCATGCCAAAGCAAAAACAGAAAAATCCATACCGCTCTGCTGCCCTTTCCATATTACATTGATTTCACGGTGAAATATCAATCTGCATATGACATGTACTGTTGCACGCTCTCAATAGTACAACACATGTTTAAAAGTAAATCAACATGAAGCAGCTTGAGGACAGCGCTTTATCAAGTTGCTTTTTTTTTTATCCAATCCAAGAGATAACACATTTTAGTCAGGGAGAATTTATTACTACACCCCAGTTTATTTATACACATCTACAGACATGAATCTAAACACAAAAGCACATAAAGCAGACCCACGTAGGCTCATTCATTGACAGCTTTGAAAAACAGCACTCGAGAAGTCAAATTCTGCCCTCGTGTTTTTACTGATAACTAACAAACTGCATATCGTTAACCCAAAGCAGTTTTTTTTCCCAGTGAGTTGTCTCGATAGATTGTAACAGCCTGAGGTCCTTTGACATGAGTTTTGACCTTAAGAAGCAACTCTACAATAACTTGTACTACTAATATTTTTTGTCCAAACTTTCTCAGTGAGAAATAAAAACTGAGATACTCAGGAGAACTAAGAACAACGTAAAATGCAAGAAGCCCATCAGATAAACTCATCTGTGATCATATATTTTCTTATATGTTGTTTTTAAATTAGTGAAAATGACAAAGACATGTCTCAACTTTTTAGACTGAAAACACAACATAAAATGATTTTTCCAAAGATAAAAGGCTATTTTTTCAGAAGACATATTCATGCTAAATTACCACTGACAAAAAATCTGTAATTTAAATATGATTTCTAAAATAACCTTGTTGACAAATCAAGGGCTCTGTAGCATCTATTGTTTATCCGTCACACAACTCAAGTGTCTCTCATTGTAGCAATGAAATATATTCATAAGAAGATTTTAATTATGTTTCAGTTTTCCATGTGGAGTTAGGTTTTCAACTACTAACTTTGCAGCAGCAGATGCCTTGTGTTTTTTTAAAACATCAGACATTTAAATACAGGTGTTATTAATGTCACTAACGATTGCCCTGTAACTAAAGCAGCCAAAGGGGGCGGAGTCTACCTTGATTAAATTGATGACACCTGTGATTTTTCCTGCTCTGACATTATAAGGTATGTGTAGTTTTAAAATTCGTCTCTTGCAAACTATGACATTTGTTCAGCGCCGCTGTATTCGCCACAAGTTTTTTTTATTTTTCCATTACGTTTGTAATTTCTCTCTCTTTGGTTATGTTCACCTACTAAGACAGTTTTTTTCTTTGCAAAAACCTTTACCACAGAAAACTCTTAGCCTCATTTGGATCAAAGAGTACACCAGGGGAGCTGAGGAAGAAGGTGTACATTGTCTTTAGCTCTTTGGAAGTCTTCTTTTTACCGCAGTTTTGATAGTGTTCCTCTTAGTTGGCCAGTTAGATGTTTTTGCAACTTGCTAAGTCAACTTTGTGTTCCACCTAGACCCTTTGAGACCTATAGGTTAACAATGTTTATTACACATACATAAGTCAACACTTATTTCTAAACATGCATAGATATTATTTGTAAATAAGAATAAGAATAACCACCAATCCCTGCATACTCCGTGCGCGGCGCTGTTCGTCAGCGCTACAGTTTTGCTCCGTCGGGCGGCGCTCACCCTGCCCCACTGGATCCGTTTCTGGTACGTGAGCACAGCGGAGCGCAGCCATGAGCAGCTGTACACACATCACAGGAGAACTACAAGATAACACAGCAATAAAGAGAAAAACTTGCCAACAACATGTTGCTTAGTCCCTCTGAGGATGGTTTGTTGTTCATTCGGTGCCTGTTTTGACGTAATGTTGATAAAGTGATGAAAAATACGATCGCCAGTCTGTATATTGTGTTTTATTTTGAAATTAACCGGATGCCACATGCGTTTCCATGTCAGACTTCCTGTCCGGGTGGTTCTATTCTGTCCAGCTTGACGCGAACCTGCAGCGTACTTCGTCGAAAATAGACTCGCAGCATAATTATTATTATTATTATTATTGCTTTATTGGGAAGACTCAAGGTCCATTTAAAAGATACAGCAACATACAAGTTAAAAAAATTAAATTGAAACGGAGCAGAGCGTAGTGGCGCTGGTGGCACGCTCAGGAGACAGACTGCGGCGCTCGCTGTGGAAACACAATGATAGAGTGGCAACTTAATTTTCATACAGTATTTAGGACTGCATTGATAGTCTGTGGATGTTGGCAAACTATCTTGAATACACTGATTTCAACTGTCTCTTTATTTTGATAAAGCTGACCCGAATTCTTTCAAATTTCTACATCCCAAAAACCCAATCATGGTCAACTTAAGGCTAGGTATTACAGTAGGGATTGTGAGCAATGTTGGGGGCGGGGGATTAGAATCTGTCCCTTTGGCTTGTGACTCTGTGTGGTGAGTGAGAATAGAGGAGGAAGAGGGAAGGAACAGCTAAAATGTCTTCACCCTGAAACTCAAAATATGTCAGCACTTCAAAGTTTCCCCTTCAAAATTCCTCCCACATTCCTCCCAAAGGCTTCAAATATTCATTCGATTTGACTTCAATTAATTTGCCTGCTTTAAATGGTTTCAATTGACAATAAATTACACTAGATTTCCCCAACATTATAAAGCAACAAGTGATTCATGGCGATAAATGTACTTGTGCTTTTGGAAGACTTTCAGACAAACCAAAGTTGACGCATTGTTTCTCTAGTTTTTGTTATGATTTCTAAGTATCAGTATTCATCTAATTTGCAACATGTTGGTAGAGGAATCAGCCAAGTCTAATGAGATCATACCCCAAAGAGGAACCGGAACAAAGCCATTGTTTGTCTACATAATAATACTAGGAGGATTCGACTAGATGGCTGAATGAGAGACGTGTTTTTCTTTCTGATGCATGATGTTCTGCTTTGGAATAATTCATCACTTGTTTTGTGTCCCCATGTTCAACTCTTAATGCAGTCAGTTTCTTGATTGACTAAAAGTGACAAATCTTGATTTATGCGCTTGGAGCAGAACTTTCAAATGAGTCTTATTGTTGAGCAATTATTTTACTTGTAAAAAAAAATCTACTTGTCGATTTGAAGTTGTCTGGAGGCAAACCCCCTTTGTATTTCGCTTAGTTGCCACGTGTGCGTTCAACAGCTCCATTTTTTTCTCTTTTTCTCTTTTTTCTAGTTTACTGCTTTTCATTTGTATTTTTTCCTGTTATTGTGAATAATGGAGCAGGCGTTCTTATTAAACTGTCTTTAACCAAAATCAGGGCAGCAAGCAACCTTCATTGAACCCTATAGTGTAGAGAAGGGTCGTGAAGGAGACTTTGGAGGGGTCTGATGCCAGACATACCCTCACTACATTCGGAGAAAAGCTTTTAATACTAGCGGTGCAACGGCCACAGCTGATCTGTGATCTATTGGACCACCCACATCCCCATGGTTCAGATGGGTAATTGGTGTAAAATATGTAAAATAAATGTGATGCAGTTACACTTTATTTCACTCAAGTGTTTCACAGACTTTCATACAAAAAAAATGGTCACAAAGTTTTGGTATTTCATTGTGTATGGATACTTGGTGTGAAGCCTACAGCCAGTGTTAGTACTATCTATCTTATTTTTTCAAAACATTACCACTGGATGGTGATAACGTCTGGAAGATTCAAAGTATAAACAGGTTTTAAGCTTAAATCTTCTTAAAAGTCCAACCTTTGTTTCATAATTTAACCAGGTTTTCGCGTCTATGGAGATGTGTCTCTAGTTCTTACCTGTACAGTTAGTGATGATAATGCAGGTTTTGTATCCACTGGGACACAGCAGGTGATCTCACCGTGGTGCTGAGTGATTAGGTTGATCCCCAGGGAGAAGTTTAATTCTCCCCCAGAGTAAATGGGCTATTAAAATGCAATGGTGTGAGATTAATGTTCATCTTGTAAGTGACATTTTCTTTCTCATTTACCATTGAATGTGTCTCCCAATATCGTGTGCTGGGCCTTGTTTTGAATGCTGATGAGTTGCAGAAGCTGTTTAAAGTCCTGTGCAGTGACACTATGAAAAATGTTGAATGTGCTATAAAAAGAGGGATGGTATCTAGCTGAGTAAGGGACAAACAGTAAAAACAATACCATTAGAAAAATGGGACAGTGAACTTTGAGACCGTGGTAACAGCAGATCCCAATGTTGCTGTTAATAGAAAAATGTGTCCTCAGCATTAGGAATATGACTACAGAGTCTGAAACCTGATTGATGATGCAGCAGCATTTTTCTGTAGTTGCTTTTGAAAATAGATATTTACAACATTACACATGACAGACATTGCCTTTATGCCTGACAGTTGTTTGTCTTTATGTCTCAGGATTACTAAAAGCATATACAGTGGCAAATGGATGCACTCCTTAATATTACCTCTCTGTGTGTCTCATAAAATAAGATTCATCCCCTTTGTGTTTTCTAATCAGATTTCTTATCTCTTTTTTTCCTTTTTTCTCACAGAGTGTCTGTAGGCAGCAGTGCAGCAGGCAAAGCCCAAGCTGTGCACGTGTGTGTATACACACAATTGTGTGAAAGTTGGGGTAACATCCTTTATGTGTATGTGAGATGAGGAAAAGCTAAGGAGCTACCACAACCAGCCAGATCAGACAGCCTCCTGTGCTGCAAGATGGACTAGAGCCCCACACCTCAGGAGATCAAAGGTAGGTGCTCTGTTCAATGACTGCATAGAAAAAAGAAATCATGAATCCTTACATGTTAAGGCTAAAGTCTCTGCTGTCTTTTTGCTGGAGGTTCAAGAGTGAATACGAGTAAATGTTAGCTAAAAAATTGCTGGTAGTCATTGGGACTTAGCGTGGGTCAGATGCAAAGCATCATGGCGTGCAGTGCAGTTGTCATTTTAACGCCCAGCGCTCACGTTGTTATGATAGCAAATTAACTTTTGCTCCCATTGACGCCCTGGGTTGTGTTTGTTTTAAAATGAGGCTTGGTCAGGCGAAAAGCTGCTACGTTCCTATCTTGAGGACACAGAAAACGACTGCACCT
This sequence comes from Tautogolabrus adspersus, assembly GCA_020745685.1. Lineage (NCBI taxonomy): Eukaryota > Metazoa > Chordata > Actinopteri > Labriformes > Labridae > Tautogolabrus > Tautogolabrus adspersus. The sequence goes on from CM036545.1 coordinate 18,461,230, forward strand.
CAAACCTTGTGTAAAGCCTGTGACGCAGTATGTTCCTGATACTAAGAGGATGCATTAGAAGGATGGGCATACAAGTTTGCAACGCACGTCCACTAAGCATAACAGCGCGCCTGCTCCACTGTTAAAATTTGCCAATATACATTCAAATTGAGTTTTTAGGGGATTGCAGGGCTGAGAGACCAACATCTTTGGTGTCCCTTTCTATTTGTTTTTCAAGTTCTTCTCTGTGCACTGTCTAATACATGCTGAAACATGCACACTCACGCTCTTGTGCAACAGAGTTCCATTTATAATACATCTTATATAGTAGATACCATAGACTACCATTTATGAATGTTTTGAAAGTAATTCAAGAAAATGGTGAAACACAAAGTTTAAAGAATGTGAGACAAGCTAAACAATAGTAACCATGTAATAAGATTTTACATGGTTAAGATTTTGATATCACCCGTGACCAAACTAAAAATAATGTAACGGATAATGTATAGTGATCAGGTTGTTATTGTTATTAGAGCTGTTTCCAACGCAAATATTAACTCTGTAGCCTTCAGAAATTGAGCTAAATGAGGTTTTATGAGATTTAGATAAAGCTAAATGGAAACTTTCCACTGATGGTAAAATGAGACAAGGTCAACAGAGCCTCATGAATCAGCGCAGCACCAGTTTTAAGTAAGTAGCCCGTTGTTATGTATTCTGTCGCCTTGTTGTACTATACAGGCTACATTCAGTTTAGGTATTGCAGTGGCCATTGTTTCTGTCTGAACATGGGGTGAGGTGACTTCGAGTGCGGTTTGGACGGTGGCCTACCATGCTTTGCGGTTGGCTTGTTAATACTTTTGCGGTTACCATGACAGCCCTACTTCTTTCAGCAGATTGATGTTTAAAGTTAGTCCCCAAGATGGTGCGTCCCTGGCAACCCTGTGCTTCTGTTATTAACAGTTTGTCCTTCAGAACATCGGTAATCCATCAAGGGATAGCAGACCATTGCTATGTGTAATTGGCCAATCACAATCAAGTCCTTAACACAGCTGTGTTATAAAGGCTGATGATAAACTCCACTGTGGCAATGTTACATTTTGTGCTCAAAGCCGTTTCAAAGATACTTTCTGCTCAAACAATGACCGCCATAACTGTAATTAAATGGGTAAAAATCTGTTTTTTTAGAAAGCCATGCTGGTTCAATGGCCTTAGTTTAGACCTTACTCTGAGAACAAAAGCTGCTTATTTACTTTAATTCAGCCCTGTTTGCGTGAAATGGGATTATTTTATTGAGATTTCTGCTGCTGGAAGGTTTTTGTAAATCCATGTAATAGAGCCATAACAAATGCACTTTTTCCATTTTTTTTGTTGGACCCCCGTCTGAAGGGTCTCGACCAGTCTCGTAGATGAACTTTTACCTTCTGTTACCTTCTCTCAATATTCCAACCAACAACTTCGAGCTGAATCATTTTAGCTGAAAAGTATATTTTGAGAAAGTGAATGTATTCATTTGTTTCTGTGTTTTGTGAAAGCTATTATGGATGTGATTCATTATGTATATGCGTATTTTAACTTTATCATCACATTCAGCGAATCACATCATTTATCAAATGAGGATTGGAATTAGGGCTGGGCAATTAATCAAAAATTAATCGAAACCGACATTCAGAACCTCTAACCGACGTAATCTTGCCCATGTCCATTATTTTGATTATTTTCAGGGCATCAACTGCTGTGTTGTGTATTACTAAATACAAGCTTATGTGTTTCTGACTACAAGCTATTACTTCTAAAGCCATACTTCTACATCCTGCTGTCACAGTGTGTAAGTCTTGTGTTTTTCTAATGTCAATGATCCAGCGTAGCTTTAATTAGACATATACAACTGCACCTACAGAAATACTAAATAACCCTAAAGCAAATACTATTCACCTTGGGGTGATTAACCATAAACCTTCAGCACTGCTTAATACTTCCTAAAACACCCTCAAAAACCATGCTAGTGAAAAACTAAATGCAAGTAGGACAGAATTGAAAAAAAAGACAGTAGATTGGTCTCATATGAAATGATGAAAGTAATGTCCATTTATCCAAAAGCATGAGCATAAAGGCAGCAACATCTCCTGATTCTTTCATATCTTTACAACAACCTCAGAGTCCTTTTCGACAACCATAAACTCTTTATTTAAGCATCCGTCTAGTCAAGAAATTGGATCCTTCCCAATGACCCGAGTGAAATTATTCCTCTTCTTCACTAAACAAAAAATCTATTCAAATTACAGATCAGCCAGGTCACCAGCGTTCATTCTCTACACAACTATTCCACTGCCTGTCAGGACACTTTAATGTGCACTATGCAAAACTATAAGCTTTCATGAAGTCTTTCACTTTGTATGTCTTGCTCTAGCTCTGTTTGAGGTGTGGACATAACAAGCTTGAAACAAAAAATAAATAAAAAAATCTACCAGCAGCTGCTGACTTCCCTTGGTAGTTGAGTGGATTCTTGCGAAAGCAGCTGTGACAAAAATGTGTTTTTGTAAATAATACACTTGAAATTCACTACTGAAGGATATGTTCTTTGTGTTTGAAATGTTAATGGACTAACCTTTGAGGGTAGCATAGATATGACCATCAAAATGATGCAGCTCTTTGTATCACTGACTGTTGTAGTCAGAGTTTTTTTACTAGGACTTTCTAAAGGAAAAGGTAGTTCAGGTTTATCTGACTGCTTGTATCACTTATCGCAACAGTAGCAATGTGCAGGGTTGAGCATACTTTACATTAACGAGGTGCACGAAAAGCAGCATAAATCAACGCACAGTTGAAATGCACACTGACGGTCATGGCTGGCTGAGGCTGCGAAAATATGAAACAATCAGAACTGTGATTTTTGCAATTCAGAAAGGCAACCGGAGCTAAACCATGAAGCGTTAAAACAACACATCCTGTTCCCAAAGAATAAGTTGATCACTGCAGACTCAAAAAATGACACAAATGACTTTGCTCCAAAACAGAAGATATTAAGAGTACCAGCAACAAGTGTGCCAGACAAACATGTGCAACGTTTGGTAATCATTGTGTCACGATCACAGTTTGGATAGTTTTAGGCACCAAAAAAAAGTTCTAGGAAAGGATCCTAGAATCCTTTAATGTCCCATAAGAATGAACTAAATATGGGTTGTAACATGCTGCTTGCACGGACCACTTACTGTAGTGAGGAAAATACAGATCCAATTTGTTATTCTGCTGACATAAGTGTAACTTTTAATCTTGCATTCTGACTGATAAAAATAGCTAAAGAATTTCAGCATGCAATGGCTTTCTGTCATTTATCTGGCGTTCCTATAGTTGTTTGATTTCTCGCGAATTCAGCTTAATTGTGTATCTTTGGATAAAGATGCCAGGCAACAAGTACCCATAACAAATGACTGACTGTTTCAGGTTTTTTTGCCAGGGCTGTGTATTTAGATGGCAGGACACACTGTCGTAGAGTGACTTTCCTCCAACTGCTTCCTGCAGTTACATCACATGAGGCCTCTAGGTGAATACTGGAAAGATCTGGATTTTCCAAAAACCAGCAGAGATTTGTAAGCATTTTGTAGAACCTTTGCACAATATACAGATAGAAGGTCTTGCAGCATCATACGTCATCTACGTACAACTACGACTGTCCTCTGAACGTACCTACTTATTTAGCCCCTGACATGTTATATGCTGTTGTGAGCGTTGGTAACAGAAAAGCAAGATTCATATTCATATGCAGGATTACACACGTCATAATTTTTCAGCCACCATATCCCCCAAAGGCAACTGCAGTATACTATGAATACAAATGCCAGAACACAGTGTTCTGTAAAGACATTGAGTTTCTCTGAGGCCTCAGTGCCCTGTGAAATCTAACACTGACAGAATTTGACTTTTTGCTGACTTTGGCTCAGGGAAACTGGTTTGATAAGAACTTCATTGCCCACGCGTGCAATCTTGCATGAGATGCAAGTATTGAATATCACCTCTGTGCAGATGGTGTATTATTGCCTCTCTTGTTCATATGCATCTTTCAAGTGCCATTGGGTAAATTCTTCTTCCCATCTTTACTGGAAATAATGTACTGGTTCTGGTGGGTCATCAAATAAAATCATCTTTGATGCTGCTCCTTGTACTGATGCTCTCACTGCTGCCCGGAGAAAATTCTTCTTTGCCTATTTAACAGAAACACAGCATAAGTCTGATGACTCCAGTCCCTTCTGTCCAAAATAAGTTGTATGGGCTTTGGTGTGTGTGTGTAGTTTGTTTGTGTATATGTGTGTTTAATGAGCTGTTTGTGCTGTTTGTGTGTTGACTGAATTCATAAGTCTGCTCCTGTCTGTGTTGCCTCTGGGCCACCTGCCTTTTTCCTGCCTCCTTTCCTGGCTGCTCCTGAGAAGAAGAGATAAGGCCCACTGATGTTTGTCTGCTCCCTGGCAGATTACTGAGGCAGACAGGTACAAGGACTCTGGCAGACAGTTACAGTATACTGGAGGCCAAAGGAAAACTTGTTTGGGATGCCTTAGCTGACCACAGCCCCACTCCGGCTTGAAGGCCATCTGGCTTCTTCATGTATACTGTTGCTGCTCAGCTAATTAATGTTTAAAGAGAAACACACGAGTCAATGTGGGAAAAGTCTGGACGTTTCTGGAGTTAAGGACCTTCAAAAAGAGCTAATATTCCTACAAAATGTACAGATTTTCCTCTGATTTATAATGATTGAAATGTAATCATTAAACCACAATAGCACTAATGAAAAATACAACTGAATAGCCACTTTTAATTTTAATCTTACGACTGCACGTCTCTGTCGTGTAAATGTCAATTATTGTGGTGCACTGCTTTGATTGACCGTCCCAGTCCACTATTGGCTCAGTTATGACCAGAGCAGTTGATAGAAACATAAAGTGGTAACTGCCTGGCGGACTGAGGGCTTCCTTTGCTTATTGTATGCCTCCTTTGTCACCAGGCAATACTGTTTCCTGTTCTTGTGCTGCAAATAAACTACATTAAAAATGTGTTAGCATTGTCGCTGTGGGAGTAGCTCGACACGAGTTCTTGATCAGAAATATTGCAAATAGAATCAACAGCATGAAGTAGAGTGTAGGCATGTAGAAAGACTCTGTTACAAGCAGAGGTCATTTTATTAAAAACATTCAAAATATTCTCACAACTGAAGGTGGCCTAGTCATTGTGTAGACAATTCCCACACTCCCTGTGGACAAGCGAGGGAGTGAAGTTGGAGAGGATGAGTTAGGTCAAAGTGAGAATAAAGGGGAAAAAGTGTAAGTATAGGCATTAAAATGTATCACATGGTTTTTGAGCACCTGTTTCGTACAAAAGTATTAATTGCATAAATTACCAGACAATTGTTCTTAGTCCCATCATCAGACATTTTGAGCTCCTTATAAAGCGTCCGACTTCAACTCCTGTTTGTTTATTTAAAACTGCTGCTGTTAGATCATTGCTGTCTGACATAGCTGTCTGCATGTCTTTCATGCAGACACATTTTTCCTCTCTGTGTCCATTGTTTCTGTTTGACTGACTCCTGTTTGATCAGAGCTGTTTAAATAGTTGTCTCAATATTTATATGGACAATTGTGAAGATACTGTGTGATCGTGGCTCATCTGACAGAGTATAAATTGTTCATGTGGCCCCTCCACATGCCTGGCAGCTCTACTGGAAAATGAAATTAGAGGAAAGGAGAAGATGCTTGGGCAGGAGCAGAGGACAACGGATAATACATGATTCACAAGCAGTAAGCCCTCGCTGTGTAGCACAACGAGTATAACATGGGGGAGAAAGCATAGAGGGGATCTGAGGGTTTAGAAAGAGTTAAGAAGCAGACTTCTACAAGCTGAAGCACAGATTATGAAGGGAGCTCTGACAGACTGAAGCTGTTACTGAGAATCCATGACAGATTAACAGAATGACAAAATGATTTATTTAGTCAAACTTCTGAAATAGTTCTCTAGCTCTCTGTGTTTGCATTTAGCAACACACTGTTAAAGCAACAGCTTAACCTGTCATTTAGACTGAACAACCTGTACTAAAAAAAAGCTAAAGTAGCTCAAAAAAAGAAAAGATGCTGAAGGCAAAATACCGGGTTTATGGTGTGATAAATTGACTTTAATTAAAGAGAACACTTTTTAAGAACTGAGAAACATAAGGGTGATGGCGAGGGTGGCTCTTGGCGCTTTTCAGCTTACAATTAGTGGCAGCATCTGGTCAGTCAGAAGTAATAACAGCACTAAGATGTACAGAGCTGAGAGTGACTCCATTATATGAATGTGACTGTGAAACAGTGAAGCAGTTAGTCCATTCGTTGACTAGTTGATCAATAGGTAATTATTATGTATCTTGATAATCCATCATGTTTTATGAAAATATTTATTTTTTAATAATATTTGATGCTTTCTACTTTCAGGATGTAAGACAGACACTTTTTTTTCACTCTTGCATTGTGAAGGAGAGAATATTTTGGGGTTTTGAGACATCTGAAACAAGACGTTTTGAAGACGTCATTTTGACTTTGTGATGTGTTCTTTCTCATAGATTACTTGTGTTGGGGTTTAAGGAGCGGGCAACATTTCTGTTGGGTTTTCTATGGTAACATTTGGTTATCAAATTAACATTAATAATTATCTTTATTTAATTTTTAATATAAATCAACAATATTATTAAACTGAGTTAATAAACCTATAGGGGCACCACCCTGAAATCAGGGAACAACCAAATATTAGAATATCAGTCTCGAATTAATTAATTAAATACGAGTATTATCGATCAATAATCTGTATTTAATAAATTGAAGGTGTGAAATCCGAACACAAAGCCCTTGCACCCAGCTTATGTCACAATGCAAATACACCAGTTACACAAACAACTGCTCTTTAAATTTTTACAGAATTTATTGAACAAATAAACATCAAGTCAATCAATGAAACTCAATCAAACAAATAACTATTATAAACTAAACTACAGAAAACAGCGTATAAGCAAACAGTGGCACACGTGTGTGTGTGAGTGTGTGTGTGTGTGTGTGTGTGTGTGTGAGTGTGTGTGTGTGAGCAAGAGAGAAAGAGAGAGAGAGAGAGAGAAGACAAGATGGTGGAGAGGGACAATGCACCAGGTGGTCACGTCACAGGCGGACAAGATGGTGGACAACAATGGGAGCCATGTGGTTCCCTATTAAATAGCTGGAGCTCTCTGAGCTGAGTTCAGTAACTAACTTAACCCCAGAAAGCCAGTGGCCGGACTTTGATTCAACGGCGGGTACACTGGTCTCTCTGATGGTGGAAGTAGTTAACTGAAAGTAAACTAGCATAGCATTGAATGAAAACACACAGCGGCGAACACGGCGGTTCAGCCCAATATAACAAATGCAGCAGTTTACAACAGATAATAAACAGAATGTGACGTCCAGTCAACAATAATGCACGATTATCAGTGGTTCTAAAAGAAACACAACTATTTCTAAAAGCTATTTCTGCCCAGACCAAAATCTCTTACTGTGGTGATCACTCTGGGTGATTGTTGCAAGGTTGGTTTAGTCTTCACTTGTTGAATGTTAAAATCAGTAGATTCAGGCAGGTTTCCTTCGTAGCAGATGCCGGAGGTTGGTAGCAGGATTCAGATTCTCGACCAGAGCTTTTGCTCTTTCTGGGTTCTGGAGCCGGATTCTTTATGTGTCCTTGTGTATTCAGGAATCAGTGGCTTTCTGCAGCGCTCCTGTCCAATTGCGTTCAATGACGTCTAAGAAAATCAAAGGAAAGAAACTCTTTGTGCTCGAACCAGGTACTTTCTGATCGTGTCCAAAACTCTCAAAACAAAACATGCTGTGGAGGTGTCCAGCTGGTGTCCAGCTGAATTCTCTGATGTTTGAATCCATCATGTGAAGACTTTACAGAACCTGCAAAGTCACCTCAGCCCTTGAGGTAAGCAGAGAGGAGGAGGTTGGCCTCCTCGAATGCTGGAGTCCAGCATGTGGAAAGAGGTTTCATCCTCTGATGCTGAAAGCATTTGAAGACAGTGGTGGTATCCTCTGATACTAAAAGCATTTGAAGAGAGAGAACAATGGGATACAACTCCTTTTATTCACCCTAAACTTCACACCTATTTGTTAGGTGTTGCACAGCATGCTGGGAGTATCCCTGCAGTGCATGCTGGGAGTAAGAGTCCTTTTCCTGGTAAATGACTACCAGTCAGTCTTCTCCAAAAAGGGACACAGGCCTGAGTTTTGTCTGGCATTCTGGCTGGCCCCAACACTTGGGATTTGTAAACAAAGAATTAGGGTAATCACAATACTAGATTTGTAAACTTTCAAACCTCTCTTGATATCATGGCGTTTTTTTATTTTGTTCTGCGCAGGAGGCTTCTGGGCATTATGCTTCGGGAAGTGTTTGGGGCCCCAAGACAACAGCCTGCGTGACTCAGAAAAAAATCTAGTGAACAGGTGACATCGCCGTCTGTCTGCTTTGTTCTTGGTCCCTGTCCCCAAACGCTACATGGTGACTTTTGTGTCTTCTGTGACCGAGGGCAGAGCAGAGATGTACAAAAAGGCAGGTTGATACACTGCTGCCTGCATACTCACAAAACCCAGAACCTCCTCACAGGGCAGTGAGGAGGTGTTGCACTCTACATTTGTGTTTCTAAATGTAAGCCCCCATGACACATGCGTAAAAAAATAATGCCCAATATCCCCTTATTATTCTTAATGACCTGCTCTTTCCACTCTAAATAACTTACTAACTACCAAAAGTATCAGAGATTGTATAAAAATAACATCATTTGCAGTTGCTCTAATCACTTCTATGATTGACTCTTGCTGACCACCACCAGCCCGGTAATGTTTCCTTTATTTTGTTTGCACAGGGCTCCAGTGCATCCAGTAATCTGTTTGCTGTGAGTTTACATTGCCACCAGTTTAGCATAAAAATTAGCAGGTTACAAACCGAGCAACTGTTATTAATACAAAGTAATAGTTGGCGGTCCGCGCGCCACTCCTGCATAGTGCCATGCTCTCTTCAGTCACCCTCCCAGGCTTCCCAGGGTTGGGCCATGGTTCGTGGGCAGTCTGATCTGCCAAATGGGGACTATCTATGGCAGCTAATGATTGAGTTTCCATGGTGTGCATTTCCAAATCATTTAGCCTTGCTCCCATCACAGCAAATAAATGTCATTAATAACATTTTCCACTGTTACTGTCGGAGGCAAAGAATTAGGAAAGATGCCCCAAAATACAGCAGATTACTGTGATGTGACCCTTTGAGACAGGGACTTTGCCTGGCATACATTAACCCATACAATACTCCTTGGTAAACTATTAATCAGTATTTCTTCATGACTTTAACTTGGGTTGTTACACTGTAAATCATGTGAGCAGTTATTTGGTGAGCATTATTAACTGAAGTCAGGCTTTATCTGGCTAGTATGACATAATTCAAATCTAAACCCAGGAAACAACACAAATTAACAATAAGGTCTCCTATGCCACTTACATTACTATTATTTATGTATGTGAACTGCATTGTCTATCTCAGGGTTGTCAAACTTGGATTTGGTAGTGGACCAGATTTGTCAAATGAGACCTCATCGGATCCGAACTAAATATTTTTGTTTAAGTCTATATGACTGAACACATGAATAAGCTTCTAGTGGATTTATTACTTAGAATAAGGGGTGTTAAACTCAATTACGGAGGGGCCCTTGAGTTTGACACCTGTGGTCTATCTAGTCTTGTGAGTATATAAAGTAATCCAATGTGAATTGTGTGATCTTCTGGCATACTTCTCTGGTGTGGTTGATTTTGTTTTGTTTTTGCTCTAGGAACTACACGGTGCCAGACCCCCCTGGCCTGTTCGATGGCCACGTCTGGCCCATGTATTTGAAACACAAGAACATCATGGTCTTATGTATCTGGTCATTGATGGCCAGGTCTTGATTGACTGTGACTACATGACTACCTGTTGAAAGGACGTTATCCTTTAAAGGTACTCTAAGATCGAAAACAGAGGAAAGGACAAGGATTGATGGAGGACTTTAAGTTTGTTGGTAAATCAGAGATGGGGGGAAGCAACTGAGAGAAAAATTCAAGAGAGAATGTATGAGGTGCATCAGTCAAGAACAAAACATAATGAGTAGATAGGGTTTCAGAGGAAAAATGGAAGAGCAGACTGTCAGAGCATGTAACAAGAGGAACTAAGGCAGAGATGGGGACATGTTACTACAGATATTAGAAACAGTGTGAGAAACGGAGAAGGTGCGTGATGAGTGAGTGCAGTGGGAAAACTCGCTGCATGCTTCTCCCCACGCCATCAGCATGAGACTGGAGGGCGGCTGCAGGCAGAGGGGTTGGATGCAACAGCTGGCTCCAGCGGTGTGTGGTGAGGGGTGGTATTGTTTCAGCCTTTGTAGCCACTCCCTAATCCCTTTTACAAATTGGAAGGACCACCAGTCACAGTGACACAGAAACTGGCTGTTGTCATTGGGTAAGCTGTCTGATGGATGGAGCCACTTTTCCTGGTGGATAAAATGGTAATGGGGCACAAAAGGTCACAGTTGGATTATGAGTGTCTGGTCTGGTGGCATTGGGACTGAGGCTGACAGTGCTCAGTCTAGTTTGTAAAACCAGTGCTATCCATTTGATTCTGCTGATAATTGACTGGTTATGGCTGGTTAGAGTTATTAATGGCTGTAATTGGATAAACGTTAAACTCTGGATTATCTTCAATTGCAAAAAGATACACTAAGTTCACCTTGTATGTGTAAAGTAACAATGTCTATTTAAAATTGGAATGAATTCATTTAGTTTCCAGCCAGAAAACAGCTGCCTTGTTAGAAAACATCTGTACTTTTCAGCAGTCTAACGCATAACAACAGAGGTGGATCAGAAAATCACTGCAGTATATTTTAGTAATTATATACCTAGATGAAACAGTGTTGTAAAAGTACTATTTGCAACAGTCTGTTTCTGCTTTAGACAAGTGTGACCATGGGGATTTCAGTTGATTGCACTGCTCACCATAAGAGAAATGGAGCATGCACATAGTCCGTTGCCTGGCAGAGCTTGTTCACAGAGCACAGAGAGGATTTGTCTTGCAGCTTTGGATCTGTCACAGTCTGTGTATGCTGACGATGCATACTGTTAACACTAGGGCTGATGTTGGGCTTTACAGCAGATTCCTCTAGTATTGTTGGTGATCGATACTGAAAATGCCCTTAGCTGGTGTAATGGGACACAGGAAGTATCTTGAATCATGAAAAAAATATACAATCTTATCTCCTCTCATACAATCTTGATTGAGCTCTCAGTCCATAAAAGCCTTTGTATCTGCACAAATCATCAACTTGTACACACTTTCTTTGCATGTTTGCTATCAAGCAGCAGCAATTGATGTGCTAAAGTGAAGCTCAGACCATAGACTCAGTCTTGAACTGATGCTTCAGTTTACTTATGAATCCATGAAGTAAACATGGATGATTTGACTGGGAAAAAAAAGGGTTGATGTGTCTTACAATCGACTGATATTACACTGGCAACACTGTTTTGATTTCTGGGAAGTGTGTTCCAGTGAGGTCAAAAAACATCTTTTACAAAGTAACTTCAACTTCTATTTAATTTCACAAGGTATACTAACACAGAGAAAAACTGATATTTGTTTTGCTAAACAGTCCTTTTAAGCGGCTCAAATTTTAGTAATTTTATTCTTGCATTTCCTTTCCCCAGGTATCATTAACGTCAAAGCTTATGTCATTAGACTAAATGTAACACAGTCCTTTCCATTGGAAGTGAAAACTGCTGTTACACGTAGGTGTTGCCTCTAGAGGTTTCTTGACTCAATAATCAAGTGATGCATTAGTATTCCACCCTGTCACTGTCCCTGCTGTGGGGAATGTAGAGCTGCGATGAATGCACACAGCGCATGCAGCATATTTCTGTTCTCATTGAGCTTTTAGTTTTCATTGAGCTGTGAAGAGATCCCCCCCCAACAGAGCAGGAGGAGAGCATCTGCGAATGGCAGAGAAGCATGTGCAGTTGAATTACTCCCGTGTTAGCATGTGAGTGACGGGTTCTTATCAGTGCTCACGCTGGCTGATCAAAGTTGAAAAGGGGTCAGGCTAAATTAAAGACTAGCTAATTAAAATGTCCAGGGAGCATGCCAGCACTCATTTCATTTGTCTCCTCGAGCTCCGTTGGCGAGAGAAAGAGAGAGGTGATGTGTGGGAGAACAAGCAAAACCACTAAAGGAGTGTTATCCTGCAAGTTCATCTGTTACTAGAGGATAGATCATTAAACCTGCTTCTCTATTGTGTTGGGCAACATTCAAATATGTGTTTTGTAATTCCCTGGTGTAAAAGTCCCACCAGTGTGTGAGATGACGGACAAATGTTGCTTGAAGCAGATGATTTTGGCAGAAAGTTTTCAACAATGTTTTCATCTGAAACAGAGTTATGTAGATGGATAAATCGAGGCCCAAAGCAAAGACACACAACCGTAATAAGACATCTATTTATGATTCTCTCTGTTTTCAGCCTGTTCATTCTCTGTAGCATGGCTTTTTTCAAACCTCCTATTAAACAGCCTGTTAGAGAACAGAGACTCTGGTGGTCCATGTATGTTGGTATAGGCTCTCGAGGCAGTTTCTCAGGTGGCTTGAAGGTCTTTCTCTGATTTACTGAATGACATTTTCTTCATGATTCTTCAACCTTGACAACAAAAGCATTAGGGGTGGGAAGTTAATCAAATATGTGGAATAGTCATTATTTCAAAGAAAATCCAAGAGTTCATGCGACTATTATCTCATTTTAGGATTTTCTTTTTTCCATTTCTTGCTGCTGGGTTGGAATGCGGCACTCCTGCCAGAAGGTGGCTGTAGAACATCTCAAAGCTGTTTGCTAACCCAAGTAAAAAAAAAAGAATGCTTTCAGCATTAACCCTGCATTCATGTGGTGTCGGACACATCGGAAAAAACATTTTCTGAAAGTGTAAATGCACATGAACACCTGCTCAAGTCAGAACAACAACTCGGAAATTCAGGAAAGAACATTACACACATTTTCTTCGTAGCGTTTCAGTTTTTTGTTGTTGTTAAAGCCTTACGACTTTCCAAATTGAAACAAGGGAACACACTGAAGTCGGAAGAAAGAATTTCCAACTCAGAAACTGGGACTATCCGAGGAGCTCATGAATGCAGCATAAGAACCAAAAGAAGGAAAAAGCCTTAGCGCCATTTGCTGTTTATACCGGTGAAGTGCTGTGGGATTCAGAACTGGAGAAACCAGTGCTAGCTAATGCTGTGGCCACACAAATGGACTGTAAACGTGGCGGTGGTCCTAGGGAGGGTTCATTTTTTAGTATCCACACCTAAGGCGCACACGCTGAAGTCTAACGCGAATCACATGCAGCAACAGGCCATGAACTTTTAATGACTTAATAATGGGGTGCTGTCAGATGATAAAAAGTATGATCATGTGATTGAAATTGTTATTGTTCAATGCTGGTCTGCGTGTGTTTGAGTGTGAGTGCACGGTGGAGGTTGGGGGGGGGTTTAGAACCTGGCCATCAGTATTTCTAATAATCTAAGTGTGTGTGTTCTCTAACACCAGGGGTTTTGTTGTGAAGGTGTCTGGGGCTGACTGACACTGAGAGTGAATCCCCCTAATGGGAGCCATGTTGTGCTGTGGAAATGATTACCTTTGGAGAAGAGACATTAGATTGATGAGGGCAATCTTTGCCTCTGTCCCTGAGATGCACCAGTACCTCTAACACTTCTTCCCCTACCCCCATCACCACCCCCATCACACTATTCAGATGGAGACAAGTCACTCCCACACAGCACCAAATGACCCGAAACAGTTCCTCTGACAGTAAGAAATTGGTGGAAGATCTTTGCTCAACCACCTAAGCTTTAGTAAATAAATCAATTTATGTATTTTGCTGTTCAATTAAAACTTAATTTCTTGCCGTCATCAGTCACAGCGGCCTCTGTATGTGCCAATCGAAATGGTAACTTGGTGTTACCCTGTATTGATTTTCCCCTTTAAGCCATGGAGCCTGAATGTCTTAAATGAATTGGAAGGCCCTTTTCTGAGAGTGCAAGCAGAAAGTCTTAGATGTGTAGTAAAGACATGTCACACACCAACAATTCTCCTGTAAAACTTTAATGCTGATCAATCAATAACTGAGGTTATAAATGCAGTAAAGGATGACTGCTGAATGTCCCGTTTGTTATTGTTTGGCCCAACCCTCAGTAGGATTGCTTCCAAAGGAGGCTTACAGACCCATTAATCAGGTCCTGGTTGATATCTTCCTAGGACAGTAGTGATTGAGGTAAAGCTCCTGGAGGTGAATTCAGCAGCAGTTTTTTAGCTCCTAGTGGACTAGCCAAGAAGCCAGCAGATTGCAACAGTGCATTGGTAACTTTAGAGTACGCTAAACTGAGTATGGAAAAAAAGATCCAGAGCCATTTCCTCCCTATCACTTTTAATTTTAATTGGGTTTCCCTTTTATAGAACTCGATAAAATCAAAGGTGGTGTAAAGTTTAGTACAAGTGACCTTTGTTGATTTGAACTACTGTCAGTTTCAACTCAATTTGTCTTATATCAAATTAAACTGCTGTAGAGCATCTTCAACCTATAAGCATTATCTCTGATCAATCTGGAACAACCAAAGGTGGAACCGGTATCAGTTGGCAATTATGATTCCTGTCTGACAGAGTGCAGACCAGTGGCGGCTGGTCAATAGAGGGCGCTAGGGCGCTGCCCAACCACTTCCCACAGGGAGAATGACAGACCTTCACTGAACTAGCTTTTTTTATATTAGTTTTGAAGGCTAAATATACATGTACAATTTTAAGAGGTTGAGGTTAATATGATATAGTTATTCAATAAAATGTTTAATCTGCAATAAAAATGTAGATTTGAAACGTTCTATGTGTCTAAAGTTATAGATTGGTGACGTGTTTCCGATCTTGGGCGCTAGAATCCAGAACTCTGGGTCTCCATTGACTCTTGTGCACATGTGCACATTTGCTCGTCTTTAATACAATGGATAGGAGCGTCGAAGGGTGCAGGAAAAAATGCCCTCCTGAACGCATTACACACCACCACCTAAAAGTAGGCAACAGAAGGATTTAGATTCCGGAATGGCACCGTAAGAAAGCTCTGCTGTCATTACGACTTTGCACTTTCGCATTGAAAGATAATATTGGTGTCCCAGTCTGTGATGTTACATTGTGTTACAGCATTGCAGAGGCACAACGTGTATACAAACTGCTGGGGCTCCACATAAACACACGCTCAGGCATACAAACACACGAGCGCACACACAGTGCTGTCTTCCCCCGCTGACTCTGCCATCTTACTGTGATCCTGTCTCACCCCTGTCTCACCCCTGTACCACCGATGTAACTACCTCCAATGCTGTCACAGAGGACGGATGAGTCGCCCCCAGCATTACGCCTCTGTCACAATTCATATTTACCGTGAGATATTATAGGGGCGTAAATATGGCACATTGAACTGGCAATATGAATAGGGCTGGAGGGCAGGATAACATCGACAGCAAGCAGCTGAAAAATATTAAAAGACCTAATAAGAGGCTTCAGTTTTAAGATGCTCCACCTCAATCAATGCATTCCTGGGTGGGACATACCAGCAGACTTCTCTCTCTCTCTCTCTCTCTCTCTCTCTCTCTCTCTCTCTCTCTCTCTCTCTCTCTCTCTTTTCTCTCTCTCTCTCTTTTCTCTCTCCCTCTCTGATGGGGATCATAAACACTTAAAACAATTAAAAAGTGGTTGGAAAATATACATTGGTGGTCTGCCCATGTATTGTGTGGATGTTACTCCTAATACTAATGATAATGATCAGTTATGGCAATCAGAAGGTAGAAACATTACTGAGGTTAAGCTGTGAAAGTAGATCAGGCTGACTGGCTCAGAAATTACACTTATCATCCTAGGACAGATAATCCCTGATACTGCTTTGCAGAAGAAACAGAAATGCAATTGGAGGTGAATGGCGGACCAAGTAAACCCAGCAAAACTTTTAATTCTGTCAATCTTGGCAACCCTTTTGAACAAAATGAAACGCTAATAGCTTTGCTGGTCTTTTTCCGTACATGGTTAAGTTTTGTTCTCAATTGGAATGAAAATATCCTGCTTATCTCTCACTGTGAATCTTTTCCATGGCGGTTGGAAACCTAAAGGATTGGAGTAACTGTATATAAATTGTCAATACTCTCCCTGATGGCCTTGTTTGCTTTAGTAAGTCACATAGAGGCATGATCATTGTCAGTATTATCACCAGCTATGAACTCCTCAAAAGGCTAACAGTACAAACTTAATCCCCCCCTTTATGAAGAATTTGGGTTCATTTGTGACGATTTTGGTTTGGTAAAAGTTGCTTTTCAAGGAGACGAAGAATGTGATATAAGAAAACCATTTTCCAAAACTTCTTTAACCTTCACTTTTTGTGGCAGATGACAGGAACTTTTTCACCCTTATTTAATACATTTAATTAGTCAACCTTTGTGACGAATGTTAGGTCAGTGTTGGAGCCTATTTCATATTTTCTTTTCACATTCAGTACGAGACAAGTCATCTCTTAAGAGACGATTTTCATTCCATCAAGTATGTTTTGTGTCAGTCAACACAGATGCAATATCCTTGAGCTCCAAGTGCCTCAGGTGAACGGAAAGCAGGAGAGATGTCTCTGATACACTAGCCTTTGTATCCCCTCTCGGCTCTCTTTCTCTACTCTGGTTGCCTTTCTCCAACTCACTGTCTCACTGTCTGTTCTCTCATATGTGAACACATAGACGCAGTGTTGTGTTTCGGATTCCAGCTCTATTTATAGTTTGTGTTCCCAAAAGGTTTCTTCAGTATGGAGCTATCAAAAAGGTCTGACTATGTCTTATATAATATTACAGATCTAGAAATTAATCAGCAGTACAGAGTCTCCAAAAGGTAATATCTACCTGCTAGTTTGAGCTTAATACCAAGTGCAAAATTCAAATGCAGAAAAAGTATTACTAAGTAAAAAACAACAACATTTTCATTCTACCTGGGTCCCAAACACTGAATACTAATATATGCACTGTGCTGTGTGTACAGTACGATCAAACAGAATGAAATGAGATCAGATTCACAATACTCATTTTAGATTTGAATGTTTCAATTGAAATGACTTGGTTCTCTGATGACCACAATTAGCACAAGGACATGCTATTAATTAAGAGGAAAGAGGATGTCTAATCCTCTGTTCAGTACCCCTGTAGTATTACATTCAATTTATTATTTTATTTCACACTTTTGTTTTCATAATCAAAAAAAATGCATGTGTGCATCCATAGCAGTATCCTCCACATCATCTGGCACTGCGTCGTTAAAACTGTGATATGTGTGCTGTGCTGTTCACATAATGAAATGAACATACTGCATGCTCCATTTCTCTTATGATGAGCACATACTTTGACATGAATGCATAAAACTGATGGCCTCGTACTCTATGTTCACAAAATATTAGAATGGTTTTAAAATATAAACTTAGGTCATTAATCAAAACAAAAGAGGGCGACGAGCTTCAGCTATGATGAACATCTTCTCTTAGACATCTAGAGCAACATTTGTTAGCCAACAGTACTTTTGATAGGTTATCATTTGTATTGGTCATGATTTCACATCGCAAATGTAATATTACTGCAGAGATCTAAGTCAGGGTGACTGCCAGACAGCTTTAATTTTGAGTATCCCCAAGGGGAACGACATGAGCTGTCAGACAACCACGCAGGTTTGAAATAAAGAAAACACTCTGTTTAATCCAATCATTGCAATCAGTTTTTCCTAATTGGAAAAGCACTGAACGTAACAAACACATTGAGTAACCAACGTAAGTCAACAATTTCCTTGAAAGGGCGAACTCACACTAAGCAATCCGTACCGTGCCTAAGCATGCTTCACCCCTAATGTCCAGTTTTTTGACTACCGTGAGTGCTCTGATCCATGCTCAAGCACGGTACACTTCCTTGGCCTGGGCACGCTTGGAAGAGGTGTGTATCGGCACGGTACAGTTCATACACGAGCCCAGGCACAGGTACACAGCGTGGACAGCCTACATTATGGAGAAATCCCAGAGTGTTCTGGCTGTTTTTGACTAAAATGACTCAAAATAACCCACAAAGTCAGTAAAGTAGCTGTCATGTTCTCTGTGCTGTTCTCCGATGTGCGGATGCAGACTCAACAGCGCATCTCTTTTATTGTTTCTACTTTTTATCTTCAAGTCCGCCTGTCCTGTAAACTACACGCTTCAGAATTACGTAAAGCCTTTCATGTGTTGTATTAGCCTCCTGAGCCGAGCCTGCTCAGGTGTTCTGCATTTTAGACAAATCCTCAGACTCCACCCACTGATTCCTTAAAAAAGGAAAACAAAGTCGTCAAAGGGGATGGACAAAATCGGTATAAAGAAGGCCAACCCATAGGCCATCACAATAAGAAGAAGAACAGTCTCTTTTCTCTGTGGCAAATAGATTTAATTCTGCTTCTTGCTGCGAAAAGTGCCCATGCTGTTACAAACTACCGTTTTTTGTCCTTCCGCCTCTTTGTACTTGCATCCTCTTATTCACACCAGCCAGATTTATCCCAGCAGTAAGTCTCACCTATGCAGCACTACCCATGAATCTCTCCCACTGGCCCTGTCATGGCTCATTCCCCCATCAGTGTGACAGTGGCAGTCCATCAAGCTTTCTCAAGTGCTAAACACAGAGAGAAATAGATGTTAACACACTCACAATCACATAGGTAAGTACTCCCATTACTATTTCTTGAGTGCTTTGCCAGTAATCATGTCAGAGTGGGCGATCTGGGGGATTTTAGGGACCGTGGAGTGGGGTTGTCTAGGATCTGATATTACTATTTTGACCTGAGTGGCTGTTCTCAGATGCATCACAACTGTAGTTTGGACTGACACTCTCTGCATTAGGATGTGGCAAATTTAAAAAGAGGTTTCTTGGGACATTTTTAGGGCTGGATACTGCTGGGGGTTCAGATCATTGGTTTCTAGGCATGCTGGGTTTCGGCTGTAGTCGGGGAAACATGCTGGTTCTTGCAATTAAAATGTTTATGCTGCTGCTCTGTTGATGTTTTGAGGGAAATGATGTAGGGGTTCTGTTTGTCAGGGCAGAGTCATGTTTTAGTTAGCACTTTGGAAATTTGGAAGTCTGGTGCCGTAGAGCTATTTTAAGCCACGTGCACACTTCTTTTAATAAAACAAAAAACATTTATTCAGACTGTTGATCAGCTCTAGTGCCGTGTTTTATCCACTTGAGTTACATGGTGTTAGGAAGGGTAATGTTGGTCAGTTTATTGGTCCTTCACAGTCATATTTCTATGAAAACAGTGTTTTTCACTTTTCCTTAGAAATATGTTATCTACCAAACATACCTTCAATATTTTAGAGTAGCCTCTCTCTTGACAAGTTATTGGTGAGAAAGACCAACTACCACGTCGTCTTACTATGACTATACATTTAAAACAGAAATCCAAAGTCTCTTGGGGTGAAACACCATAACTGTAGTCCATTCCCAAAATTCTTTACCTTTTGGTTCTGTACTTTATCTTTCTCTCTGACAGAACTATTTTACAGCTCCAATGCACCTCATTTATATAGTCAGTGACATGCATTCATACATTTTCCATCCGAGTGTGTACCAATATCCCAAACTGATTTCAGTGCTGCCCGGCAGAAACCCGCGCAGTAGAGAAAACACTAGCAGCGAGACCAAGGCGGTTCGAGGAAATGAGTGTTCCATTATTAATGCTCCCTTCACTTACTTTATGATGCCGTTAGGTGGTCATGCTGTTGTCCTCAGTCTTCTTTTATTAGCTTTGGTTCACCACTGCATTTTAATGGATATGTCAAAGAATGAAGTTCGCCTTTTGGCATAGAGCCAGGTTTTCAGGCTCAGTGAAACAAAAGTATAGATGATACAAATCATAAGATGGAAGCTTTAATGAGTTGGTTTGTCTGCCTGCCAGAGTCGAGCTATGTGAAGCATTTTTACCAGATAAGCACTTTTTTTTCTCAGTATTTGTCTGAAAGCGTTATTGGTTTGAAGTTTAGTGGCATGAGCTGTATATATAGTGATTTTACTATGTGAGCTTTTATTTTTATTTCAATATCCAATTTCCTCAAAAACTGCTTTTTATGTGTTTTTTTTGTGTGTTGTGTGCTAACTTTGTGAAGTATTGATGTGAGTTCATCCTCAGTCTGTTTATACCCTTTAAACAAGTAAAGCAGTCTATGAATACTGTATATTAACTGATAGAGCGATGCTTTGACTGCGATTGCCGCTCCTCTTTACTTGCCCGATTTGCTGCTTGTAGCTGCTCTATAAGCTCCTACCTGCAGGGGCTGGACCTGAAGGCAACACTAATGGGGAACGACTGGGACCAGGTGTGATGTATCTAGGAAATGTCAGTACAACACTTTAACTCATACTCTCCTTGTGCTACTGATGTTAGAGTTGTTAATAAGTTGCTAACATGTGGTGGATGGTGTACTTTGTGCATACACGACTTTACAGTATGGAAATAACAGCACTGCATGACAAAATGAGTAATTACATTGCATCTTTATTTAAAATGGAATGGAGATTTTTTTTTTGTTGAAAGCCTCATTTAAATTAAGCACACTTTATACAACGATAACCCATTCAAGATTGGAAAACGTCATATAGCCGTGTTTTCTTTAGTAACAGCAGTTTCATAACCTGCCACGAAACTATTTCAGGGTTTCATTTGTTAATTAGAGATGTCAATTTAGTTGAGCTTTCTTAACAGATTATGTTACAGCTGTGTGGAAATGAAGAGTAAAATTCATTATCACCTTTCATTACAACAGCTCGCTGCTTCCCCTGCTCTTACATATGTTTCAGTAAAAAAAAAAACTGTTGACAGAAATGCTCATTAATTTCACAAATCCATCTGCTCAATGTCACATGCATGTGTGAATACACTGCACCTTGACTAGAGACTGCCCTGATTAAAGGGTTACCAGCCAGCTCATGATGTTTAAGTGGGATTACAGTATCATTTTGCCATGTGTTCTTATTTAAAGTGTTAAGAGCACTGACCTTTGCAGCAGCAGTGACTATTTTTTCTCGGCTCCAATTCAAACATCAATAGTTAATGTGTCTTAATCTTTGCTCTCTCAGGCTTGCCCCATGGTCTGATCTTATATTAATGTCTTAGGTTTAACAAATCCAGAGCATCTGTCATTAAAAATAGGTCGACTTCAAATATTCAGAAGAGGAAATACTTCTGTCATTTAAATGTAGATTTGTCCCAGTGTTTGTTGGGTGATAATGTTTTCTTGATACCTAAATGTCACACAGTTGAATCTTTTAAAACAATGCGATGCTCTACAGAGTAGAGAATAATATAAAGTGTCATAAACCTACATATTACTTGAAATCTATTTCCAATTTGTTTGTGTTATTCCTACAATTGCATGCAGGCAAGGCAAAGCACAGATACTTATAAGATGTAGTTGTTCAACCCTTCACACTACTGTATGCGCCTTCCACAAAAAAGGTATTTTTTTGTCATCTATATATATTTTTTTTAGAAACAATGGACAAAGCCCTCATATGCCAGTTAAACATAAAACACAAATACGAAAACTAATCACATAACACAACAAACAATGCAAAATACAATAGACAGTAGACAAGAAGGTGGGCGGCAGTAAATTTACAGTAAATTCAATCATATAGACTTTTTTCAGAGTACAGTCCAAAAAAGTTCCAGGGTCCTTCATCTCCACAGTCAAACTCAAAGAGGGCCGAGGCTGCCTGTTCCATTGACAGTAAATCCATGATCTATTTTAACCGACTGTCAATGGTAAAGTAGTTTAGTTTACAGATTGACCAATTCATCATAATAATACGCTTTACTGACTAAAAGGCTAATGCGATGATTTGCTGTGTGAGAATGGGCTGTATGTTTTTTACCCTAATGCCAAGAAGACAGACCAGTGGACAGAGCTGTATTTTTAATCCCAATAAAAGACCATCTTGAGATGACTTCATTCCAAAAACTCCTAAAAGAAGGGCAATGCCACAATAGATGGATCAGTGTTCCTGCATCACCACAGTCATGCCAGCACTAATGTAAGAGGAATTATCCATTTTCTTGAATCTGCTTGGTGTGATATATGTCCTATGAAAAACTTTTGATGAACTGTATATGTTACATTTAGATAAAGCTGTTGTGTTTTTTGTAAACAGTCTCCGACTGTGCAGTGGTCAGGGATATGCCCAAGTCCCTCAGCCATTGGTGTTGATCGAGGTTAAGTTGTCGGAGGCAGTTTTGAAACTAATCTCTCTCCTGAAGCAATCTACCTTAGTTTATTGTCCATATCACTATTAAGCCCTGTGGTGGTGTTTTTTAAATAAGTAACCACAAGATTGTTTTTAGTTGTAAATATGAAAAAAATTGACAAGTTGCCATGTTTGTTTCTCAGGCTTTTAACACCACTTGTTAACTTGTTGTGAAATGTTGCAATTTTTTTCACAAGTCCAGAACTCAGGCTTCTTTATTGAGAAGAGACTATTTAACAAAAAAAGTAAATAAGGTAAGTGAAAGGATAAAAGGAATAGGGTCCTTTAAAAAAGGTCAAAATCACATAAGTGTTCTGACAAATAATGCTAACAGATCCAGATGTGAACTCAGCTTACATACTTAACGTAATGAGAACTGGGGTGGGTATTCAAGCCAGCCAACCAAACCAGACAGTGCACACAGAGGAGGACAACAGACAAATCAACAAAATAACTTGGTTTGGTCCTCTTCCAGAAAGCCTTAATTAAACCAACAAACAAGGACAAAGTAAGACAAGCAGATTGTGTTCTTAATCAAATAATGATCTATTCTCAAAAGTGCAAAGAAAAAGGAGCTAAACCGATAACAAATGGTCGGTGTTATGTTTAAGTGACTGCTAATGAAAACATTCAATGATGTGAGTGTGGTGGCCTATAACCTATTATGTGCCTGTGTCTATCACAGGTGTACATTTACAACACAAAGCTTCAAATGTAATGTAAGTACAGAAAAAATAGGCCTGGCAAAATGGACACTGTATATTTGAGTAAGGGTTTAGTCAGACGAAGGTCAGGCTAATTCTGCCTTCTGAGCCTTTTATTTAAATGTATCTGGGTTTTCAGTTCAAAACAAATATATTGGTTGTTCTTCCTTAAGGTGTCTGTAGTGTTTTGTCAAACAGCCTGCATATCCATCTTAAAGCCACACCACCCTGATCATTCTCTTCTCTGAGGCTTAGGGCTGATTGCAGGCTCTTCTTTCAGATAATGGCAGGTCAGGGATTGTTCAATTCTTCCAGCTCGCAACATTTCCCTCGACCAAATCTAAACTTTGAAAGCTCTCCTATTTCCCTTGTACCCTTGTGATCCCTCGAATGAGATGGGCAAGAAAATGTTGCAAACAAGTAAATAGCTCTACATGCAGAGGAGTGCATGAGCAAACACTCCCACATAATGTGGAAACAGTGTTTGAAGTAAGACTTCAGTTGGACTCCCCTGAACAGAATGCAACTCGGTATCCCACACAGCACATCCCTGCTCCCTCAGATCTGCATCCAACCACTCTCCCATGCGGCCAGAGCTTGGAGGAAAAGCAGAACATTGATGTATGAATGGAGAAAGGGGCAAAGTTAAATGTTTGATAGTCACAACAAGACGGTTTCAGAGAGTTAGAATGATCTAAATCCCTTGGTATCCTTGGATTTTGTAAAACCTTAGGATGAATTCTTAGTCCTCCAAATACATGTTAGAACAAGAGTGACTTTAACACACATGATTAATTCAAGTGATAAATATTTGACTTCTAACAGCAAAGATTTTGTGTGTTTTTGTCTTCTTTTTTCCTACTGCTGTACACTTTACATAGTGTTCCACTTGAGTGAGTTATGTCACAAGAATTCATTTGGACTGTTTTTATGAGTTGCATTCGAAGAGAAAAAAGGGCAAATGTATATTTCTTCTCGGGAGGCGTATTTTGCATTGAATACTTTAATTTGAAACAACATTTGAATAGGCTTAGCATGACAATTTTGTAAATAGTATACAATGTGTGAACAAAGAGAAATGTGAAGTTAGGAGAGATTACACTAAAAAGGTTTAAAACCATTATCTGAGATCCACAAAATCCAGTCTTATTAATGATTGATAACAGGGATTCATGATGACTATTAGCAGGGAATTTCAGTGCAAAGAAACATCATATAAACGCCTTGTTATTTGATAATCACAAGCTAAGCTTGATTATCTGATAAATCCTTTTTTTTTTTCTTGTAGTTTGACAATTCAAGTAAAATGATTATATCCTGAGAAATATGATATCAAAGCACATGCATACATTCACAAGAGTCATTTGTATTGGTTATTAGTTAAATGTATCGAATTTTATAACAATTTGATTTGAAATTCAGAACAAATATTTGGGCAGCTGTGGCTCAGTTGGTAGAGTTGGTGGCCTCTGAACTGGAAGGTTGGGGGTTCGATCCCCAGCTCCTGCAGCCACTGTCCTTAAGCAAGACACTTAACCTCAAGTAGCTCCCCCTGCTTTGTCAGCAGCGTATGAATGTGTATGAATGGGATTAGTTACTTGTGATGGTCACTTACTGCCATCAGTGTGTAAATGGGTGTGAATGTGTAGGTGTGACCTGCGGTGTAAAAGCGCTTTGAGTGGTGAGGAGATCAGTCCATTTACCATTTAATATGTGAATCTTTGAACTGTAGCACGCTGCATGTTTTATTCACAACATTATGATGTAATGTGTCATATGGTAAGTGGATTGTTGTTGTTTTTTCGTTCTAAATATAGGCATTTTGAGCATTATACCCAGAGTTGTCCTCATAAAATAGATTTGAGAAATTAAAATAAACTGCTCTGTGTGTTCATGTTGGTGGAGAGACAACACGAAAATGCAGGGAGTGATGCAGGTCATTGAAATGTAGACAGGCAGTCAGCCAGATGCTGCTGAAATCAATCCCAGTGTAACAGATGGCAAGATCACTAGGAGCATGGTTTTTCTCACCTCTTTGTGCTGCACTTCCCCATGGGATACTCCAGACGCCTGTCTGCTGTAATGAGTGTAGCCTACAGCACAACACACACATGATTTTTGCAGATGCTTCCACACCTAGAAATGAGATGGATTAGAAAATGTGTTTGGATGTGGAGGTTTTAAGGAAATACTTCAGCATTCGGTAAGAAGTTAAGCCTAAAGGAGGTACACAAAATACAAAATCAAGTTGAAATATCTAACAGTGCAGTGGATTTCAGCAGCTCCTTGATTTTCATACTGATTTGATAGGTTTAGATCTAGATTTCCTCAATAGTGCAATTCTTAACTCCATTCTAATACAGCAAATTGCATGGATATATTATCAGAAACACTCACAGATTTTGTTTAGTGTCTCACACAAACTTTTCGTGGCTGTTTAAGAGGCTGTTGGACAGTCTGGTTCGGTTGACCTTGAAATCAAGATCTCATTGCTGCTCTGTGCGTCTTTCTTGACACAGCTTTGATTTTTTTCAAAACATATTGTAGATGTTATACACACAGCAGAAAACCTTAACATTGATTTAGTTGTGAATGAGCTCGTCTACTTATAATGATGAATTGGATTTTAAGTGCTTAAAAATTAGTATTTTTAATGTCAATAAAATCAAACAGGGCCCCAGCCTACTCACAGTAATACCAATTTATATTTCTGCTGATGCCACGACATCACTCCCTTCCTGTACATAGATTCTGTATGAGCTCTACTATCCAGAGACAATAAAATAGCTTCTATCCACCACTTCTGAAGAAAGCTTTGTCCTTCTGGCAAAATAAAGTGTCTTGTAGGGAACTGTTATGTCAAGTCGCTCCTCATTTGTTTTTCTCCAGAGTATTATCTAATAAAATGGGCTGCAGGTGCTGTTTATCCCCTGGTGCTTCCTATGCTACAGTTCTGCTGTACAGTCGCTTGGTACCTCCGGGGGAAAATAAGCTGGTAGACAAAGTAAGTCCGCCCCTGGAGAGTTTGGGGAACATAAGAGAAAGCAGCCAATACGAACATGCAGGCAAACACAATTAAATTCCCACTGACTCACACAGAGGGACAAATCCCACCCTACTGTACCCCTACTGTAAAAACAGGGTAAAGGTTGGTACAACAGAAAGGTTTTTTTTCTTGAATTGTATTTAACACAATATTGTTAACTTAGCTACAATGTCCCTCTTTTCAATCACGAGGAACCATATGCTTGAACAGTCACAACAACAGGACTTGTCGCAACCCTGCTCGTACAAACACTTCCACCAGGCATCAACCTATGTGCCAATTACAATCCAATTTCAACAAATGTTTTTGTGGGTACTACATTAACAAGCTTCATAGAAGATTCCAATGGAAACGGCGATGAAGTTATTAGATATGATTTATCACATACAGAACATTGCATAGAACCAGCTACAGAATTAAGTCAGAAGGTTATCCATGGAACCGTATCATCACTCATTACAAAGTGACCCCTCTTGCCAGCCAGCAGCCTCAAAAAAAGAACCCACACCAGCGTCTTTTTTGCGGTCTCATGGGACTTGCATTCCCGACATGCCTTTGGGAGACCTGTACTTTCCTAGCAAGGTTACACCAAAAAAAAAAAAAAACTACTGACTCCAGTACTTTTACCCAGCCTGTGAGACCACAAACATTGAGCTGGACATAATGTGTTTAAAATGCCTGTTAAAACAGTCATAGTGATTGGTCTTCTGTTTCTTAGAACAGTGATTCAGAATAGAAAGAAAAAAAAAAACATTACAGTTTTCTAGATGTAATATTCAATAGTTACAAAGCCTGATATGAGCAGTAAGTGTTGGAAGCATTGAAGAGGTGTGGAAGCGAGGCTGAAGGAAGTAGAGACGGAAAGCTAAAGTGTGTAGGTGGAACCCACACAGCTCAGCTTGGCAAAGCTGGCCCTGCATTAGCCAGAAGGCCGAGGCCCGTTTGTCTGGAATCTCTTAGGAAGGGACAGATCAAAGCCAGGGCAAGGGGCCACAATTCAGCTTACACGCGCTCCGAGGCAGCAGCACACATGCACATTTATGCACATTCAACACAAAGGGATGCAGAGCACACTTGCTCCCTTGGCACCTATTGATTGCTTTCTATATCTCTCCTCCAGTTTCAGAGTCCCCACAACAAAAGCCAGTCTTCACTGGCAAAGCATTTAGCATTTGGAAAAGTCAGTCCCCGCCTGCAGCCAAATGCTTTGCACAATAAGCAACACGACACACTGTACAAGCTTTTTAAAACAAAGACGTGTTTGTATGGTGGATATGTTGTTTTTTCTCTCTCTAAAACATGCCTTCTTGGACACATAAAGGTTGGAGGCTGCAGAGAGACCATTTTTGCATTTTGTATAAATGAATGAAACCCACCACTGACAGTTGCATCACAATACAGAACAACAGTACTCAGCAATGGCTAGAAGTTACTATAGAGCTATAGCTAACATCTTAGCTCAAAACAGACTCAAAGACTGACCTCATTATTTATTTGTCAAGTTACGGTTGTTTTACAAAGGGATGACCAAGATGCAAACTAAGAAGGATTTATTGCAACAAAAAAATAAGATGGACATACAGTGAAGAGTCTAGGGAAATACATACCAGAAGAAAAAATGACATGATCCAGGAAAAGAAGAGTGAAAACATAGGTAGAGCCACAGGGGACACATCCACACAAGCAACATATGTTACAAAATCAAACTGGCAGAGAAACGGGTGAAGGCAGTCTAAATACACTGAGAAGGTGTGGGTAATCAAACACAGGGGAGAGTAACCAGGCAACAAGCTGGGGGCTCATAATCACAAAGATGAGGAAGAATGACAGTGAATGATGAGTGAACAACATAAATAACTTTATTATCTTTGTATTTTACATATCTAAACCATGATAAGACATGACACGTTGTCAAAACAGGTCAACTTTTTTTCAAGTACACAAGGCCTTTATTCACCAAAAGATTTTGCCAGTTCGTCTTATCAGGCTGCTGGACAAGGCACGTTCACACATAGACAAAGAAGGGGCTTGAGCACCTGCCGTTTTTTCCCTCTTTGAGAAAGTGTGATGCTCTCTCCTCAATCTTGTTTCCAGCTGTGAGTAAGCACATGTGATAAGTAACTCTGAGAGGGAGGCCGCCATCAGGTGTGTGGCTAAAGTCTGATCACAACTAGTGGTGTGCAAAACTGACCAAATTGCTAAACGTGTACACGTTGGGCCAAAAAAAAACGTTTAAACGTTAAGGGGGGCTTGTTAAATAAACGCAGTGTTTCCCACACATGGACGATACTTGGGCCGGCTGCCCAAGTATATTTCAGACCTATTTTTATTTAATTAATTAAATATGACAAAGATACAGTAACATACAACAAACATAATATACACAAAATACAACATATAAACTGTACATAAAAAAACAAAAATCATCTCAAAGGTGACAAGTAATGCACGTAAAGAGTATCACTACATATTCCTATAAACTAGTGTCAAGCAATATAACACTGTATCCCAAAAAAATGAATCATAGATATTCAATAACCTTAGGGTTATTTTCAAACTGGCCTAACTGGATGCTTTAACTTTGATAAAGGTAAATGATTCCACATTGTGAATGCACAATACATTGCATCAGTGCCAGGTTTTTGCTTAACTAGATAACCTCGAGCAGCCTGCCGGGTACTGTGATTATGTTCATCTCTCACATAATTCATTTGTGAGTACAAACATTTTGGTTATTTGCTTTAACAGATATTACTTAGGAAATTCATGCCTACCTCTTGTCTGCTCTGAGCCATGAGAGACTGGCATGCGTACTCTCTGTACTCAGCCTCATGCCCGATCGACAGGCCAGAGAAAGTCTTGCAGCTTTATTTTGGGCTATTTAGAGCTTAGACAGAACGTTTTTGGCTGTTCCTGACTACACTAGTTAGCAGTAATCAAGGTGAGACAAAAAAAGTGCCTGTGTCACCAGCACTCTAGTGACAGTGGTAAGAAAAGGGGAACATCTTCTATGCCCTAACCCATATTCTTAACAATTAGTTTTTCCCATGTTACCTTCCCATAAAATGTGAAACCAAGATAAATTGCCTCTTGAACCTGTTCAAACATATTTATTGAATTTAAATATGTATAAGTGTGTAACAGATTGTTTTTTTTAGGGAAGCTATACAGTATCCCAACTTTTTATCCAGCAACATTTTTGGATGTGAAAGGTTAATATGTCTAGGGCTTTGACTTATCCACCAGCATGGTGATATACATTATTTTCTTCTAAATAAACATCACAGCCTCTCTGAGCTGCTGGTTTAACTGTAGACTCATAGCCCTCTCAATCAAACAGCTGATTAAGGCTCCTGGGAAAACTATTGCCTGTATAATGCAACATGATGTCACAGACGTACACATCTTGCACCGTATACGCTGACACTCCCTCCTCTGATTGGCTGTTTGATCTCGACATGGAACAATAAAAGATAGCTGGCAAGCAACAAGGCATTTGATTTGTGTCTTCCTTATTGATCTTCACTGGGGCGGTACTTATTGCATCATCTGCTGAACGGCAAGCATGATCCTTTAATTCTATGTGTCAATCAATGAAAACTGCCGCTTTGTTCATGTTATAAACATGCAAAGTTCTTTGTCTGCTCCTTGTCAGCGTCTTGATGAAAACTGTTAGCACACTGCTCATTTTTAAGACCAAGGACTATGGTGAATAGATCATGGACAATAGCTCAGATGGACTCATTGTGCAGTTTGTCTCAGGAGGATTGTTATATACCATGTTGAATGGTACCATTGTTCTGTTCGATTGTGGGTTTGCTGTAAGCTGGGATGTATCATAAATGTGAGTTTTTAATTAATGCTGTATGTTTGCTTGCCCTCCTTCGTGTGTCACATGTAATGAGGCAGCACGCCTCCTCCATGACCCTCTTTCACTTGTCATCTCCAAACCTAGACAAGCATTTGGCTGACAGCTTGTGGCAAAACATGTCAAATCAAATGATTAATATTTATCCCTCCCATCTCTCTTACTTTGTCTGTTAAGTCAGTGTGTGTGTATGTCGGTGTCTGTGTGCAGTGTAGGTGTATTTGAGTCCTGTCACTTAAAGACTCCATAGAGGTCTTCAAAATGTCCATCGGTCGAATAGGATTCCTGGGTCACAAGATGAAAAGCAAATTAACCCAGAGAGAAGATGTCTGTTTGAATTGTAAAAAAGGCCACATGGACCCATCAGTCAAACATTATTCTCTTCAAAGCCACAGTGAGCACACGATTCATTGACATTTAAACGTGCCAAATCGAAAAAGACCAATTGTTCCAGTCAATGTGGTATCAGTATTTTAACCGTCTGTTTCTGAACAAAAGCTGACATCGTCTGGGAAGTTTTGCTGTGGTATCAACGAAGTAACAAACATGGTTTAAAAACTAGTGAGGTAGTTTAAGCTGATTTAAGATTTTGTTGTATCTTTAAGGTGTTCAATAAATACATTATTGTATTCTAAAATAATACAATTATTATATTCTCTGAACTCTATCAGTGCTGTGTTTTCTTCTCTTTGTGAGGTTTTCAGTCCAAATCACAGTCAGATGACTTTCATATTACCTAAATATAATTCAATGTTGTGAAAAAAATCATAGGTGTTATGAGCACATGTTTAAAATAGATATCAACATTCTTTCTGTGCAGTTTCCTTATGTAAATACTTCACCATCACATTGTACTGAATCAAACACAAGCCACTAAGTTGCATGAGCAGTTGCCTGGCAACTATTGTTTCTTTACAACATTTTCTTTGAGAACGTGGTGTAATCCCCAATAACTTTAATATCTTTAGACTTTTACCACGCCATCTCTGACTGTAATGAAATGTCTTTTTGAGGCTATCTGCAGTTAAGTACATTGAACTATATGGATAGTCTGCTGTTTCATTGTTCTGAAAAGAAAAGAAAAATAGGCTGCTTCCAATGCATAGAGATACAACACGAGGCATTAGTCAAAATGCAGATGTTGTAAAGGAATCGATTATTAGTGCTGCAATGCCATTAAAATCCCCCCTGATGCTCAGGCACTCCTGTCTTCTTCTTCTCTTCAGACAAGAACATTCACTGTCTAAATGTCAGCCTCCTAAAGGCATGGTTCATCTATCATATTTACTTATTTGGCTCCTCTGACACAAATCAAATTCTGTTCAAAATGTCTGTACATAGAAAACGTTATTTATGTATTTTAATATTAAATGCTACACAATGTAGCATTGAATGTTTACCAAATGAAATAGTGAAATGAACAATCATCATCAACATGTACATTAAAAGAAAAAAAAGTTAAGTACAAAGATGTTAATTATATAAATATATATAAGATCTGAGATTTTAAAGCAGAATGTGAGAGCCAGATTCAATATTTTGGTTCATTCATGTCTAAAAAAAAAGTCTCTGACCTCAGCTCTTCTTTGAACCTCTAAAAGGCTGCGTGAGACAAGCTGTCTCACAAAAGTGGGACGCACTCTTGTGAAGGAAGAATTTTAAGTCGATTAAAAAAAAAGGTAAATCGAGTGTTAAGACTTGATAATAATGTGCTTCCTTTGTGGATGAAGAATTTAAAATGCATAGAGCTGATCTATCGTTGTCTTTGTAGACCAGAACAGAGCATCACAGTGCTCCCCCCCTGCTAATTCTCAATGCTTGCTTCAGTCTCTCTGTGTGCTGCTTTGAGACAGAAATGGCCTCATGTTCTTCTAAAGGTAAAATGTGGTGTTTTTAACACAGCACAGGTTTGAAATTAAAACTAGAGTAAAAAGTGAATCTTACACTTCTTGCTCTTTGCTCAGGTTGAGTCTTGAGTGTTTTTAACTTTACAGGCATTCTCTCTCTCCCTGAACGTTGTGAACTAATCATCAGTTCCTGGGTTGCTGCACTTTGTACATACTCAGGTGTGCACATAGGAAGCTCACTTTGCCTTTTCTCTGTAACATATATAAACTGAGTATATAAATTCTTTACACTGAACCATACATACTGAACAATGCACCTGCATTTTAAACACAAAGTTTGGCGATACTTTACTACAACTGGTGAGGTCTGTTCGGAAATTAAATGCATATCCTTTTCTCTTTTCATCCCCTTCAGCCCTTCGCTAATATCAAGATGATGAATTTAGTAAAAGCTCAAATTGCATGAGAAAATGATACAAGATGGCCAGAGAATATTCAAACGAGGACTCTTTGATCAGAGACAGGGCTGTTCTTTGTGTAGGCTGGACATTACCCTCACATTAAAGTCATCTACAACAGCAAATGAGTTTTGAAGGAAAAGTTAGGATAACTGAATTATGTTTTTCACTGACATAATGTTGTCCATTAAGTAATTTGGCAAGTTGCCAAAAAATGCCATATTCAAGGCAATTGTCAAATTTTCCAGGCAAAGAAATGTATTTGCTTATTACCAGATTATCAAAATTTGATAACACTTTTAATGGTTATATTATGACGCTCACAGCAGTAGTAGGGATTATTAAAAGATGATGGTTTTGTTTTTGTGCTTAAACACTGAAGTGAGGGGAGCTGGTTTGGCTAGGTTGATTCAACAAGCTTCAGTCTTTGATGCACTGGTTGCAGGTTCAGCCCTCGGCCCTTCTGCATGTCATCCTCCACTATCTCCCCACATTTCCTGTCTGTCTCAACCTGTCCTATCAAATTAAACCATATATCTGAAGGGAAAAAAAACATCTTCAGAAGTTCAGAAGACAATTTTGAGGAGAGTGAACCTGTTAAAGCAACATTTAATGTGTATTCACATTTGTTAGGCCCCGTTATTTAACAGGAAGAAATATTGAGGCAGGTACACAAACAAACGTTCCTCTTTGCTCTGTTATTAACTGCAGTTATGATCCCTCCGCACAAGGCACTTAACTCAAAACGGAAGCACTGGGAAATATCCAAGTTATGTTTGTGAGAAGCTGCTTATGAAGCCAGTCATTGCTGCAAAATTAACTGCACGCCCAGTCTACAGTTACACTCCTTAAAAAGAGAGAAAGAACAGTGTCAAGAAACAAAATGAACAAGATGGTTAAAATACTGAACCATCAATCTGTCTTTTTTTGACAGCTTCGCCTGAGACAATAGTTTTTTTGAGTGTTTCTTGGTGTGTGTTGATTATAATGTGTGTGTGTTATTCTGCCTCATGTTAACAAGCTGCAGTAAGGATAAGCTTCCAGACTGGCACATGGCCACTGACCAGTGTTATCCTAACAGCTTGAACATTTCTATCTTTTTGTAGGCTGTCAATGTGAGCAGCTCAACGCCCTTGTTAGGTGGGCAGCAGTGCTCAGACCAGTCTGAATTTTTCTTTGTTTTTTGGCTACAAGAACCCAAAAGGGATTGGTCAAACAGACACTGTTAAGCTGAAAAACTTCATTTCAGCACTCTACGAGATATGACTGATTACAGGTCCATCTTTGACTCATGAAGAGTATTTATCCGTCTCATGTGAAACCCTTTTAATCCAATCCAGCCATGATGATTATGTTAGGTTTCATCCAAAATTATAAATCCACCTTTTGTAGAGCTGCGGCTGATGACTCCGTTTTCCATTGTTACGAACTTCTGAACTGGAACAAAAAAGTTTTGCCATTTTAAGGTTGATTTTTAGTCTTTCAAGGTGATGACTCATGATCCCCTTTTCTTGGCTTCTGACATGCCCAAACTGGATAATAGCACCCCACTGAGAGCCTTAAAACACGAGTGAAATGTTATAAGTCAGTCGATTGATCTATCGTTTTTGTCTTCCACCCATTTATCCTTTAGTCTAAAACGTCAAAAAAACAGTGGAAATTCAATCTTTGTTTCCCAAAAAGAGGTCTGCCAGCTTCTTGACTCTTACCAACAGTCAAAAAATAAACCAAACTTTTAATCTGCAATGATTAAACAAAGCAAAAATAGATTTCTGGAAGCAGAAATAGAAGTCGTCTGCTTTATTGCTTTGCGTCTGACTATAAGTTGATTTGTTAATCAGACATACAAACAATTTGTGCTGATGGAAATTGTGATTGGCAATTTCAGCATTTTTGGCATTGTTAGAAAAAACAATTAACCAGAGATTGACATAACTATAACTTTCTGAGGAACTGAGTTTGTTGTCCTTTGAATTTCTACACTATTATTTATGTGCTGTTATTGAAATTTAATTCAATTCAAACCTTTATTTATTCTCGAAAGGACGTTGAGGTTTCCCTTATTTCCTATGCGGTCGAGATTACACACATATTGAAACAAGCAAAAAAAAAAAAAAAAAAACACTTATAATCAATTTGAAAAACAACTGAGATCAACTAAAACGCTTAAAATTCGACATACAATAAATTAACTAGGAATCAAAATCTTATACTCTGCAAGTGAGGGAAGAATCCCAATATTAAGAGTTTGCTGGAGAGCGTTCCATGAATTTGAGGCATCAAAAGAAAATGCAGGTATTAAATATTCTGAGCCACAGTGTAAAAATCCTAGACATGTTGAGGTCCAGGTTTTTGTGGAAATGCACCAAAGCACCATCTGTGAAACTGTTTAGAATATCATGGATACAAAAGTAGTCTAGGCTGCTTTACTTTGAGGAGAGTTGAGGGTGTTGTTGTCTCTCCTCTGTGAACTGTTGTCGCTCAGCTGGGCCAGCAGTGTGTCTTTGCCCAATGCTAGATGAATGATGTGTGCAAGAAAGTGAGGTGAAAGGGGAAGGAATAGATTTCAGGGGAGTAAAAGGGCTGAGAAAAAGGAAAGATGAGAAGATGTCTGTGGGTGAGGACAGAGGTGCGTGAGGGGTGGTAGAAAAAAGAACCAAGACGTAAAAGATGGAGGAAGAGAAACAACCCCAGGAGAGGTGGAGTGCTTTGGTATTCTCCTGGAGAACTGCTGGAACTAAACATGTATCAGTGCTTCAACTCTCCTGCCTTTTATTGGCTGATGAAACCTCAGTTGCAGTAAATGAAATTTAATTAGAAAAAAATTAGCATACAGCTTTGAAATTTTACCTAAGCGTTTGTGTGCACTTGGGAAAGCGTGTGTGTGTTGTCTGTATGTGTGAGCATATGCCTGTGTGTCTCACGCTCGCTCATGAATGCACATAGAAAAAATGATATAATATTGGGCTTGAGTCAATAATAATATGCAAAGTAGCTCTGCGTTCACAGCTTTGAGAGTAAAGACATCACCTTTGAAACAACTTATTATCCCCCATTTCCTCTGTGTTTATCCGTTTTCCTCACAGGTATTTAACATTTAGAATTTCACTTTAGAGCTGCACCTACGACAAGC
This sequence comes from Tautogolabrus adspersus, assembly GCA_020745685.1. Classification (NCBI taxonomy): domain Eukaryota; kingdom Metazoa; phylum Chordata; class Actinopteri; order Labriformes; family Labridae; genus Tautogolabrus; species Tautogolabrus adspersus. Next base: position 18,496,669 of record CM036545.1, read on the forward strand.
TTTCATTTCACACTGAGGAAATTGTCACCTTCAGGAAAGGGTTTGATTTTGTTGCGTGAACAAATCAAAACAGTTGACACATGAGGCTTTCCCATTACAAAAATCTCTCCATGTCCTTAAGTTTTTGTGTGTGTGTGTTTGTAGTGAATTAGGGTTACCGTACAACATACGGTATTTCTAGTCCATTCAGTGATACAGTTCGTGGCTTAGCTAATATTTAACAGGACATCTTTGTGTTCATGTTAAGGGGTTGTGTTACGCTGCTACACCAATCACAGCTAAAAGCTATCCGTGAGCTGACTCTAGGGCCAGTTAGCCGGTAACCTAGTGCCTGTCCTTACGTGCTTCATTCAACTAGAAGGTGTACCTGCTTTACCTGAATGCGTGCAACTGCCCTGTCTGTTAAAGGGGTGCGTGTGGGTAACTCACCGCCAAGCAGACTACCCTCGTTCGTGCCACAACCAGCACCATCGGACGGCCCAATCCACACAGACAGCGGTTGTGATCTCCTCCACCAGCTCGTGCTCTTTCATTGGATATACCAGTTTAGATGCTGTGCAATAACCCTTGACGTGTCGACACAAAACAAACGTTAATAAAGTCTCTCAGATTCAGTCTCCAGTGTCTTGCGTCTTGGCGTCTCCCTCGTGGCGTCCATTCCACTCAAAACCAATGCGCGCCTCTGCAGGTACTGCTAATGAAGGTTAAAGAGACCGAGCCACCACACCCCCCTCAGGTGTGACATCAGTCCTGACCCCCCTCCGCTTACCAACCACACCTATCACTGAAGACACTGAAGTGAATCCTCCTCAGCATTATCATAACAGGTTGTCATGTCAAAGCATTATTTTTTTCTCCCAACAGTAAAATAAATCATGAAACATGTATTTCTTGTTATTGTTTTGAGGAATGGAAACACTGTTGAGCTAACATGTCTCTGCTCAACCACCATTATTACACATTTGTATTGAAACTCATTACTCTTTCTTAGTTGATCAGAAACCTCAGTACCACACTTATAAAATCTACATTTACTTCTTCCTCTGCCCGTGCCTGGAAGTTATTTCTTCATTTTAGTATTCTTAACACTCGTTAAACAGGTGAAGCGCTGATAAATCTGAGCAGGATTAAAGTACTTCATCCTGCTATTCAGGATTAAACTCTCTAATCCTTCCCTCCACCATCAATGCCCTTTAATCAAGATACAGGTCTTTGCATGTGTGATGGGCGCAATAAAAAAAACTGTTTCCATTTGTTGCCTTACTGCTTAGTGAACCCATTTAGAACATTTGACATGATTTACTAAAATAAACAAGAACAAAAAAAGTATTTCAATAATGACATTGATTTTCAGTTCCAACAAACCTTGAATGAAGAATTCTTGAACTACTTTATGAGACTTATAATTTAGCAAAATGGCACAATGTGATCATTGGGTGAACAAAGTGAACGGCCTCAACTCCTCAATTGTTTTGTTCATTAAAGAATTCACAAAAAAGAACACAAAAAAAGTTGAGACAGTAATGTGGGCACAGCACTGGGCTTTCATTTCGAATGTCTTATCAGTTCGTCATTTCCACCACATCTTGTGATTAGCTTTGGGCATGACTGAGAGAATAAGATTGGTAAAAACTACAGTTACATGAAACATTGTTTTCATGTAAACAATAAAATAAGCTGGTCTATGTCACCAGAATTTGTGTTCTATTTTAAAAGGATGGATTATACTTTTTTCAAAAAAAACCTGTCAAGGACTAACAACAGTCAGATTACTTTCAGATTCCAGAATAATTTTGCTCATTTTCTGCTCCCTTGTCATCTTAAGTTAAGTCAAAGGAATTCCTCTGGGCAGATGTACAGCTCTTTTTTGCCATTAACAAAAACAGTCTCAAAATTGAAGTGATGCATCTTTCCCAGGGAAGTCTTCTCAAACAGTAATGTTTACCGGTTCCAGGAGAGAACTGTGTTCGACAGCTTGAATTCATTGTTTTCGACAAGGACACACCGATACTTACCACGCATTGGATACTCATGTTTAATAAAAAAAATGAAGCCATGCTGCAGAGAGGCGTCTAGTTAGCTTCCTCTCATAATAATGTTAGCTTACACCGACCTTGATTTACTGCTGACGTCGAGGGTTGAAGAGAATATGACTGAACATATTAATGAAAGCCCATAGCATGTTTGCATGGATATAATGACACTGACTCTGTGAAGATAGATGCAGAGGGGAACAGCTACTGTTGAGTGCTTCATCATCATCTTTTGACAAAACGTCTGGGATTAAGCCGCAGAGAGTGATTGCTCTTTCCATGTTAATGATCCTGTTTGCCTCGAGTGAATGCAAACTTTAAGATTGTGCTGCATGCAGATGTTTCTCTTGCATCTATAAACAATTGCCTCAGGCAAAACAAAAACATTTGGGTGCATTTTTCAAACCTACTTTCTCTCACTCTGGATGGCACAATGGATGTGCCATGCTGTATGTTTGTGTGTGTGGGTGTGTGGGGCGGGATTCATATTACAATCACGAGCTGTGCACATAAACACACATACGGTCTCATCAACATCATGCCAATTTGCCAATTCATATTCAAGTCTGCATGGACTGATTGCTGAGCCTGCTCCCTTATGTGTGCGTCATGTGGTTGCATGTTAATGCTGTATAGCTGGTACATACTTTTTTTTAATAATCTATGATATCTGTTTTATTAGGATGTGATACATTTGTAGTAGCTGAGGTAAAAGGGACAAGCACATGTTGGTCAGTTTTGTCCTGGTGTTTTGCCCTTGTAGCTTTCTCCAGTTGCACAGTAATCTGTCGACGGTTGTTTGTATACTTCTGGGTGCATCACAAACAGGAGATGCTAACAGCTAATAACGTATTCCAAAGTTGTAGCCTGCAGCATTACTCACTGAAACCTCTTCTGTGGTCTGAAAAGACAGGCGGCTTTCTCTCACTCACTGATGATAATAACATATTCAATATGTTCAATCCTTTTAATGGCTGTTGAGAGGAAGGACTAGTCCCAGCAGTACCAATCAAAAGGCAGGAAAATGCATGCTGGACCCAAAGACACCTGCTTGTTGTGTGGAAGCCTAAAAACACCCTAAAAGCGATCCTTAACAAGTGCAGTAGGATCAAATTAACTTTGATTATATCATCAGGGTAATTACCATAAAATACGGGATATAAGTTCCACCGGTATAGAGGGTCCTCCAGAGGGAAAACATTTTTAAACTAGCCTGCGTGATGATTTTCATTGAAATTAGCAATTCCACAATGTGTGGTTCCTGTGCAGCTGTGTAGCTCTTTCTAGTACCATCTGTTTTCGGCATGTGGAAGTTTGCAATCCTGCTTATTACCTGCACGGTAGTTGAGCTCTCAGCCTACGGTCACGTTGATACTGTAGTTGTGTATGGACTCACAACTAATATGCCCAGAGCTGTGCTTTCCACCTCTGCTGGTCTTAAATTAAGGATTATTTTGTTCAAACAGTCCGGCCCTCCTCAAGGTTTATTTACTTTAAAGTATACCACTGTTTTATCTAAATGCATGATCATGATTTAACGAGGGAGAAAAGCTGTTAAAAAGTGGAGCCACTAGCATGCTCCATTTCGTTATGTCTTCTAGCACACTCGGAAGAGCGCAGAGAAGCAGCTGCTTAAAAAAACACTGAATGGGGGCTTTCTTTCAGCAGTAGCTGCACTTAGGGTTATGACAGCACGTGTCAGCATTTAATACTAGCTTATTGGTCACATCAGTACATATGACACCTTGTGGCCAACTTTTTGGGTGAAAAAATAGGTATTGAAAGCATGTCTTGTACACAATATTTAAGGTAATTTTGCTAAATTGTGTTGATACTAAGATTTTGCACTTAAGGCAATTTGAATTTAGTCTCTTTTAGCGGCAGCAGCAAGCAGGCTCCTTCTTCCTGCCATGTCACGGGCCACTTTCTGAAAGCACCTTCAGAGATTCAATTATTCTGGTTCACTTGTCTGAGCTAGACTGTAAAGTCAAGCTCACTTAGATGTGGATTGTGATAAAGGTGCAGCAGAGGAAGAGCTGGAAGAGAGCCTAGGAGGTGTCGATCACAGTTTTTGTTTCTTGACAGGATGTACACAGGCTTTTTAGTGATTGTGTGAGTGTGTATGTGTGTGTGTACTATGGCAAAATCTGTCTGTGATCACCACAGCTCGGCCGACTTCCCCTCCTCTCTCCTGTGAGACTTCGGAGAAAAACCCAACCATCTTCTGCCCTCTATACTCTCCATCACTTCCTTTCCCCCCTTCTCCATTTCCCTCAACGCCTTCTCCGCCTATATCTTCACCTTTCTTCACCCTCTGTTTGACTTTATCCTTGCCTTCTGACCACCTTCTTCTTTTTTAACCTGCACGAACAGCCTTGGAGTCCTCCTGATTCATTGGATCTCCTCACAATCTCATTTACCCACATATCCAACAATTTTGTCACCCCTCCACCAACTCTTTGTCCATACTCCCCTCTTTTTCTCTTTCCCCCTTTCCCATTGTCAACTTTTCCACGTCCCTGAATCCAGCTCAGCCCAATATTTTTTTTACCCGTGCTTCAATCCAGACACCCTCAGGGCTGATTCAGCTACTTGCCTCAGCCCCGCTCATATCTTCAAAATACAACATGTATTAAACAGACATGCCCTTCTGTTTCTTCTTCTAGAAACAGGTGTGGTACAGGCATAATAGGAGGAAAGTGACATGTTGATTTCTTAGCGGTGCAGGCAACAATGCTTAATATTTAGAGTCCTGTTACGATTTTGTCTTCTTTTAACATTTCTGTCATCTCCATGTCATTATAATGAACATTTAGTGGAGTGAAGGCACTCAAAATGGACATTGTCCATTTCCAGCCGAGTTTAGCCTATCACCTGATTTTCATGAGATGTATTCTTTAGTATCAATTTTAAAGGATTCCAAATAAACTGACAACTGAGGTAGAAAAACAATGAAATAGTTTAACAATACAATCCAAATAAGTGTAAAAACGTTTAGTTGTTTTAGCTCGGTTCAGTTTACAACAAATATATGACACCAGTGGTGCAGTGCAGGGTATATACGCAGGTATACGAAGTATACCCACTTATTTTTCAGTCTCCATAGAGTATACACACTTCTTAATCCCCTCCGATTCACACCATTGATTGATGGACAATATTCAGTAGTATGCTGCAAGGATGGTGAAGGGCTGACCCTCCCTACTCCATCTCTAATTGGCTAATACATACTAGCTAATTATGCAAGAGTATTCTTACATGTCACTGTTAATAACTGAGGCTGATTATCGTCACCTGGACGGAACACTTAAAAAAACATTCTAAGGAAAAAATGAAGAGTATACCCACTTCTTTAGGCACCACTACACCACTGTGTCCAACCGCATCTGTAATGACCACATTCTCCCTTCTTTTTCTTGAATTTATGAGCCAGTGAGAGCACACATAATATATCAAGAGATCTCTTTTTTTTTTCCAGTAACAGACCAAGGCTGAGGAATGGAGACATTATAGGTGAAGACATTGACAGGCCACAGGTGTTAATACAAGTTCCATTTAATAATAAAAACCTATAGGGGCTGGATCAAGGTTATGTTTGTATACTATAGTAGTGCAGATAATATATAACATATACAGTGCATTTTGAACTATTTATTCTGATCCAAGGACACTGATGTCACTTTCTAAGGTCAGAGAGGATCACATTGAATAGAGTTACAAAAGATGTAAATGACAGTGGTTCGGATTTTTTGTTATCTGCAGCCTTTCTTCCCTCCAATGTGGCTAAATACATATAATGTGCTTTTGTTCCTCGAATAGGAACATATATGTCATATGTCAAACACAGGCGACCTTGAAATTCTCTTTTATCCTTTTCTCTCCTCTTATTTCTAACAACAGCTACATCAACACTACCGCTGCCCGGCTAAATGATCTGCAGCAACACAAAGCTGCAATAAGCAAAGTAACCCTGTAATCCTGTTTTTTGTGACCAAAAACGTAGCAGCTAACGTAGATCATGTATCCTCATCAAATGAGTCTGTGTTTAATGATAGAAGCTTTATCTTTGCAGCTGGGCAGTCCACTGTAGCTACACAAAGATTATGTACATAGCCTACAGAATGTAATGCTGCTGTTAACCACGCAGAGCCTTACAGACGCACACTTCATTAATCAGAAAATTAATCTTCCCTGTGGTTTAATGGCTGATAAAGGTATAACACAAGGTGTGTGTGTTTAGTGTGTGTGTGTGTGTATCTGTATATTTATGCACATTATGTTATTATTATGCCATCTTTGCATCAGGCAGTGGACTCTCCCTCTCCCGCTCTCTCTCTCTCTTTCCTCTCTTGCTGTTTATCTGAATGCTCATTAAGTTTTTTTATCTTCTAAGGCAGTGAAGTAATAGGACAATGTTTTGCTGTGAACTAAGGCCAAAAGAAGCTTTATATTCTTACATGAACACTACGTTTTCTTCCTTTCCTTCCTTTTCATTTAACCACACTCTGTAAATAAACTGGCACAGATGGGTCTTATATTAGTTGGGTTGCACCCGTGAGAGCAAGGAAATTTACAACTCATTTATATAAGTGCACAGAGTGTGACATCACATAATAACTCATGTCTCTGTGTAACTTATACCCTAGCTGATGTTTTGTCTCAGTCTTTCCTTTATTTTTTTACTATTTATGCAAAGAGAATTCAAAAAAGGAAATAACCGCCTCAACACTGCCATGTAGCTTTATTCCCAGATAGCTGGGAAGCTAGCTGACTGTGCTCTGAATGACCATTTGTGTCTGATATGTCTGAAAGGTAACTTGGAAGTGAAAACCCCATTAAAAGCTAAAGGTACGGTTTCTCCTCACAGCACAGTTTCTGCAGCATCAATAAATATTGGATGCATTCTGAACACAGACTCTTCTATTGAATTGGAAATCTTACCCAGGTTACACTGGGGATAACAGAAACCAGAATCCTGTGATCATGGGCTTTATCTCTGTACCTCTCTCTCTTCCTCTTTCTTACTGCTTAATAAGTGGGCTAACATGACAAGTGGCAAGATATACAATTCTTTTAAAAGCTTGATGGCTGTCTTAGCTTCTCGTCTTCCTGACATTGTTTTCCTTTTTTACACCTCTCTAACTTATGTCACTTTTTACCCTTTCATTCTTGCTTTTTTTCAGATTTGTCCTGATGATTCCCAGCAGCCATCCTTTCTTAAAGTGATTGCTTTCTATTGTAATGTGTGTAAGAGAGGGACATTTTTAATGTCAACCTCACCTTTTGGAGTGTCAGCCAAATCTTCTGAAACTCTTGTAAACAGTGATCCAACTGAAATGAAGCGCGGGGAAAAAAAACAAGCACGGCCGGATTACTTAATTTTTATTACGAGTCCCAAAACAAGTCCCTCTTTTATATTAGCTCAATACAGTTTATTTTGAGGCAGTCGGTTCATTTTGAAAGGTTAACAGTTCTCTTTAAAAGGTGTATTTAAAGTATTCTGTACTTGTCTTCATTTCGGAAAATTTCAAAACAGGGTTAGACATTTAGAAAACATACGAAGAGCTTTGAGAGTTAGTGGTCAGAAGTCTACACTATCCAAGTGGAATCACCAATCGAACAGGCTATTTCAACCAAACTGAATTATTAAATAATATTTATATTTGAGTCTGAACCCTGAAGCTGATCTTATTATTTTCTTGTTCTTGCATATTGTGGAGCATTGTCTATCTTACTGTGTGGTTAATGAGATTTGAACCTTCAGGCCACATTTGATTAGAACTGTTATTGTTAAGAAAGATGCTAAACAGCTCACTCCAACTCGCACATGATGTTTTCTATAGTATTTGTTTGCCTGACCAACCGCTCATCCAACTTTAAAATGCACACAGAATAAGAGCATTAAGTAGGAACATCAGCTCCAATCATTTTCTCTAAATCATTTGGTTACAACACCCATTTTCAGTAGAATAACTGCTGTTTTATTTTGTTACTATTTCATTATATTACATGTTTGAATGACATACTGAAACCATTCCTCATCCCTCTGGCTTTCAACCATACACATGCCTCTAGTCTTAGTTGTGTATTGGTGACTCTGCGTCTCCCAAAGAACATTAGATTCTTACTTGTAAAAAAAATGACTTCTTTTTTTTTACCTCTGCTTGAGCCCTTTTTATTTTTGCCCTGTGCAAAGCTGTTTAAGGGGCATGACAATGGTATTGTCTAAAAAAAGATGACTAATGCTAGACGTCTGTTGAAGAAATATTATTATATTGTGCTCATAGAACCTTATTGTGCTTGTGCTTATGACTCTTTCCTTTGTGTCTGTTGTTGTACTGTTAAAGCTGATTTTGGGATTTCCATCTGAATCTAAAGCAGCCCTCAGAACAACAAGCTTCGTCGATATCTGGATGGAAAAAGTCGGCTTTTATTGATCTGTTCAAGGTGTTGAATAATTTCAGACTTGGTTGACTTCAGGACAGATACTGAGCTTGTGCTGAAGCACAGTTTGCTGCCTCTGATGCTCCCCTCCATTATCCACCAACCTGCAGGTACAAGTCATTTCTCTAGCTGGCTGTGCGCTGCCAAAGAGGCGGGTTAAATCTGTGATTGTTTCCAGCCAGGTTTCCATGATGGATCACTGGCATGGCTGCTTAATATGACACCTACACAGCATACATACCTCCAAGAAGTGTGTCCGGATACACTGCCTACACTGGTTTCTATCTTCCATTAAACTCAGTGATGGGTGGTGTACCGACCGGGTTCAATTTAATGTTGGGCATTAAATTGACTGATATTGCAGGAGACATATACCGTATGCATGTATAGTGACAGGGTAGGTCTCGATCTGGAACATGTCAGATAATGGCTGTTACAGCAATGGAGCAGAAAAAGGTAGAGGTTGGAGGAGTTCGATGTCCCACAATCCTTTGTGGCTATTTTTCTGCTCTACAAACACACATACTTGTTAGGGTGCCCTTCATTGGCTACACAGATCAACTCTGATTTAATTAATTGAGTTAATCTGGAACCTTTTAAGTAGATGTGATGTGCTTTTTTCTGGCAATCAAAAAATCTAACTTTCACCTTTCTTTCCCCGAGCACATTATAAATAGTATCTCTGCAACATGGATTCTCAGTGGGCATTAGCTAAGCAGCATCTTAAGAAGAATCAGGCATTCTGCCACTGACTTCTGTCATTACAGTTTCAGCTGCAGAGTAATTAGTAGACGGTCCAAGTATTGAGATGAAAAGCCTTTAGTTAATTACATAAGAAACTTGACCCACATTGGCATCATGGTTTAAAGCTTCTGAATTAATTAACGGACAACAAACTGTACATTAAGAACATTCTGTAGTCTATAATAAAGCTTAGTTTACCCCTCATTACTTTCATGCAAGAGTGAGCACATGCATTTCATGCATCTCTGTTCATTACTTGATGATCGGTCGTCTGTTGAAAACAGTGATACCAATATTCAACTAAAGTAAATGTTGATGGATGTAGAATGATGTATAGATATAAAGTAGATAGATTATGTTGGTATGATGATAGTAGTTGTCATCCTTTATGGTGCTCTGCATTGTCAAAAAAAAGACAATGTCAAGAATTATGAAGAGACAATATTAGAGGAAATGAGAATATTCTGTATTTTTTGTCATTTTTGTTTGCATGTCAATGAGATCAAATCAGTCTACAACAACGAATCCCCACATGCTGAATATATGTCCTTAAAATGTGCAGGTCCCTAGCCACTAGGGCTGGGAATCTTTTAGGTGTCTCCATTTGGCATTCTCCTGAGTTAAATAGCTAGCCTTTGCACTTAGCAGGGAGTGACTGATTAACCAAAAAATTTGAAGTTATGAATCTATTTAAAATCTCAGAAGATAAGAAGCTCGATTTTTCCCTCAATCGATTTTTTTCCCCTACCTCTACTAGCCACACAGGGTGAGCTGCAGCCCTCTGATATTATTGGATGTATTTTTGTCACGGAAAGTGCAGGACAGAGCAGTGTGTGTGGTTTTATGGCTGCAGCTTTAGTCAACAAAGAAAACAAGGCAAGAGCCTGTAGATGTGACTATAATTGTGGCATCAGAAGGACTTGTGGCTTGTGACTCATTAGGAGGAAAGAGGTCTTTTAGAACAGACAGGGGAGAGATGGACAGACAGACAGACAGACAGACAGACAGACAGACAGACAGACAGACAGACAGACAGACAGACAGACAGACAGACAGACAGACAGACAGACAGACAGACAGACAGACAGACAGACAGACAGACAGACAGACAGACAGACAGACAGACAGACAGACAGACAGACAGACAGAGGGAGGGAATTGGGATAAGGGCACATTGCAGCTGTTGATAACACATAACAAGCAAACATAGATGCAACCCCACCATAGCACACACATACAATACACACCAACCACCACACACCGAACAAAGATGCCAACCCTACAAGTAAATACCCTGAAAGTCTTTAACTATTTGGATATACAAGTTTGTATTTTGCTCCAGATGAAATGTAGCTAATGGACCGTTTATTTAATTAGCAAAAACATTATCCTTATTCTCATTGGCTATGACAAAATGTTTGTATGTTTGTATTTGTTAACATTTGATAAGATACACAATTATTTGATGGAATAATGGGTGTCATTATTTCACAGTGTCCAATAAGATTGTGATAACTGGTTTCACCAAAAGTTTTTTTTGCTTCCATACCTTTCACCACTTCTGAGGGACACTTGTTTTATTTGTTTTATTCGTTTAGTAGCAAAACCATACATGTAGCAACCTGCATGTCTTACGATGAAAGAAACTGAAACCTGATCTAAAATGTCAAAGTTAGATGCTGAACAACATACTTGTTACGAGTTATGCTAATTATTCTGGCGTGTATAATCACGTCAAAATATTGGTGAGTAGGACTTCACTGGCACAATTTTTTCCTGTGTGTTTTTACACTTTATCATGATGGTCTGACGTCTTTTTAATGACAACCATAAAATACAAAGCTTTACACAACGATTCAACATTTTGAATACCGGCTTCAGTATTAAATGCGACATGATGGCATAATTCACCCTAAAATTACACAAATTCCTGTCTTTACTCTGTCTTAAATAGATACACAGTCAGTTTTAAACCAAAGTATTCTTTCAGAAGTTGTATCATTACCTTTTAGTCTCCTCCCTCTCATTCATCTGGGGAAGTTCTATTATTAGAGCTCCTTTTTTTACTCTTTGATCCTGCAGGCTCTGTTAATTTGAACCACTTACACTTTCCTCATTTCCATCACAGTCTTTGTCCTTGAGCAAGGCATTTAGCATGCTTGACTGCTAATATGGAGCTGCTCAGTGGCTAGGAAGAAACTGTGATAGTCCAGGGACACTTTGAAAGTGTGTAGACACATGTCAAAAATGTAAATTATTCGTCAAAGCTAACAAGAAATACCTGGGGTGTTAAACTGAGTCCATTTCCTGTATGATGCCTGCAGGTATGAAATGTAATTTCCTTGAACAGCTAAGGGATTAGCTCTCTATCATTTTTCCAGGGGAAATGACTTGTAAAAAGGTAGCTGAGACTTTGCTACATCTTGAAGGCACTTTCTCAAATGGACAATGGTTTTCATTAGCAACTTTGTGAGTGGTTTAAAGGTCACATATTATCCTCCTTTTTTAACAAGTTTAAATACGTCTCAGAGCTCCCTAAGACATGTCTGTGAAGTTTCTTGTTATAAATCCACTCTGATCCTGTATTTTAGCATGCATATGAACCCCTCTTTTTCAGCCCTGCTCAGAACAGGCTGTTTCTGTGTCTATAGCTTTAAATGCAAGTGAGCTGTGTTGAACCACGCCCCTCTAGAAGGGCTTAGGTAGCTCAGGCTTTCTGACATGATGCCCAGTTGTTTACGGTGAAAAGGCAGACTCAGAGGACAGAACAAACACCTAGCTGTGTGAGTGTCACCCGCCTGGGGGAGGGGCTACTGCCCTTTGTGACGTCACAAAGGGAAAATCGCAAAAAAAGCCTGTTAGGGACACATTTTAGTGTTAGAAAATCATGGTAAAGCTTATTTTGCACCTTTGCACCACACACACCTTCTGTCTCTGCCCCTGGTGTTGCAGTGTTGTACAGTATGATAGAGAGTGAACATACCACTGGAGCTTGAGTCATTTACTTTAGAGAGTGAAGGGCATCACACTAACAGAAACACTCTCAGGTTAGGATTAAAGGCACAACACCAAATATAATTAACATACAGAGTTTGTGGAATAACAGTGGAGCACATTATGAGTGATAGACATTTGAGATGGGACATAAGAGATGAGAATTTGTTCCGAGCCCATTCATCTTTTGCCCTTTTCCTCTCATTCCATTCCCCTTTCATTTCCCCCTCTAATGCTTCATGAAATAACACTGATTTGTGGCTCTCCACAGGCCACTTGTGAGGTGACTCCGCCTCTTAAGTTTTACAGGGTCCCTTCAGAATATTTCAAACACTGCACCAATGAGACACAATTGTAGGTATGATGGCAAGAATTCATTGGAGCTGATTTCGCTCTCCAGGTTTCTTGAAGATTTAAACACCTTAAATTTTATGGAATGAGTTAGCATAAGTTGTTAGCAGGGTATTCTTTAAATACAGCTTTAATTGAGTAATGAATTATATAAGTATTAAGTAATGGGCTTTATGTAAGTACAGTTTGCAATTAGTAATAAGAAATAAAAGTTGAGTTTGATTTGTCTTGATTGGATAGATGTGCGGTACCTCATGTCTGTGTCTTAACAGTGTTTTGTGTGTTCAATGTGGAATGAAGTTTATTGTCAGCAGGTCTAAATAAGACATTTACAAGATCCTACGCATTGGAAAAATAAACATTGTTCTCTTGAAAGCTCTATCAGTACTGATGAATCTGTGGACATCTTGTATTTTAGTTAAAAAACAAAAATGTAAACAATCCCTGTAGCGCATCTTACCTCTGCCTCTTACAGTCTACAGAGTAACGTCCTGACTTTAAATGTATAACTGAATATTGTAAATTGCATCAATAGAAGTGGGGTTGGAGAGTGTGTGGATAGTGAGGCAGAGCAGGTTTCCATTTGTACATTTCCCCTCACTGAGATAGTTATTGATTAACAATTTGTTACCTGAAGTCACCATGTGCCTTCGGTCTGACTGGTAATAAGCCTTTAAGGGGGAAAAAAAGATGGAGGGTACTTTTGATAGCCTGCACATGGTGTTTTCACCATCTCTTGTCTCATCTCCTTCTTTCTTGTCTCCATTCTCTTTGAAATGTCATTATGTTAAGTATCTACTGTGAACACATGGCTACATGCTCATCACTGATTCTCTGTTTGGTGTTCATGAGGCTGCACTAATCTGGCCACTAAGCAATGTTTAAGTAACCTGAGGGCAGGGCTCACTTTAACCTCTTATTAAAGAGAGGGGGTTATTTAAAGGGCACATATTATCCTCCTGTTCAACCAGTTTAAATACATCTCAGACCTCCCCAAAACATGTCTGTGAAGTTTCTTGATATAAATCCACTATGATCCTGTATTTGATCATGTCTATAAACCCCTCTATTTCAGCCCCGCTCAGAACAGGATGTTTCTGTGTCCGTAGCTTTAAATGCAACTGAGCTGTGTTCAATCAAGCCCCTCTGGTAGGGTTTGGGTAACTCAGGCTTTCTTACATGATGCCCAATTTTTATACGGTGAGAAGGCAGACTCAGAGGGCAAAACAAACACTTAGCTGTGGGAGTGTCACCCACCTGGGGGAGGGGCTACTGCCCTTTGTGATGTCATGAAGGGAAAATCTCCAAACGGCCTGTTTGAGCACACATTTTCTGAAAAGTGGAGCAGGCAAAAGACAGAGAGGATGGACTTTTCTCATAATTTGTGGGTTTAGACAGACTATAGGGACACAATCATGTTAAAGTGTATTTTGCATAATATGTGACCTTTAAGATGGGACTTTTCTGCTTGCAGTTAAAATAAATATCTGAAATCATTATTTAATTAAAACCTCAAAATAAAATCCTCTAGTGTTGATTTAACCTTACACTTACATTTTATAGCTTAGACCACCATCTACCTTCCAAACCTTTTCAGAAAGGTTCGCTTCTGCAAATGTTGTTCAATAATGATGAGCTGCGCTGACCTGACATCCTTCACTAGTCCTTTTTCTGCCCGACTATTTTTGAAGGGAGTTTCGTCAGTTTTAGTCATATATTCAGTTTATCCATCTTTCATTGAAACTGAGAAACACCACCGTACAGTCTCTCTGTCTTCATGCTGTTTTAAGTCTTGCTTTCCAGTGTTTCGGGCTGAAGTGAGTGACTGATGCAAAATTCATTTTCTTGACTTCCTGATATGAACCCCATTCTGAGTTCCACGCTTGAATTTAAATGACATGTTTTTATGCTTAATGTTCAACACCTTGTGCTAAGCACAGCAGTGCAACACTCCTGATGTGTAAATGAGAGCATAGTGCAATACAACCCTGTACATGGGGATTTGACATTTTTGCACAAGAATATAAAGTATGTATTTAAGTACACATTAAATCTTTGCATGCTTATGTTTTGTTCAGAAGAGAGGTTTAGGGCTCCTCCTGTAAACACCTTGCCTTAAACTACAATCAAATGATATTTTGACACTGAATGCTGTATGAGTGTTTATTCTTTATTTTTTTGACATCTTGTTGAGGCAATTGAGTTTCCCAGTTTTCTGATGGATGCAAAGAATGACTTTAATATCTGTCATAATCTTGTGTTGCTAATTTGTAAAAGATTGATAAAATGTTCAGGTTGTTTAAATCAATGGCTTTGCTCCAGTGTTAGCACATTTATCTCTCTGTTCATCGGTAGTGCTGATATAAATGCAGTAAGTTTGCTTCTCAGAGCTGCAGAAGGGCAGGGCTGATTCAGCTACTGTAACAAAGACAGCAAGTGTAGTGACAGGCAGAACAATAGGTGCCTGGATTCAGAGGAAGGCACCGGGGACATTTGTACACACACTGCTGTACAAGGAATAGAAACCCAGTAAAAAATGTAAGAGCAAACTATGTTTTAAAAATGATGGGAGCTAACACTAGTCATCAGATTCTTTCCTTTTATGCGTATCTGTGTTACATTGCTTGACTGCCTGCTTTTCTTTTTTTAACCACAAAAGCCTTCTTTCGTTGCTCTGAATTACTTCCCTATAGCAGTTAACAACAAAAAGTTTTGTTTGTTGGGACAGGGGGGCTTTCTATGTTTGAAACCATTTCTAATAACATTTCATTTGTTCAAGAAGAACTCCAAAAAACATGTGTATGTATATTAACAATGTTCTTTTTACTAAAACATTGCTCAACAGACCACTGCTAACTTTGATGAGCTGTTCTCCTCAGCGGCCAGTAGTTTCAATGTGTGGAGTGAAAAATAATGAGCTGTTAGGGCTCAAACAATGAAATCTTTTGAATCATGATTGAATTGCTGAAATTCAATAGTTAATAACTATTAATCATATTTTTTATCTAGATTTGAATTACATTATTTTGCATTTTAAAAAAAGGTCTTCATGCTTTTATTTTGTATTTTTGAACTGTCTTAAGACAAGGGTACTTTACTTCCTGTTTGGATACAAACCGACTGTCATATTTAAAGACAATAAGCAGCTTGTGGTAGACCGAAGGTTACGACATGAACTTCCTGTAAACTCCCACAAAAGGAACTTGTAACGGATCAAAAAGTAAATGAATTCAGCTAAAGAGGATGATAAAAAAAGTGAAATGTTTGATGTCACGAGTTGGATATTACTTTTGACTTGTCAACTGATGGCTGATGATCAATGCAATTTATAAAAAAACAATGCATTCATTTCGGACCTCAGTAGCATCGCCACTAACTCGTTAACGCTGACAGCTCTAATAGTTGTGGTGTATTTACACGCCAGGCCTTCATATTCTACTTATAGATCCTGATTCCATTTGAAGAGCTGCTGCAGCATCAGACCAGTTTCCATTAGCCGTACATCACTACTGACAAAGGGACTGCTTATATCTGGTGTTAATAAAAAGTGTGTACAGTGCTGGGAGATTTTAATGAGCGTAACACTGGCTGGAACAGACGAGTTCATCCCAGAGCAGAAAGTGTCACTCCAGAGAACTGAACAATGCAACAGATATTTTTCATACCCAAAAGCCTCATACTCTGTCCTTTGTTCAGTGCTTCTTCTTTGTCATGTCTAGACATTTCAAGCTTTCCCTTTGAACTCACTGCAGATATTCATCTGAGAGTATACATTCAACATGCATATTCATTTTCTGCAGATTGTAACAGTCTCTCAGACCTCCTCAAACATTGGTCACACATCAGTTATTTCCTGCTACAAGTTGCACTCGTGCCAGTTCTGAGACTCCCAATACAACAGTACATGAATATATGCAAATGCAGCAGACTCATTATGCATCTGACTTGCCTTTGGTTCAAACTGTCAGTTTTAATGGTCCATTTGAAATTGAATTACTCATCGTTTGATGTATGATTGACAGTCTGATATTAGGGTTGTGTAAACTGGTGCTCACACAGGGAAGTAAACAGCTGTCAGAACATCCTGGTCTGTCAATCGCTGATCTTCCTCATCTTGCCCTGTTGACAAAGTGTAGACAACCTCCTGGTCTTTGTTAACAAACCAAGCTGAGACCTTTAATCCCTGTCCCTGATGTGGAGGAGTTTTTAGCTGCCTCTGTTAATTTGGCTAAAGTAGAGAATCAGGATCCAATTGGTGCTGTTACCAGAAAGACGCTAACACGAGTAATATCTAAGGTCAGGATTGGAATGATTTTGCCTTCCCCCCCCCCCACCCCCCATCCATTGTAACACGTGAGGTGATTGTCAAAGTAAAAACTGCTGCTATATATTACTTACCTGCGGATCTGGATTTACACATCCAACAACTTTCTGTCAAAACAGTGCAGTCTGTTCAGATGTGCCTGTCAGGTTTGAATCTTAAAACGTGTGGGTGTAGAGTTGTGTCATTTAACTCTACAATCAACACCTTCTTTACAGTTTCTCTTCTTTTCAAGCATTTTCCTCTGATAAATAAAAATGTGCCTTTTGCACTCTGTTGCTCACAGCAGCAGGTTTTTATTTGAGAACGCAATTTAAGAAAAATATTGCATCATAGTGTCAGTTTCTCTCCACAAGCTGTATCAATACAAACGCCTATTTGTCAACTATGACACTTATACCTAAAAGCAGGATGTGCTGCAATAGCAAATGTGAGCCTGTTTCAAAAAAGTGGAATTTAACCAAAGATGGATTTTGTGTGTGTATGAACTCATTTTTGTTTTACATTCGTTGACCCTGGAATAGAGAGACTTTCAATAATTTTCCACGAGGAATAATTGACATGCTGTTCTTGAATAAAAACCTCTTTCCAGTGCTTCCAATGTTTCTAGTGGTGTAACAGAAAAAAATCCAACCCTTGCTCACGTTGTTTACACACAATCATTCCCATCTTTATCTTTGCATTCTAGCTGCCCTATGAAGACAAGTATTCACTCCTTAAACTTTGTAAACTGAGTATTGTTAAGTCATTGACGCTGTATCTATTGGATTTTAGTTTTTAGAGTACAGGAAAACATTTATAAAGAAAGCAATGCTAATAAGTAAACAAAGAAAAATGACAGTATATAGTCTCTATTTGACTGTATTCTACAGCTGAATACCTGTCTCGTTTTTAAAAACTTTGTTCAAACCAGCTGTGATTGCACTGCAGTCCCATTTTCTCGGATCTCATCTCGCCATTTCATCTCAGCCTGTGCTAGCTTTTCTCTGAGCAAAGAAACAAAAGGCGAGTTACAATAGGCAACTTTTATTTCATGATCATCGGCCTATTCAGTATTCAGGGAAGGCTTATACTAAAAATCCTATGGGAACAATTCTATACTGTATGATTGCCTGTCTACACATTCCTGCCAAATCACAGTAACAGTAATCTGTGCAATTGTTCTCATCATTCTCACACACACAATCCAGTCACTGCAGTGGGACTGGAAGGTTGTTGTCCACTCTGATGCAAAGGAGGAATCGTCAGTTATATTGTCATGAGGTGTACGTGCAATATGTTAAAAAAAAAAAATCTATTAGTCCTACAGCAGTGGCTGATCAAAATCCAGAATTTGATGTATATTTTTATGGATTTGGTCCTATGGAGGTAATAGAACACGATTCAAACATATCTTCAAGGAAGTGAATAAAATAGTCAAGTAAGCTGGTTTAAAGAGGAATGCTGCTGTGGATAGAAGGTCTGAAAAGTGAAAAAGAAGCTGAGCTGTAGAGACTGAGGTTAAGGTTTGTGTTCTTGTATCCACATAGGAAAAAGATAAGTGTAATAAATTCAAATTGAGACACAGCAAATATATCAAACCACTGTTTGACTGTGCACTCTTGACATTTCTGACACACATAGTTAATTAAAGTTCACACCAGCACAGAGTCGAATTATACTTTCATTATTTAAGCCTTTGGATACCCCCCCCCCCCCCCTTTCCTGAACTCAATTTTTTTTAAGCTGTGGTTTTTCCTTCTCAGATTTTTCTCATGCGTCTCCCCCAAACAAATTGTTTGTTTTTTGTTTTTTTGAAGTAGCAGGTTGCAGTTCAGCCAGCAATACATCTATAGATAATTTTTTTGATTTTAGATCAGAGGCAGAATCCTTTCTATGTCACTGATTCATGAGTTTTGAAAAATAGGGCAATCATTTATCTCACTTTTTATTAAATGTATTTAAATTGTTTTGAACTCTTCATATGAACAAGTGGATCTCACTGAACAGCTGTTAGTGTTACTGAATGCATTGACGACCGCTGTGAAGGTCAACGATTGTCTCTACCCAAGTCCTTTTTTCCCGTAAATACTGCTGCTACATATCTGCTGCTACATACAGTATCCGCTGCTACATATAGCCAACAATCTGATTGATTTCACATAGTTTCTTTCAAAGCTATCGAGTCAGATGTATGTTTGTGTTTTCTGTTATTTCCAATTCCAGTAAAAGGGACGGTGTTGTGTTTTCAGCAGTTGTCACTTATCTGATTTAGCAGTTAGAAGCTTCATCGCTTCATCGAGTGTGATCCTTTTTTAATGGTGAAAATCCAGCTTAACGTCTTCTTTCAAAGAGTCTTGATTGTGCTAAACATGCACTCTTGGTTATTGGCTCTATGAAAGTATCTTACGATGGTTAAAGCGTGATGCTTTGTAGTAAAGCTAATTGAACAATAAAGCGTGCATGTGTTTAAAATGATATACGCTGCAAATAATTATTAATAGTCAATTAATTTTGCATCAAGCCTCTAATTTGATGCAGTTCCACTGTTTTTCTTCTCATCTTAGATCCTCGGGAAAGTCTTTTGACAGCTGTTATTAGAGTAGTTTTCCAAGGAAAGGTCTGTGAAATGATGCTGGTTTGTTGACAGACCTATCCAACTGTTCCCCATGGGGCTCTTCTGAGCAATAACTCAGTAAGGCAGTCTTTGATCTCAAAGGATCTGTCTTATTCCCTTCACAGACAGCGAGCTGCTAAACAGTTCTTAAATACCAACATACTGAACAGGAAGATGATATAAATTAGAGTTAATCTTTACTGTAATTATACAGTACATATGGTGTTTCACAATGCGGAGGTTAGGGGTTCAGTTCATTCTTGCCAGTGTGTGCTATTGATGCTGAAATGATATCCTATTCCAGAAAAAACTGCAATATTTATATCATACTATAATTTGACTTAGAGGGAATTGGTTTATTTAATTACCTAGATGGGTTAAATAAGTTAGGTTAAAGAAAAAAAAAGAAGCAGATGCTGCTAAGTGAATCTTTTCAAGGAGGATTACAGACACATTGAACTGAATGATGATTATAGAATGTTTGTGTTCCCTATTGATCATATTATTATTAAACATGTACCTACAGACCCTTTCCTGGGAACTTCGAACAGACATCTGCACTTCCTCAAAATAGAACAGCTGATTTGAATTAGTCGTTCTGATGAATAGAATTGATTGTGTTAAGTAAGTAAAAAAGTACCCTCCACAGAGACTATTCATCATTTACAGATACATAGCTAACATTATCTGGGCCATTAATTATGTGGGATGTAACTGTAGCTACAGTATATTTATGTTCTCTGTTATATGTCATGCGGCTCGTCTACCTTCATAAGTCTTGATTGACATTGAGCATATTTAGCCCTGACAGTGTGAAAATGACATTGTGGCCACATTCGCCTCTCCATTGACTTTGTGCCTGTATAAAAATAGAAGCCCTTATTTATTCAATATGGCTGCTCTAATCTTGCTGTCTGCCATCTTCACAGGTCCACTGTCTGACATTTGGAAACTTTGTCCTGTGTGCATCAGTCATATAAAATTGGCTCACTGTATTTGGAAGGATGACTCTAAGGAGACTCTTTGTTTGTCCTGTCCAAACTTCAGACCTTATTCAGTTTTATTTTGGATCACAAGGACAAAACAGTCCTGACTGAAATAGAGGTGGATGAAATAACCCGACCTTACCTTAGAAAGAGAACAGCACTCGTGTTAATCAAGCCTCTAAGAATACATTTGAAGGAGTAATGATGGGTTAAAATGGACTAAAAATACCTTGAAAGACATTGATGTTCTGTTGTTGTAATCCCAGAATAGTAAAAGTATGAATGTTGCCCTTTGGTATAACTTTGTGTTTGTTTGAATATTGGGGCACATCTGTATTGCGTGCTTACCTGGGTTTTGGTAGCAAGCATACTGTCCCATTCTATGTGTTTTATTCCAACCTTTTGTGTAATTCTTAATCCATCTCATTTCAGTCGTGGAGAGACTATTGAACATGCATGGTAGAGGAGCTTTGAGGTGCAATAAATTCAATTACAGCTGTTACTGAATCAGTGCTTTTTAAACTGTCTTCCCAGGTTTTCAATTAGGCAAGAAATGAAAGATCTTTGCTTTCTGAGTCAAGGTTCATTGATGAAGCAATTATCCCTAAACTTAAAAAAAAAAAAAAAATCAAAGAGTTTCGATCCATTCATTGTGCCATGCATACACATCGCCACATGAGGAATATATATGCATAAAGTCCCAATATTTTTCTGCATGATTAATGTTCAGCTTTTTTCACATAGGCCTAAAAGTGACTCCAAATAATGTGTCCATCACTGGTGGAAATGTGGGTCTATAACGACTGATTTGCCTCTCTGAAATCTTCGACGAAATTGCCCACAGCTTCTCCTGCTCTTAAACTACACCCATGTCTAAGAACATTATGTACCCCCCTCTAACAGCCCCAGTGTGGACCTCATTATCCTCTCTGCTGTGGGTATCTTAAAAGAGAACTACAGCCAACCTCTGTCTGATTTATCTTCACAGCAACTCCAGCTCTTTCTGTTTTCTCTTCCCTACAGTTTTAACACTTTTCTTACACCCAGCAGTTTAACTGAAACTGATAAATTGAAGAAGAATCACTGTGGACAGAAAGAGATGGACTGACATCCAGGATTAGATCATTCTGTTGGTAATAGATAACTTAATGATAGCGGTGTAATATTTCTGCGAGTTATAACCCTTGAATGCCCTATAGAAAGACATTAGGTTTCCCATGAGCCTCTTTGGTTATGTTCAGAAAAGTAAAGCAGCACATTACTTTATATATTGTTGAATTAGGAGACAGAAACCCACCTGTACATCTTCAACAATCCAGATTTGGCTATTTTTCCTGATTGTTAAGCCACACTTTTTATGAAATTGAAGTAATAAAACAGGGATATATACTTTTGTACAGTACAGTCAACAACAACACTAAATATTTGGCAACAAAAGAGCAGACACTGGCACTACCAAACTAAACCAAACAAATCTATAGCCCAACAACAGCCGTATTTATACATAACAGATATCATTGCTTGTCATAGGCGGCCTGCAGCAAAGGATGACCAACATCATAGCTTTAAAGCTTATCAGAAGTAAATGTGCATTATGCATGAGAGGATTTCATTTTCAACATCGATACACACAAAAGAAAATTAGAGGGATGGAATTAAACCAGCTTTTGACTGGATAGTCACCAGTTTGAACTCTGTTCTTCCTGCGTAGGGCGAGAGAAATAACCATGCTTGCCATGCCAAAATTACCACCTATGAGTTTCCTCTAAGAAAGATAATTTCCAGCAGATGAAGAGAGGGAGACTTTGGACACAAGTCAAGCATTAAGAACTTCACCAGGACAAATGATGTATACAAGAAAGAGGGAACACTTGGGCTGCAACCCAGCTCTTACCCAATAACAGAAAAATACACAATGAAGGAAGAGAAGCTTTCAAAACTCCTGCGGGCCTCGGGTTCACTTTACAGCTCTCTTATGCTCTCAATAACAGATTCCCAGCATGCACCAACAGAGAGACAGAGAGAGCAAAGAAATAGATAGTAGTACTGTATGTCTGAAGGTTGTTACAGAATGCTGAACCGCTATGTGTCCTTCTTGATGCCTAAAAGGTGTCCTCTCTATGTTTTGCAGGTGGCTGTGACAGGGGCACCCCCGGGGCAGGACCCATGAGGAGTCATAGAAGATGCTCACAGCCTGGGCGCTTCTGCTCTTCTTAGCCATGTGGGTGAGAAGCAGCTCTGGTGGCCCACTCTCCTTCAGAATAGGTATATTTTAAAACTAAAACCCTCCAAATGGTATAGTCCAGTAACAGTGAACAATGATGCACATACATGTCTTTTCTTTTGTCTGTTTAGGGATATTATCACTTGTGTTTATATGTTATATCGAATTGATGTGATGGTGACCATACGGTTATAAACGAGAGAATAGGCTCTACAAATTAGAAAGGATTGTGATGATTGATTTGATAGACTAATTCTATAATAAAACATGGCATTCTTTCTGAGCAGCTTTAAATGTTACAGACACCAGAAACCACTGTGACATTTTGCTTCTGGAAACAGTGACAGATAGATGGACCAACGCTGGAGCTGAGCAAACTTTGTATCTTAACGGACATGGTTCAAAAGTCTCATAACCTGCCTGACTCGGTTGGTAACCAATGGGGGCTGTTCTTCTTGTTATTATTCTCCTACAGTCAGCAGGTCTCTGACACCCTGTCACTTTCTCCCAGTCTAGGAAAAAGTTTCACTGACTGTATTATGTATAGACTGTACTTAGGTGTGTCTGTGGGTGAGCATGTGCACTCTGTTTATAGAAACACATGGAGTAGAAGGTGAAGATAGAGAATGAGATTGATTCTAGAACTCACACACTCTGCTTCTAACGTGGCTGGCTCTATATGTAGGCTTACCGGTATGTTAATGTTCAGATACAGAGAACATTGTGATTTGTTGTCAGTGAAGAAGGTTGGAAGTTACAATGGTTCCTATTTCTTTTAGCAGACATTTGTCCAAAGCTACGTACATCTGAGAGTAAATACAACATGAGAGGATGTAGAAAGGAGGAAACAACGTGACAGCTTTCAATCCAAATGAACACAGGTGTTGATAGGGAGTGCACATGGCACATGGTGTATAGATTAGTTTTGTCCCTTTTTTACCATCAACATCAACAGCCACGTCATCAAACATCATCGTGAATATTCTAATTAACATCAACACCATCCTGAGTAAAATCATAATTAATATCATCATCATCATCAATACCATCAGAAGCATTAATATCATTTGGAGCGGAGATGTTCATGGAACAGCTGGTTCTACATTTTTTTCTTCAATGTGGAAAGGGACTCATAAAAACAACAAATGAAGTTTGGTCATTAATTTCACCACAAGTGGACTACAGAGGAGAAGAGTCTAGCTCGGGACTTAGGGCCATGTTGGGTAGTTAGGACCCTGCCCCTTTCATTGGCAGAGCGTAGGTGGCAGGAGAAAGTTTACACTTGGAGGACAGAGTTCAGGAGGAGTGTTTGTTGCCTGGTTGGTAAGCGAGTAACAGGGTTTTGAATTTGATGCGAGCAGAAACTGTGAACCAGTGGTGGGAGATGAACAGTGAGGTGACATGTTCTGGATGAGGTTTCTCTGTGAATGCAGAAAGACCTGACAGTAAGGAGTTGCATTTGGGAGTGCATGATATAACAAGAGCCTGTACCAGGAGCTGTGTAGCATGCTCTGACAGGCAGGGTCTGATCTTCCTGATGTGGTACAGAGCAAATCGACATGGCCAAGTAATCAAGACCATGTGAACCTTAAATGTTAGCTGGTCATCAACCATGACACCCAGGTTCTGGGCAGACTCTGTGGGCATGAGTTTGGTTGGTCCAAGCTACATACTGATTTGCTGTTGCATAGAGGGAGTGGCTGGGATGACAAGGAGCTCAGTCTTTGATAGTTTGAGTTGAAGATGGCATTCCTCCATACATTTGGTGATTCCAGCAAGGCATAATGAAATCTTTGCAGAGACTGTCGTGTCGTCTGGCAGGATTGAGAGCTTGGTATCATCAGCATAACAATGGTATGAAACCATAGGAGCGAATGATTGTAACAAGTGAGGTGGTGTTTATTGAGAAGAGATTAGGACTGAGATATGTCCCTTGAGGCCCCATTGTGGTTAAGCTGTGCAGCTAATAATACAGTTAATCACACAAATTCAGCTTTTAAACCACATTGTGATATTTTCAAGGCTATTAGAAACTCAAGCAATCCAAACAGTCCATTAAAAAACTTGTTTCTTTAGATAAGGCAGAAGAGCACTTTTAGAAAAAGTAACTTAAAAAAACTATTGAAAACGAATAACTGCTTTTCCTGGAAAGTGATTATAAAACACTTCATGGAGAAATGACTAAGAGAGTCTTACAAGATCGTACATGCATTTTGCAACTTTAATGCTTCTTCCACTCTTTTGCTTCTTCCTCTATTTTGGCTTCTGTGGTAGAGAACTGTACCAGAATAGCCTGAGACAACAAGAAAAAACGGAGTCAGTTCAACTGTCATCTTTGAACAGTATCAACATATCATCTTTATTTAAACAACACTTTTTTTTTGCGTCACTCAGTAGTTTTCTCTCCTGTCTGCTCACCGTCTCAAAGCTTGAACACAGATCAGCTAAGGTTTGCAGATTTGTTTTGATGCTTTGACATATGATTCCCTAAAATCAACAATACAGCTTCAAGGTGTACTGAATCTATAAGACAATGAATAAACCATTCTGTTTTTGAGAATGTGTTTTGTAAGAATGACTTGCAGCCCCTTGCCTCGACTTTGAATGTACAAAAGTATATGAAATCAGATTCATTTAAAATCTAGAGAGAGCAATTACACAAACCCACAATAAAATGATGTTGTTTCACACGCGCAGATACGAACTGGGACGCACGCAATAAAACAACCTCTCACACAAGTTCATTAACGGAGAGCTGCAAGGCAACTGCGAGGGATGAAATAAAACACAGGTGTGTGCAAATAATGTCACTGTCTGCTCGGCGAGCGCAGCTGCTCTCTCCTTCTCTCGAGGTGGAGTTCTTTCGCGAAAGCTAAATAAACTGTTGCACTGAGCCCAACAGTGGGCTTCATGTAACGGGAGCTGTCAATCAAAGTTGAATGAGTCTGGTTATATGGGCCTGATGGTGTTGACAGTGACCAATCATAAGAGGGGCGTAGCCAGCCTTGGTCTCTGTCGCAAAATTGTCAAAAGTCTTGCTCCATTTGAGCAGAACTCCACCATGCGTGAGGAGAGAGAGGGAGGGAGGGAGCAGGTGCAGTTCTGCATTCACAGAGCACTCTTTGCCCTCACCTGTGTTTTATCTCACTCTCACAGCTACCTGGACAGCTCTCTGTTGATGAATTTGTGCGTCAAGGGTTTTTTTTGTGTGCGTGGCAGTTAATATCAATATAATTTGCTCATTGATATGTTTAATTGCTCTCTCTAGATTTGACTTAAATCTGACTCCGTACACAAGCACCTCCACAGTGACGATGGTGTATGTTTATCCCAGTCATGTTGCATTGTTGAAGGATAATTAGGTATTTGGCCTGTTTGTCCTTTATGAATATCATCAATGCACAGCAACAGTCTCTTTGCCAGTGTACTGTCAGTTTGTGTTTGTGTGTGCTCTGCTGCGAGTGTGCCTGTGTGTGTATTTATGCACAAGTCAGTACAGAGCAGACGCACAAGCACAGACACACACATTCACACACACACACATTTCAAAGTACACCAAGGCACCCAAACAAACACCTAAACAGCACCACAAATTCCCTGCCATTTGCGCTCCAGGAGATGGTATTTAACATGGATTTCCCTCGAGTCCAGCCTGGCTGGCATAATGTCACTGTCTGGCCTTCTCTGAATGTATCAGGGCCAAAAACAACCTCACACCCCCGCCACATTCCCCTCCAGGAGCACATAGTAGCCAGCAGTGAGCTCAGTGTCAGTGAAATGAGAAACTTAACTTTGTCTTCCCTGTGTGGTTGTCAAATCTGGGAATAAACTTTTCTTTTTTACGCAGGTTAGTTGATCACAGACAGCCGTGATCAACACAGACCTCGGGAGGAAACCTTTTGAATAATTTTCAGGATTCCACAAAGAGCTTTCATAACAACAGTGCATGTTCTAAAGATCTACATGAAGAAATTGACATTTATTAACATTGAAAATAATGCCAAGCTATGGACACATTTCCAATTCATAGCTATCACATGACGTCAAAAACGTATGGAACCGCCCACCTGGCAGATAGAAAGGCTACCTACAGCTGTACGCTACACAGAAGTTATTGGTCTCAGTTTGATTTTTCAAATCAAACACAGTTGTTGTTTAATGTGATGCTCTAACCACGAAAGAGACAAATTCGAGTTGTGCTTCTATGGAATTTAATAAAAGAAGGAAAACCCAGAGGGGAGGAGATTGTGGATTAATGCTGTTAGATGCTTGGCTGTCCCTATGAGGGAAAAAAGGTACAGACTTCTCCTAATCCTGACATCAAATATTGTGTTAACTTGAGCAAAATATTCCTGCCTTTAAACTAGCACTACTGGCCAAGAATAATCACTTTCCTTATTATTCGGTCCTCAGAGTAACTCAAGAGCCAGGCAGTCTGTTAGTTGTTTGAATCTGCCCATTTTCCTTTTTTTTTAGCCTTACACACAAGTCAGGAATCTTAGTTGCAACAGGACGCATACATTCTCACCAACCGCTTCCTCTGGCTCTAAAGTACACACAAGCATCTGCTAACTGAAGAGAAGCACATTAAAGTTGTTTGTTAAATTGAAGTATTATCAGCTGGAAGTAAAAGCGCAATTAAAATAGAACAATAAAAAACAAAAAATCAAATGTCTTCAATTGACTTTTGTAGTTGCTTGTGCTCCTATTGTTAATGTAACAGTACGCCCTGTCTCACACACAAAATAACTACATTTGCTATGATGTTAATGTTGAAATGGGTCAAAGAAATGTGTTAATACTTAAAAAACCTTCTTAATCTTTTTGGTTAATTAAACACGGGTCGCTCAGCAGCAGGAAGACTTCTTAGTTGGCATCTCCACCTCTGACACAATGTTGTGAAAATGTAATAAGCCATTTTAAAAACAATGCCCAAACGAAACTGAGCCATTCATTCTTTGTTTGTAAGCCATAGAGAACAATGTACACACCTAATATAACTGTATGCATCTTATTTATAACTCTAATTAGTAGCTCCTGTGCAGTCCCTTAATGTAAAATCACACACTGCGGTGAATCACCCACTGCGTTTGCAATAAGTTTGATTTATACTCAATTATAGCATGCACGTATATTTGAATGCAAAGCAAAAGCATTACAATGCAGAGTCAGAGGTTATAGAGTGGAGGAGCTTTTTAAGGAAACTGGAAATGTTATTCCAATAATCCTGAAACCTCATCTACATAAAATAAAAACGGCCTGTACAACCTTGGCATTTAGACTCTCCATACCTTTTAGTAAACAGGAAAATGTCAGCATACTTTCTAAGATTGAGTGATATTAAATGATATACTTGTAGTTATTTTAACCAGGAAATACACTGCACAACAGAGGAAGTTTCAAACATGAAGTAGGATACTTTTCAACATTTTATTTCTCACTTTTGGCTTACTTTCAGATAGAGAATTGTATTAAAAGGTACATTGTTGTTTCTTTTTCTTTCTGACAGTTTCAAAAATGAGAATTTAGTGTGTGATTCATGATTATTAGTTATTCTTTGTAATGAGTTTGTGGCTCAGTTCTAGGTTATCCATATAACATTGGCCTAAAGTCTACTACTGGTTTTACTTTGCTACCTCATGGGTTAGCATGCATTGATACAATATGTATTGGACATAAATCTTGTGCTCTGGTAGCATCATGTGAACAACATTTCCAGGGAAATTGTGGGAAATGTGTTTATTTTATGTATTTGTGAACAAAAGTGTTTGCTGTATGTGTGTCCAGTCACTGAGCGAAAGAACGGTAGGTCAGGGAAATTGAAGCCCTCAGGTAAAATCTAATAGTGTAATTAGCCCTGCTGAGCTAATACCCACAAGTCAGCAGCACCACACTGTCATTTCCCATGGTTCAACCCCATGCACTCTCACAGTGACTTATCAAGTCTGGCTGCTGGAGCCGCCATGGCTGACTCATTGTGCCCTTGCCTCCAGTCAAGTTAATTTAGCCCTCGTTCACTTTTGACATCAGTTGGCATCTATGAACTCATTTAACTCACTGTCAGTGGAAGAGCAGATACGATGGCATGTTGGGAGGGAAGAAGAGTAAATAAGTGCAAGGAAAGTATCTGGTGTTGCTTTAAAATATCCTCCAATTGTAGCCTTAGTGTCTCTGAAGTAAAACTTTCGCACATTTTTTATAGGTGTATACTGATGTCCAGCAGAAGAGCAAATGTGATGAGACTTGATGACTAATCTCCCTGCTTGTAATCCCTCAGCCGTGTGCTGTGCAAGTCATTAAGTTCATGGCATTCAGACATTTGTACACAGGCCCCAAGCTTCACAGCACATCTGAGCTAAAGCTCATTTTAGGGAAACACCTGTTACACGAGCCAACCACCCGTTTCTCTCTGTTTCACTCAGATGCCAGGAAAGGTAATGAGGACATATCAGAAAGCAAAGAGCACTTAATTATGGATCAGTGTGTGTGCCTGGAAGCAACAATAGTTATTGTTTCTTTGTTGTTGTTTCTAAAGTCAGTCACCTAATTTGAAAATGTTTGTTCAGGATTTTTTAGGAGGAGCTAATGTGATCTGAGTCAAATACTCATGTAGTCATATGAATGCAAAGTCTCCACCTCAGGCGTAGACTAGAAGTGGGGGAGTTTCTGATTAATCTCTAAGGTTTTAATTACCAGGGCAGGAGCTGGGACCAGTCGTTAAGTTAATGGCACAAATGGCAGATAGGAGTGATGTTATGCAATTATGCACACTGTTTTGCTCCTTAGATATCCACATTAATTATTCAGTAAATCTGATAAAGTCACAGTGCACAGGCACGAAGTGTATGTGTGTACTTAAGTTTCAATCACACACCCCAACACACACAGAGCCCCCCTTCTTGAATTATGTTAGCCTGGCTGGGATTGATAAAGACAAATGAATGTTTGCTCATTTGGCAATGCAAATGTGCGCATGAACTATATGCACCTTTACACATCCACAAACATCACCCTGCCGCTTGTAATTAGTCTGTTAATAATTTAAGTACCAATGTTTCCCATGTTTGTGTGCAGCTGAGGATAGGGAAGCATTTTCTAAAGATAGATAGATAGATAGATAGATAGATAGATACTTTATTGATCCCGAGGGAAATTCAAGGCATCCAGTAGCAGTATACAAACATGTAAGACACATAGCAATTGTTACCATAAACTATGTGTCTTACATGTTTGTATACTGCTACTGGATGCCTTGAATTTCCCTCGGGATCAATAAAGTATCTATCTATCTATCTATCTATCTATCTATCTTTAGAAAATGCTTCCCTATCCTCAGCTGCACACAAACATGGGAAACATTGGTACTTAAATTATTAACAGACTAATTACAAGCGGCAGGGTGATGTTTGTGGATGTGTAATGGAGCTTGCCACTTGATGAGAGGGATGAGCTCAGTTCAAATAAAATAGTGTGAGGGCATGAGCACATTTACTGTATGCTTTACAGTCCCAGGGAAAGAATGGAGGTCATAACCAGGATGATGTGCCGCAGAATGAGGTAAATGCTCCTATTGAGACTGTTATTTTATTCATATAGCCAATAGATCTTTTGAATTTGTATTATATTCGGCTGTTTTAACACAGATTGGTTGGACTAATTTGATGTAGATTGTAGATAACTGCTTAGTTTAATTGCTCTTTAAAAATCTATAATAGGTCAGAGCAATTAGATTAGATAGACTTTATTTGGCATGGACATCACAGATACATTGGACGAACCAGATGCAATGTTTAAGTGTTTTAGCATACATGCTAATTCTCAACACCTGTCCACAGGAGGCTTTTGAAAGGAAACAATTAAAGACAGGAAGAAAAGCAATAAAACAGGGAGAAACAATAAAGAGAAAATTACTCATTACAAAATAGTTACTTATATGAAACTTGTATACTTTTTTTATACCTTCACATACACAGTATATTATAGGGTCTGTGATAGGAACCCCAAGTTTTTTTTAACTGATGCCCTGTAAAAGTACTGTAAGGAGAGGATTGGATCACATTTCCAAGATTGTCTCTTAACAATACTGGAATGAACATGATCATTGAAATAGTTTTTGCCTGCTTTTACCATGACTAATTTTAATACTGGTAATTAAATGATGAGACTGTGATTTACTGCAGTGCTGCTTAGAAAATTGCCTCAACATGACAATGTTTCAGTACTTTCACGTGATGTAAATTATCGATAACATAGAATTACTGTTTTCTCCCCATCAGCCTATTTGTCTAAAGATGAGATGAGGGGAACTATTGCTTTTCTGTCATCCTCTGTTAGATCTTACCTCGGAAAGTAAGGCTGCACATTGACCAGCTGACAGTACATTCTTTTGTCATTCCCTTCCCAAAAGAAGAACGCTGACATTTATCATAACCTGAGATGGACATAATCACTCGTGCATTTTTTACATGGATTATTCTACGTCCCATTTCACTGGCATTATGAGGACAACTTAGAAACACCCTGGATTGCTTTCAGTGGGCTTTGTCCTTTTCAGTCTTCAGTCTTCTTGTACAATTGGGACCCACCTACATGAATGTTCCATAATTCTTTTTTCTGCTACTCGTTGGGTGTGTAATCTACAATAACTACCACTTAATTTATTCTAATGCATTCTCAACAGGTTGATGCTTTTCTTCTGTGTTTTTCTATTTATCCCATGTTTCTACCTCAAAAACCTGCATCTCCTGGACAAGGACATCAATTTTCTCTTAGCAGTGGCTGTTTATGTGCACAGAATCTTGCCTCTCGTCATCCATTACAGTCAAGAGAGCGCCGCTTTTAAAGAGAATTAGAGATGATTTGATTTATCATGATGGATGCCAACCCTACACTAATGTACTTCCCCTTCTTCTAAACCATTTTAACACCTACAGCATGTGCGTCACTGCCATGCTAATGTCTTTCATTTATTTTAAAATGAGAGAATATGTTGCCATGGCCAGCCATGCTACCTATGAACTTGCCAGTGGGTTGAAAACAGCTAAGGTTTTGATTCGGGGGTGGGGAAACAACCAACAACATCAGTGCTAGTTTCATGCACATGCATTTACTAGCTCATGCGTATACAGGCATCAAAAGGCATTCTCTCTCTCCCTCTCTAACTGGATGTTTTGACCTGTGATGACTTTTAGCTTCACTGGTGCCCTCTCATTTAGCAGCATGTTACTCTGATGCTGGAATAAAATGTTTATGCACAGACCAGCTATAGCGGTGGTGTTTTGTTTTAACATTTTTTACAATTATATTGCTATATTACACTCACACGCACATGCACACACAAACACACACACACACACACACACACACACACACACACACACACACACACACACACACACACACACACACACACACACACACACACACACACACACACACAAACACACAGCTTCCTTAACTGTATACTGGGGGTAAAGGTGATCTTAAATTGCTGCCAATGCCATACAGGGGACTGTCCCTGTCTCTTGTTTTTTTGGAAACAAGAAGCTTCCCTCTTAAAAACACACTTACTCATGTATCAATTGTCCTGACTGTAAAAGAGAGAAGCAGGTCTTTTTCACAGGCAGAGATCCATGTTTGGCTCAATAGCTCAAATTGATGGCAACTATGCTGGAGCTAATGGATATGGGTTTGGATCATAAAAGATGCTTTGTATGGGATTTGTACTACTGCTTCAGAAAAACACCAGTAACGGGCGAAATGAGAACAATAATGAAATGTTGCCCAGTACTATGCCTACCCTGTTAATATCTTCTTTTTTCTGTTTTCATAAGTGTCTATTGTCTAAGGTTTTAACCGTGGTTACACTGTTATTCTATCAGAAAATCTGATGGGTTTTTTTGCTCAGCTAATTAGGTGAGCCATACAACCGCTGTGCATTTTTTCTAGTTGTTGTTTTTTCTGAAACAGTAAACAATAGATCCTAGTTTAAACATTTAGCAAACAGTACATTAGTCCT
Source organism: Tautogolabrus adspersus (assembly GCA_020745685.1). Classification (NCBI taxonomy): domain Eukaryota; kingdom Metazoa; phylum Chordata; class Actinopteri; order Labriformes; family Labridae; genus Tautogolabrus; species Tautogolabrus adspersus. The sequence continues at coordinate 18,529,380 of CM036545.1, forward strand.
ACCCAGTTAATGTAGCAAACTTTCACATCACCAGTTGGTGAATTTCCTCACTGATTAGGTTCTGGCGCCCCAGTGCAAATGCTTTCTACACTCATCCATCAATTTGATACAATTTACCCACTCACACTCACGCAACTTACAGAGACCCCCTCGCCCACGACACATACGCACTCACTCTTGACATCTGATTCTGCCAATCCCATTCCATTATGCTACATCTTTGATCACAGCTCACAGTGAAGAGTTTGGCGATTCCTCAGAGACCCCCTCCCTCCCCAGCTGTTGCCAGTCCCTCTGCCATTACAATCGGTTGGCACAGCCAACAGCAACTGCAAGACTCGCCTTGGGCAACACTTCTGGCAACACAGATGCCTCATTTTGCCGATGTGTGCACTCACCTGCACACATGCCTTCATCCATCTCGTTATCTTTGTAGTATTTCCTGCTGTTTTATTTGAAATTCATTGCCATGTGTTAATTCTTAATCTATCAGGCCCCAGGAAGCAAGCCATGCCATGCTGCTATCTTAATGGCTAACTAACACTTGGAGGGTGTTGGAATTGGCTCTGGCACAGCTAGGTAGACTTCTTACCAGGTGTGTGTCAGGTTGTGAGGACATATACAACATCAGATATAAGTGGTTATGACGTGGTTGCAAAAAACGTTTGTTATTCTGGTTTATTATAGCCTTGCACTTATCAAGCCAAACTGATTCTATGAAAGGAGGGACAGAACTCTGCCAGCGGGGATGGTGGCATCAAGATTGGAGAAACAAACTGTTGAAAAACAAACACCTTCAGCTTCTCTGCTGTAGCTCTAATGGTCCACAGATATTCATGCATCTCTGAATGTTGCCTAGTTACCACACTAAGGTCCTTCTGAGTCTGTGAAGTGTTTGTAATGTACATAAACATGAAAAGGGTTACATTTGAAATGAGCTAACAAAAGGAGATGGAACCAAAAAGATCAAATAAATCTCATTTAAAATACATCAAAGTTGAATTAAAGGTTAGAGGAAAGAAACAATGGCGATATGGACAATCAAAGGGGAAACAATAAAAATGGATGCATGCTTGGCTTTACATAAGAAAAGCAATTACTGGTACATTCAAATAAAGCAAGAGTAAGGAAAAACATAAATAAGGGCGTAGATGTTGTGATAGCATCAAGAAAAACAAGACAAACTGACTCTTTTAAGTAGAACATGAAAGTAAAGATGTATGAGGCAAAATACAATATGTTCATTTTTCCTCTTTCCTTAAGAGACAAGTACAATGGATAAAAAACAAGTGAAAGATATGACGCAGGTAATGGAAAAAAACTTCTACCTATTTAATCTATTTGATCCAGTCTCTCATCCTTGTCCTTCAATGGGTGAATGATGCATGAATTATTATACTTTCCACTGAATCGTCAGAAATAAGCGAATTTTTGGCTAAACTTAACTTACATGAATGAGTGATTTCCATTTCAACATTTATGGCAGAAAATCATGGCCACTGATGTTAGAATAAACACCTATGCAATTCAACAAACACACACATACAGTTTAACCATGCAGGACCCCTGGGGCAGTGTGGCAGTCTTTTAACTGTGTACAGACAGGTAGGCTATTTTCACTGTGCAGCCAGCTGTGTGATTAACAGACCTGCACTGAATCAATTGACAGCTCTCCAGGTGTCACTGTGTGTTTGCTTCGCTTTTCTCATCTTGTCTTTGGCCTCCCCGGCCTCGATCACCGGCTTCCTCACTGTTCAGGGTCAGTAAATGGATGTGCCTCTTCTATCTCCTAACCTCAGATTACATGGAGTACATTCCTGTAGGGAAGCAGTGTGGATTACTGTCTGCTTCCGCTCACCTTTGTCCTGACCTGTCCACAGATTCCTCACCTTATCAGCTTCACACACACTCCAATAGGGACTCTCATGTGGATATTCCATCCACTGGTCATATTACAACCCCAGTGATGAGATCATGTTTGGCACTTACCCAAATAAACTGAAGCAGAGGTACACAAGGATATGTACACACTTACAGAGTGTGTTTTCAGCATGTGGCTTAGACAGACAGTGTTTACCATGGCAGATCCCTGGTGGACCAGTTACATTGTTAACCTTACTACTCTGTTCAACAGGGAACCCTCTATGTTCCATTCCTGCATGATAACAGCCTAAACCTGTATAAGTGTGTGTGAAAAATTGACCACTGCACAAAAAGGTTAGGTGGTCTCCAGGGTCCAAACTAGACATCTGGGTCCCATGCTCCGTTTGGGTGCTGTTATAATGAGGAAGAAGTGGCCTTCAGTTGAAGCACTGATGTAGAAACCTCCAGTGAGACACTGCCTGTGGGGCACGGTGGCTGTACTGTATGCAGGCACAGACAGACACAGTGCACCTGTCACTGAGTCCATGTTTTCTTCTCCCTTGAGCTTTATTAAACCCGGCTCTTCGAGCTCTTGATGGCCTTAGATACATCCTGCTGAGGTTCAACACCCCAACACTCACCAATGACTCATCTTCCTCTTTTCCATCCCTTAACCCTGTACATCTCTGAGTTGCCTTCCTTCTTTTTATGTTGGAAGGATTTTTTAGAAATGCCTTAAAACTTATGTGGAAATCCTAGAATCTCTGAAGCCCCGTGACAATGTCTCCCACCATCAATTTAGAAATGAACCAACCTCATGAGACTCTGACTCTCAGGCCATGCTTTATCAATCCAACTGAAGCCCATCACCGATTTACAGATTTTCTTTTCTTAATCCTCTAAGTGATGGTCTTGTTTTAAACATTATTGTTAAAGAACATTTTTCACCCTTTCAGACCATAAACTTGGACCCCTTGAAAACGAGATGGTGCATCTCAAGGGGTTATCCTTCCAATAAAAATTTCAACTTTCATTTAATTGCTTAATGTGTGTTGGTTGAATCAGATTCAAAGCAACAACCACGAAGAATTTCCTTTGTTTTTGCCTCTTTGTTGTGTGAAAGAAAAAAGGCAACCGGGAGCAAGGCAGATGGGGAAGAGAAACACGATGGTTTGCTAGTATCAGGGGATATCCAGTATATATCTGATACTGCTGAAGGGCCTAAGGAGCTTTGGTTTTGTCTTTCCAAGTGATGGATCCTCACTGTATCCAGGGCTTTAGCAGTGTCCCTGCCTGCCCTGTTGTAATGGTGATAAAATGTCAATATTTCATGTGGTGTGGCCATCACTCAGACTTCGAGCTTGAGACTACATGCCAGCCTGCAAGACTGAGAGAAGCAAATAGAAAAAAAAGAGGAGGCAAAGCAGTGAGTGATTGAGGTAAGGTTATCAATGTCCTTCTCGTGTACTGGATTATACTGTAGTTTTGCCCTAAAGTGACATGAAGAGCACCGGCCCCCTTGAGTGCTCTTAGTCCATTTGAGTTGCTGAAAGTCTGTCCATTTCCCCAGACTGTCACTTCAAAGACTGTCACAGATACAGGAAAAAAGCATTTTGGCAATATGGAAGAAGGGTCCAGTGTTCCCAACCTCCTTTTGAAACAGTTAACTTTCTATAGATTATGTGTGGTTGTATTCTTCAAATCCAACCATCTCTATAGAGAAGCATCTCACAAATGATAGTTGGTCTGCTAAAAAGGGAATTTTCAACAGTTCAGCATTTTTTTTTTTTACCAGATCATCACTACTTCCCTCTTTCTCTTTTCTTAGTATCAACAGAGTTACCATTTGCACGTAGATTGATCTGCCACTGGGGGCACTTCTTTCTGTCAAAACATCGTCTGATCCCTGACAAGCTAGCTGAGTATGAGGACACGATTAAAGAGAAACTCAACTACAATACAGCCCCACAGTCGTACCTTTCTGTAATAATGGCGCCTTGTGATTGGGAAGTTATTTGTAGAGTCAGCAAAGTGTACAAGTTGAGGTTTAAGAAACATATCCATTAACAGTTCCCTTAGCAGGCTAATGAGCTAAAGTGTTTGTTGGAGCAAATCTGTGCCAACATTATTCTCATTACATCTTTTGAAAAAAAATGATTCCTACAGTGTGTGAGTCAGTATGAGGCGTCGAGTTATTTTAATTATTTATTTTAAGATTTATTTTGGGGCTTTTATGCCGTCTTTAAGTTGGGACAGTGGATAGAGTCAGAAACCGGAGAAAGAGAGAGTGGGGAATGACAAGCAGGAAGGGGGGCCATTTGAACCCAGGCCACCTGCTTTGAGGAGAGACTCTGTATAAAGGGTGTTTAAACTTAAAAAAGTCGAAACAGATGGACATGATGGACAAAGCATAAACAGCAAATGGTATATCAACTAAATGGACTTCAAGTCACTTTCTTAAAGAGGGAATATTCTTCTTTCACATTGTTAAATTCAACCGATGTTCACATAGTGCTTTAATCTCGTTTCTAGATGAGTTTAATACCGTCTTCATCATGACCGCTGATACATGCATCATAATTGACTGCAGGTTGACCTTCACATGAATGAGGTTTGTCTGAGGTCTGTCCATCAGACTGTTATGAAAGAACTGAAGTGCTCCTGTCTTCCAACTTAATGATACACGTCTGTTAAATTACCATGGTAAAATGCCATAGGCTCTTCTCACCCTGCACATAGCTGTTTTTGGTCAGCAGTTTTTAGCCTCTATTCCCCAATGCATCCTCAGAAACGCACTTAAACAGTCAGAGTAGAGTATAAATAGAATACGTGCTACCATGTTACTTCAGGCTCTCAGTAGTTTACCAAGACGTGACATTTACCACCTCTCCTCTCTAGTTGTTCCATCCTTCTTTCTTTTAATCCCCCCCACCCCCTCTCCCACACACACCTTTACCTGTCGTCTCATCAAACTGTCTGCTGGTCCCTCTTCTTGACCTTCCAGACAATTACACGCCAGTGGCTCTACAGTATCTGTAGGCCAGGCCTGTGAGGGAGATATGCTGACTGACAGTTAATGCCACTTGAGTGCTGAAAATTCCCCCAGGACTCGTTGTCTGTGTGTCTGCCAGCCTGCCGCCTGCCTGTCTACCCTCCAGTGGGTTTAGAAGTCATACTACAGGCACCTCAATGTTGCTTTTTCATCATAACAGCCATCATCCTCACCCTCATCATCATCATCGTCAAGATCATTCCCGTGCCACAAATATGCTCAAACAGTGTTTCAGTCGTCTGGGTGTCACAGTCTGTCAGTCTGTCAATCTGTTGCTCATTGCAACAGGTCTGCTCAGGGTTCTTCCTCCATCTTCATCCCTTCCAGTCACTTTCCCTCTCTTTTTCTGTTTCTTTCAGTCAGTAGCTTTCTCCTTAAATCTCTTTCCTCCTCCCGCGCCTGTCACTCTGACTTATAGTGGCTCAGTCCAAGCTATCATTCATTTTAACTAATTTAGACTAAAAGACAGAGTGAAAAGGAACTTTTGGCATGCATTGCCGGCATCTTCCTCCCATCCCTAACATTTTAGTCAAAAGGGCTTATTACTTTGACTTTTAATCCTCCTGCGGTACCATCACTGAGGAGGTGGAGGTGGTTTGAAGGAGTAAAATAAGTTGTGTGTGGTATATGAGCATGTGTGTACTGTATGAGAGATGGGGAAGGATGCTCCGTAATAATTCAATAGAATTGTCTTGCGTTAGATGCACTAATTGTGTCATGTCAAAAACTAAAGCTTCTCATGCCTTGATTTTGATATTGTTCTGCAGTTGCTTGCTGCCAATGTGATTTGGCTCTCTCTTGGTTTTTCTGCGTCTTGATAACAAGCCTCCCTACACGAGGCTCCTCTTGTGATAATAAAGACGCAAGAGAAACTTTTTAAAACCGGAGTTTAGTTGTGTTGCATGGAGCCCATGAAGGCTCAGTTAAGAAAAAGAAGCTGTTTCCAAATCCTTACACACGGTTCACAAGTCAATTCACATGGATTTGCAAACTGCTGGCTCGGTTTTATAAGCTGTGTGCAAAATCTGTGCACAGGCTACACTTTACAAACCCGTGCGCTTATTGAGATCAGGATGTTGGAAATGATTTCCATGCAGCATATCTGCGCTCTCTATATCGCGCATGCAGTCTTTTGCTCATTAACTACTGACCCCTGATCATTCGTTATTGGTTCTAACCAAGCTTTGTAACTTTTACTGAAACATCTATTCCAAAAAAGGAACAGCATGAATATAACCCTTCTTCTTCTTTGTGTGTTGGCCTCTCTCTTTTCACTTACATTTTACATTTTTGACAAGAAAGCATATTGAATAAGTTCATGCAATATCCCAATTATTGTTTTTATTTAAGAGTCATACATGACAAGACTTTCTAAAGTGGTTGAGCAAGCATAAGTCAATGCTGTCTGCCAATGTTACTGACTTACTGTATGTCATGGCCCTTCACAGGGTACAGCCTTTAAAGAATGATCTCCTCTTTCCTGTCCATCTTTGACAGGAGCTGGCAACACAAAACTTTGTGGATATTTCCATTTCTGTCGTCATGTTTGACCCGAGAATTCATCCTTCCATGAAGGAATGGAATTTCTTTTCCTTTTTACTCACAACCTTCTTTCTTTGCTATTTCTTCCATTTTCCTGAAATCCAGATTTCTGAATGTAATTGGAGCTTCATGCTGATGATAGTGTCAGTAAAAGTGGGGAGCCAGGTATAGTTGTGCGGGTTGGAGGCAGAAATGTCTAACTACTGTGCGTTTGTGATTTGTCAGTGTTCTCCCGACTGACCCAGTCAAGTTGGCAGCTCTTAAATTTACTATCACAGTGTGACTTTCAGCCGGCCCTCGGCCATCAGGCAGCTGTTTCCGTTAACGGTCACAATCCACTCAAATCTTCCCCAGAGAGTGATTGACCATCATCATGTCAATTAAACTTCAGCTGTGAAAGTCACAGCTACAGTTATCAGGAGAGACAGTGTTTGCCTTGAGTGTTGGGGTCAGAATATGTGATTGTGCATTCTGTGCCCTTTAAGGGAAAACATCACATTTACACATCGGCACTATGTGAGAAATATTGTCCAATAATTCAATGGAATGGGACCAGTGTGTTGACATCATCATGCCTGTTCCCATGCCATTTTAACTCATGGAATTCTCAGCAAGCCAAAACAATATGGTTAAAAAAAAGGGCTGTTCCATGTCCCTCTGTTAACATGAACAGAGATGAACAGTCTTAAATGAAGATGTCATGCAATTTGTACTAAAGAGCTTGTATTAAAGTACTGGCCTTCATTTTCAATTAACACAATAAAAAGGGCTAAGTTACTAATTCAACTCTACTCTGCCAATCTTCAAACATTTGTGTACATTTTGGCTATGGGGAAAGCATGCTCCAGTGTGAGGAATAGACACCCAGTGAACCTGTGTTTTGAAGACAAGCTTGCAGAAGTGTGGCCGGGTTACAATGAATCATAGTCCCTGCTGTCTTTCCATGACAACCATTGCTCATTCTGCATCACCGCGCTGTCAGAAATAACCCATTCTTCTAAAGTTGAAATGTTTGCCAACAACTACTGAGAATGGATGGCCATTAGTGGGCATGAAGACATCAGGATTTGGAGTGTTGGCTCAGCTCATTCAGGAGAAATAGGAGTGGGCGGGCTATTTCGCGCTGATGAATTGCTTTCAGGCTTCTCCAACCCAGTGAGAGTGAAATTGAACAAATAGCTGCATCAGTGTGTCAGTGCATAAAATACATGATGAGAATGCTCTGTACACAGACAAGAGGATGAACTTGTGGCCCAACATGTGAATGCCAAACCAGCCATTCATGCTGCTAGGTTTTGTGGTTACTTTCCATAATTTCTCTCTTGGCATGCACCCCTCCCTGGGGCATCTAACCATGCCTGTTTTCATCAGTCTAAGTGCTCCTCCAAAAGTTTCTCCACTGACTCAATTTTATGCTGTGTGGGTATCCTGTAACCATGCTGATATTGGCATGGTCCTGTATTTGGAACCCTTTCTCCAATTAACTTGTGTGCTTTCAGTGTGATCTGATGTTATTGGGTCTACTGGTTATATTCTTGTGCTAATGTATTAAAAAAATAAGGCAGGAAATGTTGCTTAGTACTGTTAAGTGAACATCTGCTGTATTCTGCTTTTTAAAGTAACTGTCCTTAACATAAGGTTAAACATGTTGATCACAAACATAAATGTCTGTCTGTTGCCTGTGAGTGCACAAGTTTAATCTGTCATGGCATTGATGCATATCTCTGATTCCAAGTAATTTTTTTCTGTCAGTCATTTAATTTCGAATGAAAAATAAGGACAACCTATATAAAAATAAAGGTTACAGTGTCTCTGCATAACAACAGCAGGTTGTGCTGCCTATAGCCACTCTTGACGTACTATACCATCCAGTTGTGTGTTTGCACTTGGTTGGCTGCTGTTTTAAAACTCCATGGCTCTGCGGCAGCACCGGGTAATGAGCTGAATTGGACAAGAGATTGAATAGAGAAGATCATTGCATACACAATTATTTCCAAGGCACAAATGGGATTCAATGAACAGGCACACAAAAGTCAGTTTCAAACACGCATCCCCCTTCCTCAAAGCCCTGTCTCTCAGACATACTGCTTACTGTTTGCAACATAAGACCCTCTGCTCATTGTTCCCGCGAGGGAGCCTCCAGTCATAACTCAGATCATAAATGTACGCCGTGCATGGATAAACACTTTGGTATACAACCACATGTACACATGCAGGTTAGCATGCAAAGTGCACACAAGGCAATACATGAGGTGGTAACAGTTGCATATTACACAGACAACCTGAGATCATTATCCAAGACAGCTGTCATCAGGCTGTATCTCCCATCCTCCATTTCATTGCAATGGATTCTGGGAAACCAGCTCAGAGTCTGTTCTCTCTTTCCCCTTCCTCTCTCCTTTACAGTGACCAAGGCTGTGTTCGAAATCACTCCCTATTCACTATATAGTGCACTATATAGTGGACACGCCATTTTGTAGTGCTGTCCGAATTCTGAGTGAGCATGGTCATACCCTATATAGTCCACTCAATGTATCCCGCAATGCATTTTGAAAAGTAGTGGACAAGCAATGGTCACTATCCGAGCAATATATACCATCATGCATTGCGGTTTTACGAGCGAAGAGTTGCGTTTCACTCGGCTGCTCTCAGACGGACGAGAGGAGCGACCAGCGTGAACACAGAAACACAATAAAGTTCATATTTGGAGCGTTTTTACTGAAATCTTTGATCTGTTTAAATACAGAGTAAATATCGTTAACGTTAGTGACATTAGTTTGTCCTCATGATGATGACAGACATGAGAGGAGGAATTAAATGAGTTTTGGTCCGAAAATATGTTTTATTATATGTAAAATTCTATATTTTACATGTATTTATTCTTTGTAAATGTTTTGTGAAAATACAGTCAGTATAATAGAAGTTATCACTGAAATTCATGCCGTTATTTACCGTTATTATTCATTCTCGGCCGTTGTTAAGCAGCACGTTTCAGTTGCGCGACAACAATGACGTCACTGTCAGCGGCCAGCGAGTCAGCGAGTAGTGTCCGAAATGTTTTTTAATTTTTCTGAGTGAGGGCACTATATAGTCCACTGCATTAAACTCACTTTATAGTGAGTAGGGAATGAGTGAGTGATTTCGGACACAGCCCAAGACTTATTTTACCCTATTTGGATTTGATTATACAGTCACTATCAGTGATCAGTTTAATCAAACGAAACTGCTGCATCAGAATTAAAAAAAAAACATCTACTGTAGTGTTTTATGAACCATCCCTACCATGATGGTGTAGTGGTTTGCCTCTGTGATTATTACTTGACCTGACTACTGTGAGAATTACAGCATGAAAAAAAAATCTTTGATGTCCCTCTTGTTTCAGCCAATATGGCAATGAGTGGTCTGCAGAGAAATGCTGTCAAAAAGCATAAAAAAGAGCTGAAAGATTACAGCTTTCTAATTATCATCTCTTTGTCTTAATGTTGCCGTTCTTTGTGTCGTCAGCCCTTGCAGGTTCTTACAAGGGAGAAGCAAGACAAAGGCAGCGTGCTGTTGATGGCTTTTACATTCATAAGCCCAGGAGGACTCTGTTAAATGTTTCCCTTTAATCCATAAAATGATGAATTCAACACCCATTATCATAGTTATTAACTCAGTCCTATTGATATACATTTAAAATTCCTCCAGCACTGACCCCCACTCAAAAGAGAAGATTTACATATATAGACAAAATATGCATGCATTTAAATTACTGTGAGAAGTTAAACAGACTATTTTAGTCAATGTCAGCAACCGGCCTCAAAATTAACGAGACATAATACATCAGTCCACCTGCACACTTCTTGAAAGGTGTTTGCTGCCTTAATTACATCATGTGACACCAGGAAATCAGTTTTTTGTAACCTGGTCTTCCGTGAGCGGGGTTTTCTAATTATGTAAGATAGCACCTCTGCTTGCTTCAGTTGTGCACACCACAGGGCTTGCAGATGAGATTGATTAAAGTGGGAAAGTGGCAATTCTGTTTGCCATGCAGTCAGACAAGCTGACAGATTTTCTCTGGTATAGTTCAGAGTCATGCTACTCCAAGTGAATAAAACAGCCATTAGACAAGCATGACACACGGAATTTTCAACCGACAAGCACAAGTCCTGCACACACTGGTATGCACAGACATTCACACACATGCAAAACAAACAGGGAATATCTGACACTGAAAAGGCTCTGACAGCTGTCAAATGTATCTGCTAATCAATGTGAAGTCACCATCAAATGAATGATTGTTGTAGTGAATGTAAAAAAAAATACCTTTAAGTGTGGGTATTTGATTTAAAACTATAACATACATACATACTTATAAGATGAGCAGAGCTGTAGAGGGTTTGGTCAAGATTAATGCTTGTTTATGAGGCAGATCTGGAATCACGTGTGGAATCTTCTGGAATCATTTTATTTCACTTTATTGTATGACATGTTATGATGTGAAGCACTTTGAGTCTGCCTTGTGTATGAAAAGCGCTATACAAATAAACTTGCCTTGCCTTGCCTTGCCTTGTGTGGATGAATCATCGTGGCTAAGGCTACATTAAATGAATATTCGACCGGTAGATTCCCATAATCTATCTCACAAATAAAATAAAGAACAAACTTAATGCCTCCAGAAGTTACAGACTCCTTGGTGGAGGTAATAAGGTCTTTATTGGAATTGTAGCTTTTAGTTTAATCAGTCGTCTGATTTCCATTTAATATCTCTTAAGAGCTAGGTTAGAGTTTTTGAGCAACTAATACCGATAAATCAAATTTGGTATGCTGAAGAAAAAAAAAGTTGTTCGTTACACCGATAAGAGGAGAGCAAAAGTCTGAGTCAACGTCCCACAGGAGAGTTTGTTGTGCTAATGAGCTGCTTTGTTACTTCTTTTTTCATTAAAAGGGCATGCAAGTGCACAGCCTGGTTCATAGTGGCCTCTTAGTTTATTCTGTCATAAAGCTTTATGCACACCTGCATTAGTGCACAGCTCTGGTTCTGTGTTGGCGAGTTATCAGGAAAAACAAATCCGATCCCTCCTGAACACAATGAAGTAGACTAATCAGCCAGCTATTACAAAACAAGCAGACCTCTAATGAAGCTACTAAAGCAGAAGTCAATTCCAGAATATGGGGAAAGAACATTTGCAGAGAAAAATGTTTCCATTTTGAAAAAGTAAAAAAAAGAGAAAATAACTAGAAGAAAGAAACAAAAAAGGTCCTTTTTTCATATTCTGAGATTTTGTCCTCAACAGGACCAGAGCTTCAAATGGATTTCAGTGTGTCACCAGGCCTTAAACTGTAAATGAAATGTCTTTGAAACCATTCTCTATTATGATTGTATGAGAACAGGAGGCTCGCCTATTATACCATGAGCCTCCTGTTCTCAGATGAGACAACATCCAGTCTCACGATATTAAATAGGGACCTTTTTTCGTTTCTATCTTCAGTTTTTTTCTTTTTCAAAATGGAACAAACCATTTCTTAACGCTCATCTTTTTTTGACAATGAAAAAGAAAATCTACTTGTATTCCAATGTATTTTAAAACAGATTCAAATAACCACATGTTTTTCCATTTTTAATATCAGTTTTGGAACCATAAACCCAATGACCAAAATGTATACAGACCATTTCTTTATTTGTCTGCAAACCTGAGACATAACTCGGGTTAGATGACGTTCTGCTCCTGGTAAAGCTGCTAAACATGAGACTACAATGACTCAGATAATAATGCAGCCTATAATGTGATGGCAGAACCTGTTATCAATAATATCAGCACGATGTACACTCTGCTTCTTGCTCAGTCACTCTCTCTCTTTTCTCTTCTTAGCTTCATCCCTAACTGTCCTCTTCCTCTTAGCCTCAGCCATTGTATCAAACCGTTCAGAGACGGGCTAACTGGATTATTTTTATTACTGAAGGCTTGTGTGGAAAAAGTACCATAAAGCCATACGCACTTGCCGTGAGATGACCTCGGCCGGCTGTCAACGTTACATACTGCAGTAAATAGGCAATCAGGCAACGCTGTGGGCATGGGAGTGATACCATTCTCACTGTTCACCTTCCAATTTGAAGGTGGAAAAGTTCCATATCGTTGCTTTAACACATTTGAATAAGACTTTGTAATAGCAGAAGTTTTACTCCCTCATATTCTTTACATGCTACTCAAAGTAAAATGTCTTTATGTCAATGCGTTCAAACCTTATCACCTTCAGTTCCATGAAAAGTTTTATTTGTCGCATGAATGAGTTCGATCTTTACTCTGTAAAGGCTCTAGCTTCTCATTTACCTGAGGTCTGAAAGCAGCTCCCCAAGGTAAATGAACTACTGACAGTACATAATGTATATGTGCAATGACCAGCCAAAGTGCAAGATTATGAACAGAAACCTCCGTTTCCAATTCAAATATGTTTAATCACTTCTCAGTTCCCATATTATTAAAAAGTATTGATTTGATGTAAGGCCAAGTCCCTCTCAACTCCCCTTCTGAAAGACAATGACTTTTCCCCGATGCAAGTCTCAGAGTTGGAGAGCACATTTGCATTAAATACCTTGTACGGTTGGTGAAGAGCTAGTTCATTTGATCACATTTAACACTTGGACCGATGGAAAGAGAGATGCAGCCTTTGAGTTAATAAAGAAGCCAGCAGATCCTTCAAAAGGATAATGAGTTTTTTACCCTTGACTGCAGCTTTGCAGAGACACTTCAATTGTGTATTCCTATCCTTTATCACAAAAATATGTGCTACTTTGATCACAGGCAAGCCTGTGTTCAGGTATTGTATGTAATAGTGGCCTGTAAATGATGTTCACAGAGCAGGACCCCTGGTACAGGTTACGGTTCAAATTACTTTATTATGACTTCGCTTTTTTAAGTTCTTCTACCAAATCGTCCCTCACAAACGAATCAAAACAAAACACACAAAAGTAGAGAAGAAACAGTGATTTTTTTTTAATGTTACTGCTTCGTGTTCATTATAAGGACAAGTGTGCGTCATGTAAACACAGGCAGCACAATTTATCACTGGATAAAGATATTACTCTGCTTCTTCAGGAGCTCTCAGCTGTAGAAACAGGACTTTGACTGTCAGAGGCATGGTTAGCAGGGTTTATACTGTTTGTGTGTTATGTTTGTTCTATTTTATCAACTAGTGTAATGATTAATAACAGAGTCCATAGCATATTCTAAAAGATCCCATTTGGGAGATATACTCAAAGACCCCATGAGATCACTTTCCTGTGCTACATGCTTTTATTTATGAGTAATTCTCATTTCATTCCTACTTTTCAAAGAACCTTTCTTCTACAGTCCACAGCACTCTACACCTCAATGTACCTCCGGGCTACTCATTGATCGCTCTCAAAGCATCAAGGGCCAGCTCATGTTTTGCCCTTGTGAAAACAGCCCTGCTTGTTTGCCAGCTGTTATGTATTGACCTCTCCCAAATGTCAACTCCTGTGAGACCAACACATGCCAGAGTTATAGGTTTCATTCAGTAGGTATGCACCTCTTTCTTTGGATAGATTTCAGCTGTGTTGCAAGGTATTACTTCACTTGCTATTTATTTCAATTTCCTTTACTTTTGTTGTGACTTGTAAAAGTAGATGATACTTTACTTTTTTTTCTTGCAGTTTTGTAATAGTTTCAAATAAAAATCAATGAGAGGTCAAATTGTTCAAATCTGCTAGACAAAAGGCGGACAATGTTATTAGTTTACATATGAGTGAATAAAGAACTCACTTTAGGGTGAATCAGGCCCAAGTCCTGAAACAAAGGGAAGCGTGGCATACCTGGTTGAGAGAGGAGGGCTCCCCCTGTGCTGCGCTGATTTCATCATGCTTCTTTAATACGGGAAAGACCTCCTGCACAGCCTATTACCTGCAGGAGCGGGAAGTCGATTAACCAATCACCACCTGGGGCTGGCACACCTATTTACACAGATACAAAAAGAGAGCATGCATGCAAACACATGCAGCCAATTGCGAGCAAAAAAAAAAACAAAAAAAAAACACACATTACAACAACAGTCGCTAAAAGTCAACCAATCTCACTATTGGAGAATCTCACTAGACTGAGGGAGATGCTCACTCAGTATAGTAGAGTGAGTGCTGATAATACTACTACTACTATTCTATTACTACTACTACTGATGATGATGATGATAAATATAAGGAAAAACTAATGGTAACCAAAATGCTGCTGTTAAACTTAGAGAAATACCAGGTTATTAATGAATGGCGGCTAAAGACAATGTTAGGTTACAGGTTTATTGCTGACCTCGTACCTTAAATACTTATGGTGTAAGATGTTCGGTTGATTGAAGACATTTCCCCCAAACCATAAATCCTTGAAGAACAGTGCTCCATAAACATGCCTGCTTGTCTCATAATATTTTCACGCTCTTAAGAAGTCCCACTGTTAGTTAATGAACTAGAACTCATTGCTTATTGCAGAGACATATCTCTTGCCTGCCTACACATGAAATTAATTGAATAGAATGTGTGCCTTTGGTTTCATTAAGCTATCCAAATAATATACCGCACATCATATTAAGCCTGTCAGCTCAAAGAAATTGGTAGGGAGGCTGTTAAGTGCATAAAGACTTTAATATGTCCTTTGTCCACAGCTTTTTAACCAGAGATGAGTTAACCTCACTTTACCTTTCTGTGCTGATATAGCAAAGCATTTGCATAGGTCGTAGATATTAACTTGCATGGTGATGATATCAGATGAGTGGGGTCCATCTTTATTCGGTTGGCTAGAGTTTTTTGTTTATTCAACTGTGTGATCGGAAGGGAAAAGGTCAATTCAAACACTTGTCAGATTGTTCGAACATGATTAGACATTAATTAACCACACTCCACCTGTAGTATTTTTTCTTTAATGGATAGTCTACAGTACGTTTACCTTTAGCCGTGTTCTGCTTTATGTGCGTTATCAATTTAAACTTTCCAGTTGTGTTGTTTTTATGCCCTGCCTCTGCTTTAGCTGTACATGGAATCTATTTAACAGGAGAACCTCTCAGCTAACCCAGGATAATTACATCAATTAGAAAGCCTGCTTACTGACATCTGCTGCTCATTTTATGCGGTTCTCCTTTCTCCCCCGAGTGTTGAAACTCTCTTGGCCTATTATAGGTCTTATTAGTGTGAGAGCTGCAGCTCTCACACTTATGTTATCTTCGCTCTTTATTTTTATATCTTTTTATTATTATTATTATTCTGCCGTTTTTTGGCTTGTATCTCCTCCTATACGGTTTGTGCTAGAAACATGGTTCCAACTGGAAATGGTAGAGTTTGGTGAGGAGAAGTGCGCTATTACTTTTATTGATGCTACAATGGTACAGTGATTTTATATGAATATTTTAAACTGTAAAAATATGAATTGAATCCTATGGGACGCATTTTTGAAAGCTCATAACTCAAAAACTAAAAGTGCTAAAGTACTCAAACCTCGTAATATGGTCCCTAATGGTAAAATGTTTAACATACTGAACGATAGTACTCATAGCGCCACCATGTGGTGAGATATTAAGCGTTTTGCTTTCAATGCTAATAACTTGCTAACAGTTAGCTGTATGAAAATAATATTCACACAGCGTGTTCCTTGGATGCTACTGATCATTTGCCGCGCTGCAACCTAGGGTCAATTCAGAAGTTCGTCACTCTATATTTTTCAAAATATGTATAATCAATTAACTACTGTAACTCATCGAGCCTTTACTCAAATCATACCAAAATTGGTACAGCCATTGGTGAGATACATCCCACCTTACAAATCGAATTTCATAAAGATCACTTAAACGGTGTGCCCGTGAGGACAGTAAACGTTTTACTGTAATCAGTACTGTAGGCAAAACATTTTCTATTTCGCTAAATGTTTGATCAAACTTCACCAAATTTGTGAACAGCCCTCAGGAAAGCATCAGGATATTGTGTGATTATTTTCAGAATTTTATGAGGAAATTTTGAAAATTTGATGCATTTAAAGCTTAAAAGAGTTTTCCCCATGTGATGTCATTGCCTCATGTAGTGAAAGCGCATGCTGAGTCTTTGTCTTTACTGTGGCGCAAAGGCTTAGGCTGATGGCAAGTCCACCTAACTCGAAGATACTGGGTTCAATTCCCGAGAAAACACATAAGCTCCTCACTAACATGCTGACTCCTGGTCGTGTGTTGTGAGGGCTTTTGCTTTTCTCAACACTTAAATGTTTGAGTGATTTTAAATGAACTTTAGAAATATTAAATATCAATTGGAGCAGGTCCTGAAAGCTGATATCTCAAAAACTAAAAGTGCTATAGTATTCAAACTTGGCCCTATGGTTACTTGTTGTATGCTCAATATACTCATAAATGATCCTATAGCGCCACCATCTGGTCAGTCATCAAGAGTTTTGTTTTCAGGGCTCATCACTCATTTACCATTAGCCTTAGGAAAGTAATATTTACACAGCATGTTTTTGATTATGCTGATTGTTTGCTGTGGTGCAAGCTGTGTTCAATTTAGAAGTTCACTACTCTTTATAGTTGTGATACTTATGTTCAACATTTTTAAAATAAAAATGTTTTAAGTTTAAGATCTTAAAAAAAGTTTTTCCAGTGTTTTGTCATTGCCTCATGTTGTGGTATGGTTTGATGGTGTCTTGTCTTCTCTGTAGCTCAGTGGGTTAGACTGCTACACAGGTAATCTGATGATTGGGGGTTCGATTCCCGAGAGTACTAATGGATTTCTTTTATGATGGAAACTTGTTCCTGTGGTGTCAACAGTCACCGATTTAGATGTTCACTGCTCTATCTTTTTTACATTTACTTTCCACATTTTCAAAATAAATGTGTTTTAAGTTTAAGGTTAAAAAAAGTTTTTCCATTGTTTTGTCATCGCCTCATGTTCTGGAATAGTTTTATGGTGTATTGTCTGCTCTGTAGCTCAGTGGGTAAAACTGCTGCTCAGGTAATCAGAAGGTCATGGGTTCGAGTCCTGAGAGGTCCTGGTTATGTTATGAAAGCTGCAAATGAGACTGTGGTAGCAATAGCTACAACAGCCACTGCTCTCATGGTAGCTTAACCATGCTCTGCAGCTCTCACACTGAAATTTCTTCAGGAATTTCCCATTCTAGTTACTGATGTAGTTCTTCACGCAGCCTGCTAATGTATTTGGGATGATTCAAGGCTGGGTGTTCTTTTTTTTACATTTCAGTTCTTTACTGATCTTGAAAACTCCACAGCCGCCAAGATGATGTAGCACAGAGTCGCGGACTAAACATCAGAACTGACTTCATGGTCAGACTGATAATCAAGTATGAAAGATAGGGCATGCATTGAGTTGATATATATACAGTTTGTCTTTCTTAATATTCTAAAAGTTGATCTGAACTGTTCATGTTTATTAATCCACAATGAAAAAGTTGACGTCTTTGGTTTCAAAGGTCAAAGGAAACATGGAGGATGACCCAGAGTGTCTGTTTTTAATGTTACAATATGTTCAGAGTAATGCATACATATTTCCTACTCCTTATTTTTGATGTACAGTGCAATTATTGTCAAACCGTTCTTTAAATGAACCTCTTTTTACAGTCTTGTTGACGTGAATTTACAGGATATGTTTCTGCTTAAAAAATGAGAGGTTTAACTTGTTGTCTCATCATTCTTTAATGCTCCTATCGGATTTAATTTAGCAGTGCACATTGTATTGACTCTAAAAAGCTACAGCAGTGGTTAAAGTGTCGCTATTTCTTGACATTCAGCATTTTGTGGCTTTTTCTGCTGTCGACTGTTTATAATGAAGTTATATTTCTGCAGATTTTTGAAAATATCTTCCAAGAGGTGCAAGATTATAAAGCTCTTAAGCTTTCAGGCTTTTATTGTATATTTACATTAAATAGCACTCTCCCCTTCAGAATAAAAGCAGAAATTGCACACTAAAAGCCGCTCCCAAAGTGAGGGTATGGATTGATGAAGAACAGCACTGAACCATTGTAGGCACTTTAGATTAATGGAGAGCAGTGTGGACAAAATGTCACCTAAGTTTTGGTGCTAATAAATTCAACACCTTGGGAGGAGCTGTCAATGGAGTGAACTTTTATTTTAATTCTAAAAGGGGAAAAAATATTTTAGAAACATGAGCTGTCTTCACATGTTCTCCAATTGAATGATGATTTTAAAACAGCAAGTTACCAGTGGGGCTAATTATTTCTTTCTTCTTTGTCTTTTTTCCATCTCTTCAGCTGCCATCCTTGATGACCCCATGGAGTGCAGCAGAGGGGAGCGTTTGGCCATCACGCTGGCCAAAGACAGCATCAACAGGAACAGTAACCGCTCCACCACTGGCAAGCTGGAGGTGGACATCTTTGAACTGCTGAGAGACAGTGAATATGAGATGGGGGAGACAAGTAAGTACCACTGGGAAGAAATGACAATTAATTAGTGAGGAAGAGAGTGTTGATGTGTGTTGTTTTTCATGTGGTTGAGAGGCTGTTGGTCAATACACATTGTGTGTGTGTGTGTGTGTGTGTGTGTGCGTGTGTGTGTGTGTGTGTGTGTGTGTGTGTGTGTGTGTGTGTGTGTGTGTGCGTGCGTGCGTGCGTGCGTGCGTGCGTGCGCGCGCGTGTGTGTGTTGTCTGTGTGTGTGTGTTTGTGTGTGTAGTCAGAGAAATGTGCAGAGAGAGTAATAAATGAGATTTTCGGTGCAGTCAGCATTCCCAGCAGCTGAAGAGGGTTCTGATTTTGAAAACCATTAGCACGTAATTTTATTCAAGTCTTCTTTTTACTCCTTCTCATCATCTAACCATCATGTACACACATATGTGTCTGATGGTTTAACAATATCTTGAACAGAAGCAAAAAAAAAAAAGTATATTGGAAATAGATCACCGGTTGATGTAGTGCAATAGTGTAAAATAACATACATTTGATAGTTAAAGGGTTCAAGCTGTGTTTTTAAGACAGTTTGCTGGGTTTATTTTTGTTCTTATTTATAATTGAAACCATCGGGCTTTTTTGATCCATCAACATCTTCTATGTCAAATTAGAGAGGACCCTCAAAAGAAAAGTTTATGTTTTGTTATTTTAAATGAGCCATAATGGGATGTCCAGTAATTGGTTACACAGATGTGACAAATGCATCACTCAGTCCAAGTCCATTAACACCAGCTCAAGTACCTATTTGTTATCAATTGTATCAACACTTTGGCTTGGTAGCTCGCCAAAACGTCACTGGACTGTGGAGTCACTTGTTGCTTCAGTGTTTAGGCTTTTTAATTTTTAATGAAAACCATCCAAAATCAATACAGCAAAGTATGGGTCTGCAGAAAACAACCAATACAAACAGCTATGACAGGAAGGGCGGCAATTGATTTTCAATAAAACACATTCACACTTTCAGAAACCCTTCAGTGGAGCTGCTTAATCCAAGAAAAACGCTGCTTCACTTACCACAACAAGAAACTGTATTACTCTCCATGCCTGGTTTACTACAAAGCCTTCCTAAATGCGTTTCCTCCTCTGTGTCTGCTTGTGTGCGTCTGTGTGTGAGTAAAGTAGCACGTGTTGGTGTGTGCATGCTGGATTGTGTGTATTTGTTCAAATGCTTTGCGTGTTAAAGTGTGAGCTGGTGTGTGTAATTACAGGCAGGAATTGGATTAGGGACGGATCAGTGGTCGCTGTTAAATGGAAATATCACAGAGGGTGCACTACCTGCCCAGAAGAGACCCACCCCCACCTTTAAAGCACCCAATCCTGCCTGAGTAGTATACAGTTCTAACGTTTGCCACCCTGAACTGACTTTTAGGCAGAAAACAGCTAGGCTTTTTCAGTTATATCAAGTATGAAGCCATATAGCTTTATACAATTGTTGTTAGGGTCATTATGTATCCCTCTATATCCTCTGTTTTCTTCTTTACCTTTTTACCTGGTGTGACCAGCAAATTTGTCCAACAATTCTCAAGTCAAACTCATTACAGCCCTCTAATGATTCCCAGTTTCTCGTAGCTGCCATTGATTAGTGAGAATCAATGGGAAGTTGAGAAAATGATCAGTTGACCTTATCACCTTTGACAACTATTTGACCACATCGAGCAAGACAGTCCCGTTCTAACAGTTCACAGCTCCAATGGAGACCTTGGCCAATGTCCAGCAGGTGTAATAAATAAACTTTGTTGGAAAGGCAGAGATAGGACACACACTTTTCATGCACATCCTCTGTCTCCCACACATATATTCACAATGTTCGCTGTGCAGAGATGCAGCAAATCAGAGCGCCACAGGGACCAGGAGTGTGTTCTCAGGAAGTCAAATCACTCAGCTTTATAATTTAGTGAAGTCATGCAGAGAAGTGCATATGTGTGTGTGTGTGTGTATGTGTACTGTAATGGTGTGCATACACGTGTACGTGGGTGTTTGTGTAAAGTGTTGTGTTTGTTGTCTAACAGCCCCCATGGGTGAATAAGGGATTATTTATTAATCATTCGATTCACTGCCTTTGGGTTCAAAGCACAGGCCTGTAAATGGCTCCCTACCTTTTCCTCCATCACACACATTTCTAGTTAATGCTCAGAATTTTACCCAATAACTGACAAGAAATGATCATCACACACCCCTTTTTTTTTACACACATGCTCACACAGGAAAAGTACAAAGTGTTGGTGTCTGCTTCACATCAGTGACTCCAGCGGTTTAATTAGAAGCCAGGGATTATAAACTCAAAGAAAATGCATCCTGCTCTCCAGTATGGGAGATTAAAGCCTATGGCCTGTATACCTAGGAGGGGAGTGAAAATATCACATTTGCTCGAGCTGCAATTGCCTGTGTCCTGCATTGTTGTGTCAGCAGGCTAATGTTAGCACACTTTGGTTAACTCATAGCTTCATATTGCAGAAAAAGTTGACACGGAATGACCGTGATCTTAACACACTTACGTGACATCCAAATAAGCAGTGAGTAGGCTGTGTTATTCTTCTTTTCTAGTTATTCTTAGTCCTTGGCTAAAACAGCTTCCGCAAGGCCGTCCCGTCCTTGTAAACATGATGACGGCCCGACAACAGTACAGCTGGCAGGACTCGCACTTCTCACTCATTGTAGACAGTCATGACTCAGAGAGACATTTACGGAGACATATTTGATTTCTGCAGTATTTATGTGTAAAATGTTGCACATTCCTTCTCTAAGGTAGAGCCTTTAAAACAATCCAAGGGAATGTCAGATGTGAAAAGCAAAATGAGATGTGTTTGCCCAAAAGCTATTAGACTCTCATGGGCAAAATCTATAGGATTTTTCTGTATGTGCAATATTAAACGAGGACCAATACATTTGGCCTTGCACTCATTTAACCAACACGGGTAGTTTCAGGTTCACTTGAGGCGGTACAAGTGCTGGCTCAGGAAGCTATCTGTTTAGAGGTTGAGGAAGTCAGCATGTACATCCATTAACATCTGGCTGAAGAGGAACTTTTTAATGCATCGACTGTAGTTTTCTTTCCTGGGTATCATTGACTGATTTGCTGTTCACTGTCTCTTCTTTCCCCTGCAACGCAGTGTGCCAGATCATGTCCAAAGGGGTGGTGGCAGTCCTCGGTCCCTCTGCCAGTCCAGCCTCCAATTCCATCATCAGCAATATCTGTGGAGAGAAGGAGGTGAGTTTAGCACCCAACTGGTGGGTCGCCTACAAACTCATGTGAGGCTGGGTGCTCACAGTGCCGTCACAAATACAGTTAGGAACAATGCTGCTCTTTAGCTTCTGTGTTCTTGTTCGTGAATGTGATGAAATATCTCAAAAGTGTCCAACTATTCATTCCAGTCCCTTCTCAAGTCAAAGCACCACTGGGCATTTTATTTCCCCCATTCCTCTCATTAGCTTGGAGCAGTCTTAAGAGAGCCTGCTGAGGTTTTGTGAGGCACTGTTTCTTATGATTATCATAGAAACAGACAAAATAAATGTGCAAGTTTTTGTTTTGTTTTTACCATGCAACATCAAACCAACTCCTTTTTTTCCCATTAGTATTAGTTTTGACAAACCTGACATGTTTTCTTCAATGTTCAGACATCAAAATGTGTTTCCTACATTGTAAACATGAGTGAGTGGATTTAGCTTCAGAGCACGACGGCATGCAGGCAGATCCCAGTATGATGCTAATTGGCTTGTCTGAACTCTGACACAGTTTGTTTTGCTGCCTGATGAAAAGAGACAGAGCTTCTTTGAATTGAACAAATCCATAAACAAGATCTAAATCAATTAGAAAGGAGAAACGATATGTATGAGCAGAGCTTTATCTCAGAAGGTTTTACTGCCGTACTACGATGTTGCTAAATTTAAAACACTTTGTTCTGCATCATTTAACACTTTTGACTTTGAGCTGATAAGCACTCTTAATGTCATTTATCTTTTGTTTGCTAACTAGACTTTTATTTAAATCTTTCTTTCAGTTCATAAATCATCCAGTTTACAATTGTGTTTTCTGTATTTTTTCACCATCTTGCTAATTAAATGTGATCCCAGAAACAACCACGGTTTTTACTAGGGGTGTAACAGTATTTTTATTCTTTCTGAACCTTACCGGTTCGGTGAATGCAGTCAAACAACGAATACTTCTGATTGGAGAAAAAAGGCAATCACACATATCGGTATCCACACCCCAAACCTCATGACGGTAAAGTTTGTAATGAAACACCACACGAAGAAGAAGCAGACACACCAAAACACATGAAGAAGAAAAGTACGTAAGATACTGTAGCAATATGACACAATGGAGCGAGAAGGCCTACTTACTTCTTTTCAGACTCCCACAGGTCTGAAAAGCCTGATCAACTGAGAAGGACCACCAGCACAACACAGTGATAGAGGTGACCTCCCCAAGGTCATTGTACTTTACTGGCACAGGAGCGGGACTGGAACAGGTGGATGAGACACCCTTGATGACCGCACTAGCTCCATACCAAGCTGGCTCTTTCTTGAAGGCAAACATTTGGAGTTTCAGGGTAAAGAGGATGGAACAGTTTGTGTGGAAGTCGCAAAGTTGGTTGCCGACTCTGCCTACCTTTGGCCAAGGCAGACTGGTCAAAGGTAGGCAGGCAGAGTTCGCAACGGGTAATCCATCCAGAGAAGAGAGCTGGAATGTCTTGCATGAGAAGGTGAACAATATGGCAGAGTAAGGGAGCACGACAGGCTTAAACACTGGCCCGATTGGAAATTGGAATCAACTTTGAGTTGGCTGATGAGGTGGCAGTGGTCAGCATGCAAAATGCAGCAGAGGTGAAATAAGTGGAAAATTGCTGAGAATCACAGAAGAATTGAGACAATATCTAGAAATTAGGGTAAACTATCAATTCAGTAATGCTTCAGTGCCTTGGGAAACATTCAAAGTGTTACCACACTACACTTGACAGCTTCATGGAAACTTTTGCTTTGGTCTTTTGATATGCCAGCAGGCGGTCCTTTATATGTTCTCTAAATGAAATACTATGTCCATGTATCAATCTTGCCAACACCAAACCCAATCAAGGCCAACTTGTTTTTAGTTCCAGAAATGGACTATTTTCCCGCAGTGATTATGCTTAAATAGTGTGCCAAAAGCTTCATTTAATTGTTAGTCAAGTGAGTGACCCGCCCCCTGCACACAATATGATGATTTTTCAGTGATATTAATGGTCTTGGTCTTGGTCTTGTCTTGGTCTCGCCCTGCCTTGGTCATGGTCTTGACTCTGTCTCGATCCCTAAATGTGTTGGTCTAGTCTCGGTCTCGGAGCACTCCGGTCTCGGGTATGTCTTGGTCTCGGTTAGTGTGGTCTTAATTACAACACTACAAGTACCTTGCATTTTAAACCTGTGGATAGTAAATGAGGAAATGTTTTTATTACATTTCACCACTTGCTTTGACATATCAACTATACACAAAGTTGTGTTTCATCCTCAGCTTTGACACGTTGCTGCAGTATGGTTCATTGTGAAGTTTTCCCTTCAGAGCAGCAGGATGGATGTGCAGCTGCCAGACAGCTCTGAGCAGTTTTTAGCCCCATATGTTGCTCATCTTTGCCGCCTCTGTGAAATGTGTTTGACATTGTTAAATAGTTTGAAGGGTTTCTTCCCTCACATGATTCAGTGGGGATGCACAGTTTAATGTGCTGTGACATGTTTCTCACCTTACAGTAGCATCAAGAGGAATTTGATTTTTAGAGTTCAAACGATAGCCACTGAGGATCTCTTGCTTCCTCTTTCACTGCCGGTTAAAGCAGAGTATAAAAGAGAGGAAAAAACATGAATTATTGAAGTGCAGGGAACATGTTGAAACCAAATCCGACAGAAGTCAATGCTTCTCACGCAAGTCTTATCTACAGGCTTCATATTTACGAGAGTGCGTACATGTCGTGAAATTTTTGTTTTGTGTTCCTTTCCAGTACAAGATAAGTCATAAAAGATATTCAACCAGACGACGGGAAGATTTTAAGAATTTTGATGTTAAAACAAACAAAATTGCATTTCAGGACACATATTGCTTAAGACAATAGACAGCAGATAAAAACATTGTTACATGTTTCCCCCGGGGGATACTTTAATCCTCTTTTCCCCTGCTGTGTTACATCCAGTGCATTAATAAATACTTTTAAGCTATTGGACAATAGATGGAATAATCAAGCTAATTGATCTCAGCTGTGGTCTTCTGCTGCTGGTTTTCATTCTCAACATCCATCAAGAAATTATTTCATCCCAGCAATCCATGCTGAAAAACCAGCAGCAGAACACTTTGTTTCTGTGCGTGCGTGCGTGCGTGGGTTTGTGGTTGCGTGGGTGTATCAGGTAGATGAAGTCAGAATATTAAAAAATGGTTATGACACATTAAAACAATGACTGTTTTCATCTCACAATATACACAAAACACGACACAATAATATGAAAACCAATAAGCTGTATATGTTGAAGCTTCTGTTATAAATGCTTTAAGAAAAGAATATTTGACAAAATATTCTGTCTTTAGTATTTATTTTGGGGGTTTTGGTCTGGGTTTTCTTTTTTGGTCAGGTATTGACATTTCAGATTCTCACAAAATGAAGACCAAAGACATCCTATGCTAACATTACCAATCAAAAAATACAGCTGATGATACTTTCCCTGCATGATATAAATCAAATAATCTAAGCTTATTTATGGTCCATCACAGTGGGAAATATTGCAGCGAGAAAAGAATTCACTGCTGAGTGAGAGGATTCATCTGAAGTTATGTTTTATACAAGATTGTGAAATCATCTTAAAAATGAGCAGCACTAACCTTGCAGTTTTGTTACTCTATAGAACTGTAGAGAAACCAGCAATCCTCTGGGAAATAATGTAAAGTTTTATTCTGGTCTTGGCAACAGATAGTCTGCAGCACTGCCTGAGGTCTTCTCAGCAGGAGCTGAGTATATTGCTTTTGCCCTAATGTTACCTTTCGGCTGATTCGTACAATTGTTTGTCGTCGTCTGTCCCTCTAAGACGGGAAAGAACCCTCATCCTTGTGTCGGATAGCCTTGCTGGGCATTTGTTGGAGTGAATTGAGGAATCCTTCCAATAAAAACCTCCTCCTCACAGGGATGTTTTACTTTACATTATAACACTGTCTTCTTAAAGGAGTTATTATAAGGGATAACATAGGTGACTCTAAAATTGGTCGTAGGTGTGAATGTGAGTGTGTCTGCCTCTATATGTCAGGCCTGTGATTGACTGGCGAACAGTCCAAGGTGTACCCCGCCTCTTGCCAAATGACAGCTGGGATCGGCCCCAGCTGAACGGGAAAAGCAATATAGAAAATGGATGGATGGATGGATAAAAAATCTTCAACGCACTGCTAGCATTGTCCACGTTGCTATACTGTAGGTATACCAGCATGCTGTGTGCGGAAAATAAGCCATTTGCAGTACAAAACAAATGGGGCAGAATTTTCTGGTGAGTCATTTTTTCACCAAGTGTGCAATATTGCAGCTGACAGACCTCACAAGGTGATCAGCGCATCATCTTTCAGTCCTCATCAATATCTCCCTGTGTTCCCTCGCTGCTACTTCCACCGCAGAGGGGGAGGAGAAGTGGGACTGAGCCCATCTGGGTTTCCTGCTAATAATGACACCTATACTGTGGGAGAAGAGTCGACTTTCTGCACCATGTTTGTAGTTTGTTTTCTTTATTCTTGTTCACATACAAACCTCGAGGTCAGGATTTGGAGGAAGGGCAGATTCATATCAACTAATGAGAAACAGTTACTGGGACTTTGGATGAGAGACTCATTCTGCTCTACAGTTTTCTTCTTATCATGCAGGCTGAGTGCTGTGCCGTTTTCTTCCTGTTTCTTTGTTTCCTGTGAATGTCAAGGGGAGAAAAAAAGATTCCTATTTAAAAATGGTGACGTGGAAATGACAGGATAGATCCAGGACTTTACATTAAGATTTGCCCTATAGTCTCTATTTCCAATCCTCATCTTTTTATTTCTATAAAATACCTCAGACTAAGGCCATTTTGCAATTAACCATCGGAATCTACTAAACTGAGTTAAGGTCAGTGATTACATTTTCATGTGCCATATGATTTTATCTTAACTAACTTACTCCACTGCTCTTAGCCATATTCAGCTTTACAGTCTCACTCCACATTTTTCCTTACCTTTTTATTCTCTACCACAAAGAGGGAACTGTGCAGCATCCCTGCAAAAAAAAAAAGGAAACATATTCCTCCATGATTCAAAGAGAAGTGGTGGTGATGAATATTAATGTCCGGTCTGATGTCTAGGGGTTGCCTTGGGCTTGCAAAACCATCTGGTTGCAGGAGTATAGAGATATTACACTACTGCGTTTTGTTAGGATGGTGTTCAGTTTGGATTTAGAGGTGAGCCTGAGGTCCGCTGGGCAAACAAAGAGCACGTTGGATTGAGGTTTGGGGGTCAGTAGTATAGCTCAGACATCTGAGGCGGCCAATAATGAGAGATTTGTGCTTTGGCACACACACACACACGAACACACGCACACACACACACACACACACACACACACACACACACACACACACACACACACACACACACACACGCACACACACACACACACATGCAGACTTACACCCACAGAAATCCTTAAAGACTCTCTTTTATATTCAAACTTCCTATAAATTCTATAAATAATGTGAACATTTCTTGACAGCACTATTTATCTTTCGATTGTATTTGTTTTAAAGTTCTCTTTACCTTTCTCTCTTCCCCTTTTAGTCACAGAAGCTGTACCTGTCTCATTGTCTGCCTCTGTCTGTCGTGTTGATTCACAGCGCTGGAAATGAGGAAACACTGAAAAAACGTATTTACTCACACTGAAAATATGTGGGGGGTTTTTCTTTAGAGGTCTGACTTTAATTTCAAGGCATTTAGGAGTAGAACATATTTCTCATGACGACTTTATAGCAGGCAAATAACATCATCTCCACTTGGCAAAACAGGAGCAATTGTTGATCGCTCTTTAAAATTGTTTTTTTTAACACATTTAAAAACTTTCTCTGCAGACGTTTTCAGGACCAAAGCTCCATTTGCTGGATCACTGTGAGGCATTCATAACAAACTCACTCAGAGTATATCTGCCACTGATCTGAGAGTGTTCATTTACTTGTCCCTTTGACTGTCCAGATACTAACCCTGCTGTGTTTGCACTCGGTGTGTGTGTAGAGCTGTCCAAACTGATTTAAATGGCTGCGTTGTGCAGCAGCTCAGTGGTACACATAGTGTGGAATTGCTTTTTGTGAACTGAAGAGCTGGCTAGCCAACCCAGCAAATCCTCTCTGGCCAGAGACCATTTACACGGTGGCTGTGCTCACTTTCAGACCGTCTACCTGCCAGACACTGCACCATAGTTTGTCAAACCAAAGCGAACACACACACACACATCTCCTTTTTGTGTACAGCAGACTGCTGCTCAGCTTTGTTCTTACACATGTGGACACTGGTACCATCCAAATATTGTCCTTGCTCTTTAATACAGAGTATAAGAAGAGAAGACAAAGGGGGGAGGGTTGTTATTCACTTTGGACACCATGATTTGTTCTCATTCTAACAATAGTTTGCATTGTAAAATAAATCCTGCCTGAAATACTTAATAATAATAAATGGATTGTTCTGGTCACAGTTCCCCTTTTAATCAAACCTGCATTAATAAGTGGTAAAACAAGAACACTTTGAACTGCTGAAGTGATACACAGCACTGCATTCATAGAAATTAATAAGAAAACCTTTGTTCATAAACGGCTTATAGAAACACACTGAACACTGAAGTTTAGAGAGGTCGATAATGTCATTTGGTACTTATTTCATGCGTTATATTTCATTGATAAATGTAGCTTTCTTTTCGCCTTAATCAAAGCAGTGATTGTGATTATAGTTTTATGCTTTGGATTTTTAGAGCTGCTTTATTTTGCTCATAAGATGAAAACCTTGTACTGTACAGTTTAAGAAGACCCGCCAAACCACCCGTATATTTCTTATTTTTCTAGATGCTTAGCCCATTTTTATTTTATAAACCAACTGAGGACAGTCTTGATTCAATAATGACCTCTATTCTTCTGTGGAAATTACAAACACCTCTGTCCTTTGCTTCTTTGATATACACTCTTCTCTTGCTCAATGGACCATTGGTCTTTTTTTCCTTTCTCCTTTCACCTTGCTGTAGTTTTAACCAATTTTCACCTCTCTACCTTTGGTCCCCCCCTCTAATATCCGCCAGTACCCTTACACAAGCCTTAGCTCTAATCCCACAAAAGGTGCTTCTTCTCACCTCTTTCTTTCTCTGTCTCTCCTTTTGTTATCTAGTTCCCTTTTTTTCCTCAGTCCTTTTCTCAACCTGTTTTTCAGTCTTGGCCTCAGCCTAAGGCGTCTGAGACTCCAGCAAAGATAACTACCAGGTCAGGATCATCAATTTTTTAAGGAAACTTAAAACACGAGGGGAAACAATATTGCGAGGTTTGCTCCCTGTCTGTGTACCTCTCCCTAATCACCCTCCATCAGTGTCAAGCTGAATCTCTATGTCTGAGTGTGTGGTGGTATTAGTTCTGCTGTGTCAGTCTTGTTCTGCTTGGGGGGGTCAGCTTATGGTTCAGCTCTCTGCTGTAATGGGGCTTAAAAAAAAACACTTTTTGTAAAAAATCAAACGCTCTCCAGCAACAAGCAACGTTGTTTTGGCAGCATGTGACACATTATTGGTCACAATCAGTAATCAGGTCTGATTAAGCAGAGCTGATCTGCATGTTTTATCTCAGCAGTACGAGCAGCTGGAGGTGAAGCCATTGCTGTGATGTAGAATGAATTTGAGAACTTAAGCTGAAGCAGCTTGCTTCTTCAGAGCGGTAAGGTGCCTGCTGAGTATCATTGGGATGTCTGCACTTCTTAGACACTCACAGCTTAGTTTTTTTTCCCCAGATTCTCCAACCAAAAATAACTAATAAAAAAACATGTTATTCAAATGAGCCTTCTGTTGCTACCTTTAATATGATCTGCTTGAACCTCCCGCTCATTACATTTCCTGTTTATTCACTCAAGTTATCATCCATTCATTTCAAATGTTCAGGCTTAACACAGTGGGTGTCATCATTATATAGAAACTAGACATTCTTCCTCTAGTGTTGTAAAAGTTGCATTAAGAAGTGGAATACAAGACATCCTCCTTCAACAAAAAAAAAATCTGTGTCAATTGTGTTGCTATTTAAGCAAATATTTTGTTGTCCAACTGAACGTGTCTCTGTGTTTAAAAGTAGTCTGAGGAATTCATTCTTAAATTCAGGAGGGGAAAAATACTAAAAGGTTTAACAGCATGTGCTGAGCCAAAAAAACTCAAAACGGAGGTGCATCATCCCTCTCATTTTGTTTTGTTTTGACTTTCTTTAATCTGAACTTTTTGCATCAAACTGTAATTTTATCAACTTCAATAACAGGCCAGTACTATAGGTTAAGACTATTCCCTTCTTTTAAAGTCTCAATGTAATAGTTACACTATACATGTGTATTATTGCCAGTTTACAGATGTGACTTTAAAAGTTATTTTCTACCTTATTCCCACTCATGGGATATGTTGAACAGTATAACGGATGTTTTAAAACTAAAGTTAACCTCACTGTATCCCTGCATTTTGAGGTGGTTTGTATTGTGTGTCCTATTAGTGGAATTTAACATACTTTTGATTAGAAGTATGTGCGTTCTGAAACAGAATTTCACCTTATTTTATTGAATTAAAAGAGCCAAACTTTGAAAATGGAAAACTTACAAAGCGTTGTCACCTGTGTTTAACATTGGTTCATTTACTGGTTTGGCAGAAGTCTGAAAAACACATAACTTGATTTTAGGAACTCGTACAGTATATGGCGACATTTATTAAAAGACATACTCGATTTTTATACCATATAATTTAGAAATGAATGAAGTTTTTGCACATATGTCAAATGTAGTGCAATAGAAAAAGGGTAAAAAACGACCTACAAATGCTTTGTTCTTACTGTATGCTTGTGGCTATCTAGGCTATGTTAAGCATAGTGTCAGGGATTAATTGTCAAAATAATAATAATAATAACAGATGTATTTTTATTCCAGTGATGTATAATAGATAATGAAACCATTATTCATGTCGTTAGGTTTGTGCATGCCAGTACAACCAGTAAATGCATTTTATTGAAGGACTGTTAATCTTGCACACAGGTGTGTCTTCTGTCTCTGCATGATCAGAATTAGAGGAGCACAGCTGTTGTGTGCACTCCTGTTGACCCTTTTATCACAACACTATTGATCTGTTTTATCAAGGCTGCAGGAGCAGAAACAGCATGTCCATAATATCTTAGTCTAGTACATTGTCTTAAGGATGCAGTCTCTTGATTTGATCCCTAAGATGAAAGAGAGACTGGAGGGACTCCCAGTTGAGCAGCGATAGTAACATTAGCAAGCTGATTAGCAAGCTGAGCAACATCAGCTGACAATAGTCAGCTGATGTTGCTCAGCTTGCTGCCAGCTGCAGACTGATTTAATGCACTACCATTTTCACTCTGCAAACGGAAACTCATTAAGAACATCCAGGTCTTTTGTCTCTCCATCAACATTTGTTTTGGTTCCACTCAAAGGCCAGGTTCTCTTAGATTTGTCAGACCAAGTGTTTACCAGTTCTGTTTAGTCAAGTTGAGCTATATATGTTTTGTTATTGTGTCTACTCAAACACTTGGCTTGATTCCCAGGACTGGAATAAGCAAACTTTTGGCTGAAGAAAAACACTCTTCCTTCCTTCTTCTTTCTTGTTCTTGAAATATTAGTAATTATGAAATAATATGTCCTCATTTAATCAAGTAGGGGGTTTGAGACATTTCCCCAAATCAAATGAGCAATTTCTTCATTTATTATCATACTTAAAATATTACCCACAAAGCTGGTAGAAAAATGTTTAGTAGAATTTAATGAATTTAATTCTTTTATTTCAGACGTTTGCTGTAAAATAGAGCTGTGAATTGGGAAGCAGGCCTCTCTGGAGGACAGGGCATTTTCTCTCTCTGAACTGGCAGATCAATGAGATAGAGATCTCGTGGTCAATGTTCCACTCGCCTAAAAGGCACCCAGGGATCCACAGCACACTTCATCTTTATCTCTGGTCTACTTCTGCTCTGACTGCA
Source organism: Tautogolabrus adspersus (assembly GCA_020745685.1). Taxonomy (NCBI): domain Eukaryota; kingdom Metazoa; phylum Chordata; class Actinopteri; order Labriformes; family Labridae; genus Tautogolabrus; species Tautogolabrus adspersus. Next base: position 18,561,484 of record CM036545.1, read on the forward strand.
GGGACCTGATGCAGGATCATTACTACCACAAATTGAGATCTGACTGCATGTGCTGAGACTTGGTTGAGCTGGCTGCTGGGGATGGAGATTGTAGGTAGTGCAGCTTTGACCCGTGGCATCTCTTATCTCCAGTGTCGCATCTCCTCGCTTTCTCACCTCCAAGATTTTCATCTGCTGTTTCTGAATGCCAACAGCTGGTGTCCAAATCCCACATGAACCTTTTGGTTCGAAAGGGGATCAGGTAGACAAAATAGACTACCAGCTGCCCTTCTCCATCTCCTGCCACCCTGAAACACCATCCCTGCCAACTCATCACTGGCATTCCAGCCTTGGCATCACACTTGCTGACTGATGGACAATGTCTCCAGCAGCATCTGTTCTCTAATGCTCAGTGGCCAACATAATTCTCTGGCTTTCCAAAAAGTTACATCCAGTCAGGCGTTGGGCTCTGTGTTCTGCTGTTGGATGGCTTTCTACGACTGATAATCATCAAAGTGGTTCAACTTTGTTCAGTGTATCCCACAGAATGGCGCCTTACCTGGCAGGTTGAGTTCTTTTTAGCTTACGGTATAGTTTATTATTAATATTTATGTTAATAATTGTGCTTGGTTCTCTATCTTATTTTAGTTTGTGTAAAGAACTTTAATCTGCTCCTCTTACTTCTGTTCCCCTTCTATTCTCTTATCCACATACTCATACCGGCATGCGCAAAAGACCCTCAAATGAGATTACTTGTGTTTTCTAAATTTCCACTCAATGTTATTACAGCTGTTCCGTGTATTAGGAGGCTTATTGATGACGCAAGTATCACAACAATCTTCCTAAACACTGCATAAAAAAACAGATTATCGGTCCTGTAAATGTCGGGGAATTTCCATTAATCATAGCAGTTAATGGCTTACTGGCATCATCAGCATATTGAAACGAAAGGCATCAGAAGACATGTGAAGGTTTAGGTTTGACATGAGCATTGCATCTCAATTGGTACGTTTCCATGAGGGACGTGGGAACAGTGGACCTCTCTCTCTCTCTGTCTGTCTGTCTGTCTGTCTGTCTGTCTGTCTGTCTGTCTGTCTGTCTGTCTGTCTGTCTGTCTGTCTGTCTGTCTGTCTGTCTGTCTGTCTGTCTGTCTGTCTGTCTGTCTGTCTGTCTGTCTGTCTGTCTGTCTGTCTGTCTGTCTGTCTGTCTCTCTCTCTCTTTCTCTCTCTCTCTCTCTGCTGTTCCTGTTGTGATTCGCTCTCCTTTGGTTTTGCCGCAGCTTGATAGCAAGCCTCCCCACACGAGGCTCACCTTTTGTGATAATGGAGTCGCTAATGAAACCTTGTAAAACAGGAGTTTTGTTGTGTTGCACGGAGCCCCCAAATGCTCAGTCAAGAAATGATGAAAAGCTTCAGGGTTGACAAATCCATGCGCACAGATCTTCAATCTGTGGAGACGGTTTCCTAAACTGTGCTCCCAGATTTGTAAACTGTGGACATGGATTTGCGTGCGCACAGGGACGTCTGGACGTAGTCAATTTAAGTGCAATGATGTTCACTTTTTGACATTAATTGAACTTTACTTCGGCTTATGCAGACCTCTTATTCTGCTCACTGACGCTGAATGACTGCTTTCCATTTGGCTGCAGTGCAAGTTTTTTCAAGGACAGATCTGTATTTCTGTGTTGTATGTGTTGTATTCTAACTGATAGCCAGGTCAACAACGTGTGGTAATGTAAATGAGTCACTTCAAACACTGACGATCGGTGCTAGTGTTAACTTTGCTCATGTCTTGATTCTCTATTAAACAGAGTTCTGTTCTGCTGTCCCTCTGAGTCAGGGCCAACAGATGTAGTCGCTCATTATGTCTCTGCTCTCCATATGGCACTGCTGCACATTCCACCTCCTCTTCACCTCCCCTCACTCAGAACCCCTCACTGCAGGCGCCTTTTACGTCACAGCAGACACCTAGCAGAATTGCCTGGGTTCATGTCAACAACTCTGACAACCCAGAGCTTGTTGAAGTGGATGGAAGGAAAAATTAGCTTTTCCCCTCAATTCAAACCGAATCGCTCTCATAACCAATGCCTGGTCTGATTTGAAGCAACGCTTTTTCTTAAATGTAACCTTGAATTTTCTACTGAAAAGGGGTTATCGGAGGTTATTTGAAAGCTACAAAGCAATAAAAAAAACATGTTATTCCTTTAACAAGCAGCTCACAGCACATCTCAACTTGGCCTTGCAGTTTAAAAATGTGCTGGTTAGGGTTTCTCTTGTTTTAATAGCTTATATGTTTAGAATAAACTACAGACTTTGTGTAATATATGCAAGTATATTGTAAGTACACTTGGGTTGAGGTATTTTTGCTGTAAAACAGGTGTCCGGTTTCCTCACTGTGTGTGTCTGTCTGTCTGTCTGTCTGTCTGTCTGTCTGTCTGTCTGTCTGTCTGTCTGTCTGTCTGTCTGTCTGTCTGTCTGTCTGTCTGTCTGTCTGTCTGTCTGTAAGACTGCGTGTATGTGTTACTCGTGCAAAGCCTGTGTCTTGTGACAGCATCCTCATTAAAGGCCTCAAAAGTGCCAGCCATTCTGTTACGCTGCAGGAAACACACACACACATAGATACGAGTGTATGTGGACAGGAGCACACAAAAAACATCTAGCAATTAGGTTTTTTTTAAACAAGTCTTCAACAAAACAACTTTCTTTAAACATTCATCAAAGGTAAATGTGCCTGAGATAATGACAGTAAAACATGTCAGAGAATAATAGCATTGAAATAAATGAAATATCTTATCAGTCTCATCAATGCCTGTTAGGCCCTTCAATTATTGAACCTTTACTTCAACCTGTCAAATCATTTCAAGCCCACATTCTTGACCATTATGAACCGTTTTCCTTTCCAGTTGTTTTGGCTCCATGATACCAGTGATATACGTCAGTTATGATCAAAGAAATATTGAAAACTAATACGCAGCTTTAGTGATTACATAATGATCACAGTTTTTTATGTCTTCTTGCTCCCAATGCTAATAAGTACAGCATCTTCTAAATAATGCACGAGGACCACAATACTCTGCTTTAACTTGAAATTCATTGGTAGCCCACAGAGACCAGACAATAACAAAGCCAAATGCTGATGCTGTTATTGAATTCTCTTAAAACGCTGTGTCTTGAGAAATGAACCAGTAAATGGATGGGAACCAGACAAACTGCCTCTGACAACGAAATCAAATTTTACCCTGCAAGGTTTAAAGATCCCCATATTATACTCAGTCTTACCTTTCATCTTGTCAGTCTGAGAAACCTTGAGTGTAGCTTTACATGATTTGCAGCTCAAAAAACTCCTTATTTATCTTATACTGATGTCAGTAAAAGCCCTCATTTCAGCCTCTGCGTGAAACGGTTCATGCTCTGCTGTCTCCCTTTTTTCTACCACTTCTTTATTCCCCTATCTGTGGTTTCTTGTCCACTCCAGTCCCCATCATACCAACTTCTATTTAAAGTGAGGATATTTGAATATTTAAAGCAAAGCGGTTAACTTTGGCTTTATTGTGTGCCTGGGATTTTCTTCCCCTAACAACTTTCTTTAGATGTAATTAGTTTCTCTCCCACACCTACAGTGCGACACACTTAGGGATTGAGACCATAAATACAAATGAAAAACTATCACGATATTGAACACCATTTTTTTGTATTTGTTTGCTTTTTAATGTGACAGCAACACACAAGGTCTCTGCACTTTCGTTGTCAAAGCACCACAATGCAAACAATCTCAAGTTTGTTAATCTATCTTCTTGTCAAAATATGTCATCAAACTTATTAAAAGCCACATTCACCTGACAAGATACACTTTTTATACACCTTGAAATAAGATGTTTATCTGGATTTGTCAGGTGAATGTGGCTTATAATAAGTGTAAAGAGATATTTTTGACAAGAAAGTCGTATTAAATAGACTTGCTAAGATTTGAGTATTTTTTAAGGTTTATTTTGGGGCTTTTTATGCCTTGATTCAGAGAAAGGACAGTGGATTGTAGAGTAAGACATGTTGGGAGAGAGAGAGAGAGAGAGAGAGGGGCATGACATGCAGGAAAGGAGCCACAGGTCAAACCCGGGCTAGAGCCTCGTTACATGAGACTTTTTTAAGCGCAGCGTAGCCCTGAGCAGCTTCTTTTGTGAGGATTTGCGAGTTCACAAAATCATAGGACAACTATAAAATCATGCGGGAATAAAGCGAACGACATTAGACCGAGCTTTTATTTACTTCAGTCCTGAAAATGACCCTGCTTTTATTGTGGGTACGCTTCAATAAGAGACACTTCTTTAATTATTTCAAACAAAACCAGTACACAGCAAAGGTGGGAAAGACTATAAGAGTGTACATTTATACCAGAAAGAAGTTTCTGTCCAGATCCTAACACAGGAGACACTGAGAGCACTACAGTGCATCATGCACTCTTTTCTGTCTTTCTTTGACAGATGATGATATTTTTTCTTGATGAAATATTCCCTCTGTTTAGTTCTGTATTTGCTCAACATCTCCTGAGAAACACATGTCTCTGTCGTCTACCAGCTAGTCAGAGATATTGTCTGTCATACTTTGTAGGTAATGAACACTGTGTTTGACAGTGCCTGTTTCAATTAAATAAATTCCTGCTGTGGTTGCTATAGAGACTAATGTACCGCTGCAAAATTGTAAAGCAATGAGATAAAACACACCAACTGGAGAGTCTGGTTATAATTCTTCCCCCGAACCATTTCATCTTTCATATAGTCATATTCCCCATTGTTTTTTTGTTTTTTTTAAGAATATTGGTTCAAAAGCTTCAACAGTTACAACAAAGTCGAATAAAAGAGCGCCATTGAACATTAAATCAACAAGAAATGAAATGTGACAATTTGTGCCAGTTTAACATTAAATTGACTAACATAGTAATCATGTCCTGCAGAGCAAGGAAGGGGATGCAGCTTTTAGGTTCACAGGGTCTTTGAAGCTGCGCCCTGCATAGACACACGCAGCAAAACTTTTCCTTTTTATTTCTGGGATTGATCGACAAGAAGAGAGACTGATGCTAGCTGTTGGTTTTAGATAAGAATCCTGGCAAGCGACTTGCTTGGAGTTCCCCTGAGTTTTTGATTGAAATACTCGGTCCACAGGAAGATAATAGTGACCAGCTGACTAAAACAACTGATGATTTTGTTTGCTCTTACCAGGGGAAATTGTTCTGAGGCATGATGTCATGTAAATGCTGAATGCAAATACATCTGCATTCTAATAGTGTTCCTACAACATTTCAGTGCTTTGGCCCTGATTACAGATTACATGGTTTTGATTCATGGTTCAAAAAATGAAGCAATGGGCTGTTCCACTGTTTGAGGGGGCAAATGGATATACTTTCCATGTAAATCAATTCATAAGGTGGATATTAATTTTTCCTCGTCTGGGCTGTCTTGAAGTTTTTGAAAGTGAAATGATCTTTTCTTTTCCATCACCATGACTACAGGGAGACACTGTGGAGGCTTATTCACGGTCGACGTAAGAGACAAAATAGCATGTGATCAATCGTGATTTAAAAGAAATAATGCATTAATTTCTGACCTGACTTAATCGGGATTAACTAGCTAATGCTGACAGCCCTAGAAAGAACCCATGGGGAGTAATAACAACAGGATAGAAATGGACAGAAGAAGTGAGAAATCATAAACATGCAACAGGGAAGATGAAGGACACAGCTGAAGAGATGCAAATTTCTCAAGGTGTGGTGTACGGCTATGACACAGGTTTCAGGATGACTTGAGATGAAAGAATGGCCTTCCAGCGGGGGCTGTCAGTTGTGGCCGTACCTCCATCCATCCAGACACCCTGGGACTCCATTACACCCTGATGGGCAGGGATGAAAAACCAATCGAGGCGATGTGAGGACGAGGGAAAGCAATGTTCGGGCAACGGGAACCACACAGACAGGCAATCTGCTATGATGAAGAGGCTCCCTTCCCTGTTCCTCCTCTCGGACCCAGCATGTCCTCCTGTATCCCCTTCAAGCCCCAATGCTCTCTACTGCAGAGTTGGGTTGGCTGACCGACCTGACACCTGCCCCACTTCTCGGCACTCCGTCTCCTGCTGCTTTTTCTTCAGGAGGTACTGTAAGCCCTGGTCACTTGTATCCCTTTACAAAATCAAATGGAAAAGAGCAAGACTTTTTAGAAATAAAGAGTGTGTGTTTGCATTAGGTGGATGTAATTTGTTAATTTCCAGATGTTCACCAGATCTGTAGCTTTGTTGCTAAGCTCAGTGAACATTGAAGGCTGAAAGGTTAGTTTCAGTGTACATAACCTCCACTCTGACAGCTGAGATGAGCCTGTAGTAAACATACCTGTTAGTACAGTGGTGGTGGTGGTATGATGAATTCATTATGTGCAGCTGCAGAATACAGATATTCACAAAGCTACAGAAAATCAATGCAGAGGAGGCAGTGTGTATTCATTGATTCTGACTGTAGGCTTGGCTGGCTTTCTTTTACTTCCTTCTTGTGTCTGATCTTTGCTCTGACTACTGGCAGAACACATGCGCCTTATTAGATATGGTTCTGCACTTTAATGTGTTTATTCTGTGAATTTCCCTCTGGCTCAATAAAGCATCTATCTATCTATCTATCTATCTATCTATCTATCTATCTATCTATCTATCTATCTATCTATCTATCTATCTATCTATCTATCTATCTATCTATCTATCTATCTATCTATCTATCTATCTATCTATCTATCTATCTATCTATCTATCTATCTATCTATCTATCTATCTATCTATCTATCTATCTATCTATCTATCTCCCAGTTTGATTCAAGAATTTCAAGTGTGTTATTATTTCGCCCTGAAGGAAAAGACTTGTAGATTAATAGGCTAAATGTCTGCCTATAAGGTTAAGATACTTGCCTTGTTGCCTACTGCGAGGGTGTTTGAAGATATTGTAATTCATGTCAGTTGGTTTTGAAAAACCTCCTATTTTGAACAATTATACAAATATTAGGACAATGGAGCAGGATAACGTTCCTCAGAATTACAAAAAAAAAAAAAACAGAACTACTCACATTGGGTCTGGATATTCATAGGATATCTGTCTGTGTTGGGCAAGCCACTTGTAAAATGAAGGGAGCAAAGCAATCAGCTACTCTACATTAAATCAAGCTTCACTGCACTGTGACTATCCCCCAGAGTCTCTGCTGCACAGCACCCCAGAGTCTCTGCTGCACAGCACCCCAGAGTCTCTACTGCACAGCGCCCCAGAGTCTCTACTGCACAGCACCCCAGTTTCCACTCTCCAGTGCCAGAGAGACTAAGCTGCCCTGAGCTACAGAGACTCAGCTACCCATAGCCAAAGAACCGCTATCAGTCCTGTCTGGTCACTAGTGGGCAGCTTGCCTGACTCTTGCCTCTGTGTTCAACTCCATTCAGCCTAAACTCTTTGATTCCAAGTCAGTTGCCACTGCTGACACAGAAAATCTCTGTTTCCTGTTAATACTGAGGTCAAGCAAGCTCCCTGCAAGCAGTTTGGCCGATTCCTCCCCCCTGTAGCTGCTGCACTCTTCCCCTTTTTCCTGTGTAGCTTCAGCACAAGTCCCCTGTTCCTGCAGAGCTTCACTCTAAGCCCCCTGTTCTTGTAGAGCCTTAGCATAAGGCTCATTCTTGTGGATCTTCAGCACAAATTTACCTTTTTCTGTTGAGTAACTGGAAAAGTCTCCCATTCCTGCAGAGCTGCTGCATAAGTTCTCTGTTCCTGTAGAGTTGTTGCACAAGGTCCCCGTTCTTACAGAGCCGTTGAACAAGTGTCTTGTTCCTACAGAGATTCTGCACATCTGCACATCTGCCAGTGTCTTAGCTTTTGACCTTCTTCCAGTGACCGTGTCTCTAACCTCCTGCATGGTCCTACCCTGGTCCACCATTTCTTCGTCCTAGCTCTACCCTGGTCCCCCATGTTGCATCCTGCCTTTGTTTTCTGCCAGATCGCCAGTTGGAACATCCAGTCTAGGAGTTGTACTCACCTGTTGCAGGCCCATTCAGAGGCTTAGCCCATATTCAACCCCAGCCCCATCCTCCAGAGAGGCTCTGTCTGTCAGGTCGACCTCCTTTCGTCAAAGACTCATGATGTATGGTAATCCTTATCCTCCTGAGAGGCTCTGCCCGTATCCTGGTCAACCAGATAAACTTCACTCTGGTTGACTTCACGTCCATCCTCCAGAAAAGTTCCACCCATCCGCCAGTCCTCCTGAGGTCACTTGGTCTGCCACTGTCTTGCCTGCAGGCCATGCGCCCAAAAGCCCCTGCTCCACTTCTGCTCTACCTTCAGGCCGTTTGTCTGTAGGTTCTTTCTTCCACCTCTGTCATGTTTACTTGTTTATTTATGTATTTCATTTGCATTTGGTTGTTCAGTTGTCATTTCCTGTTTTATGTTGTCATACAAACTGTGCTGCTTTACATGACATCTTGGTCTTGATTCCATCTTTTGTCATTGTGTGCCTGACTCCTATTTTTACCTGATTACTCTGTGAAGTAAGTCTCTTTGTTCAATCCCTTCTGTGGCTGTTTGATTTGTCTAACCTTCCTACGTGTGATCCTGTATGGATTTTCCTTGTAGCTTCTCGTGATATTTTACCGGTTATGTTTGACTTTTAGTTTGGATCTTGAAATTTCAATCTCCATTCCCTAATTTTTTTTATTTTGTTGTTCACATTTTAGATGTACCTTTTGTTTGAAGTTTCATTTTCTGGACTCCTGGTCGTCTGTCTCTGTGTTAAACCCTCACCTCACTGCTGCTTGTAGCATTGTGACCGCCAAACACCAATTGGGTCCAACAGAGCACATGCTGTTGTCTGCTGACTGCAGGGTTTAGGCTGTCAACTGCAATTAATAGAACAGATAGGATTAATTGTTTGGGATACTATGGTGTATTTTTAATAAACAATTCACTTTGGTTGAGGGAATACAACTACAACACCCTTAAGTTAAAGCTTAAGTCGACACGTTCCCCTCACTTGTTAATTAATTTGCTTGTGTATAAAGGCAATTGGCCCAATTAGGAAAGTTAGAGATGTAACTTAAATCTAGTTTTGTGGAATAAACAAAGACTTTTTCTACCAGGTAAGTAAACATAACTAATAATAATAATGATATGTTATTTGTACTAAACATGAGCTTAAGCTCCTCAGTCACTGGAAAATACTTGTTCCAAATATGAACATTACCACAGACCCCTGGGATATTTGTACGTTATACTGTATATCATAATAGATTAAACCTGTTTCAACAGAGCTGTTTTTCTTCTGTCTGTCTGATGACATGGAACTATTTTTATTCTCAATTCAAACAGACATGCTCTGTTGTTTTCATCCTTTAAAGGTTGTCCTGTCTGCCGACGTCTGCTTCTTTTTTTAAAGTTGAACATGAATGCAAAATGTCAAAATCAATTGTGAGTGATTACAAAGCAACAGATAGTCTAACATCAGCATCTCTCCGCAGGTGCCCTACGTCAAGGTGGCTCCAGAGGACATTCTAAAGGTTCAGTTCCCCCGATTCACCACGCTTGACATGCGTCCAACCAACACGGACATCAGCCTTGCTGTTGCCGGCCTTCTCACCTTTTTTAACGGAACCACCGCCTGCCTCGTCTGTGCACAGGCTGACTGTGAGTTCAGTGTTCGCACTCTCACGACAAACACACACAATGATAAACACCAGGGAAGGATGCTCACACGCTGCCCTACATCTGCCAACAAAGTGCAAACATTTTTGTTTAGTGTCTGGTATCCTTAACACGTGTTAGCACACATAAGCTTCTCACACACCAACTGTGTTCAGACAACAGACGCACTGCTTATCAACATCTCACCCTGTGACACGCTCCCTTCTGAAGGAGCTGCTGCACTCTCCTGCAAAAAAAAAAACTCCCTCACAGTAGCATGTCAGATGTCTGCAGCCCGAAATAAATCAACAATACAGCATTTTTTTTTTATTTTTTCAAAGTCAACATTTTTCTTACATAAATGACACAGCATGTTGCAGTTTCTCAAGTAAAAACTGTCTGCAACCTTCAGTATCATGTCAGCAAAACTCTGGGTACAAGATAAAAACACCACCTGCCTTTGTTGAAAAACATCTTTTAGATTGATAAAAGGGAAAAGGATGAGGTTTGCAGCAACTCCCACCAGAGATCTGACCGCCAACTTGTCAAAGGCATCGTTAAATTCTAAAGTTACTAAACTGAATGACCTTAAAAACACCTTGAAAATCTCTTTTTTTTTGTAAATATAGAGGGAGATTAAATCATGGCCTGTTCCCACCCTCGTATAATCCAGCAACCAGTAATTACAACTTCCCAGACAAAGGCACCACGACCCTGAGTGTCACCCGCTAACCTTTTTCCTTATCAGCAGAAGGCTTTGAAGAAAGGAATTAGTCTTGAGACATCAAATGTTTGTCAGACAGACCAGAGATGGCAAAGAGCTACTGTGAAGCCAACCCCAACTATCACAATTCTCATTTCTTCTACCTTTCAACTTCCATTTTTACTAAGTCATTACTTCAGTGTCTTTTTCCCTTAACAACTTTTAAGATGAGCTTTTCCTCTAAAATCAGTGATTTTTGTGTTTTACTAAACTCTTTTTTTTGTGTGCACCCAAACAGCTCACGAATGCAAAGATATTTTTGCGAAACTGCATAAAGAAAATGATTTTCCACTTTGACGGGATACATTTCATTCATGTAGATATTGGAAGACGTTTTTTTTTGGGAAGAATTAAATAAATCTGCAACAGAAAAAACCCCACTGTCTATCTAGTAGTTAAACCAAACCCCACTACATACTTAATCAAACAAGAGGGTCAAAAATACATTCTTTTTCCATCTAAGCATTCCTGTCCTTGTTGGTTATTCATCCAATTGACTTTATTTCCACAGATAGTGGATTAATACAGCTCTGGAGAGCACTGCGATAGCAGGTCAATCTTTTCAGGACCCTGTGGTTTTAATATTTGTGAGTTTTTCACAACAAAAATTAAACAAGAATGTCCTTCTACTCATTGATTATGTTTGGATGGGATTGTTGTTGGTGAGTTTTTTCTGTGTCAGTGGGCTAAGAGAGGACTAGAAAGGAAATTAAATCATATGAAAAGAAATGAAATGAGCAAAGATGAGACGTGGATAGACGTTGCCAATGATGGCAGGAGAGGAGAGGAGAGGAGAGGAGAGGAGAGGAGAGGAGAGGAGAGGAGAGGAGAGGAGAAGAGAGGAGAGGAGAGGAGAGGAGAGGAGAGGAGATGATGCTATTCAGCATATGTGGATGAGGGGAAATCGAGTGATTGGGGTGAGGGGAGAATGGAAACCACAGATAAATTACACGTTTTCTACAAGAGGGAGAGAGTCCAGGAAATGACGCAGCTGTATTGATTACATCCTCTCATGTGACCCTTTTTTCATTCAATAGAAAATGCAGAAAGCAGCAGCGTCCCTGGATTTGTGTGTGTTTGTGTGTGTTTGTTTTCCTGTTTGTGTGTAAAGGTGTTTGTTCAGCTATAGCATCAGCCGAAACCCATTCAACCTTGGCTCCAGCTCTCTCAGCACCACATCTCCCCGTCAGCTCACCCACTCAGTCGGTCAGTTTGCAGCATACTGTCCGTGGCTCATCCACATGTGCCAGCCTCATTAATCACTCAAGCCTGTGACAGCCTAATAGAGCGTGGTCAATTCATGAATATTTTCCAGCCATGGCTGAGGAGGCAGGAGTGAAGGTGGAGCCGTGCCCAGAGGCATGGGGCACACCGGGACACACATTAATCTAGTTAACCTTCAATATCAGTGACAGAGTTTGTGGTACGTTACTATCACCAAGAGTATCATACATGTGGTCGGATTTTTTAACCTGCTGGGTGGCCTCAACATGTTGTGCAGCTGTGTGCTGTTTGTTAATGTAAAAAGATGGAAAAGTACCCAAAAGACTTCTCCAGCATGCTCACATTTACACCGGAAACAACAAACATTTAAATGCATGTTGTCTGTGCACCCCTGATAGTGTGCGACAGCAGTGCACTTTCATCAGAAAGGGGATTGGTGCATCTGTAAGCTCTGAAATCTTACTGGAGCTTCAGTGCAGATAGAGGATTTCTAAGTTAAACAAAACAGCAGGCTTCAAAGGCTTGCAGCACATCTTTTCAACTTTTGATAAGCCCAGCTGGGGAGCACAGTTTGCCATATAAGATCACTGCATTGTCCCACTGCAGCCCCTTCAAGAACAATACCTCAGTTACTTGTTTTAACAGGTTTTTCTCTCTAATCAGCTCATACAGATGCACTGGGGTTTATAATTACACTTTTTTGTGTTGATGAATGCCTGCGACATAATTTTTAAATTACCATTCTCCCTTACTCACAGTTTTTCGGCACTGTCCTGCTGTCTCAAAGTGTTTTGCACACTGTGTGGGATTGCCATTTCTAACCTGTAATCAGCATTGAAAGGTGAAAGAGACGCCTCACTGACTTGTGAAAAGGAGTCTATACAAGTGTGTTAGAACGACTGGGTAAAGTAATAGCAGGGGAGGGTACGTATGTCTTTGATGATGGTAATTATACTGTAACTGATAATGATATTAATGTGGAAGGCAGCGATGTGAAAATTTGAGTTGTTTTTAGCTGCAGCATTTTGTGGTCTTAAAAACATCAAACTATTCTGCTGCCTTTTGTAAAGTGTTGTTGTCTCAGTATCAAGAGATGTTGACTTGTAGAGCGTGAGTGGGCGGAGAATATGTGCAGACATGTAAAGAGTGTAGTATTTGTAGGAGTGAATTCTGAAGACTTTACTTGTTATGACCTAATTTTGGGACTTTGGCACGCAGGACTTCACTTTCCAACCTGTGTTGCGATAACTAGCAAAAATATGATAAATGATTAGCCATTTGGTCTTGCGGGGTTTGTCATGTGACCAATTTTCTGGGTTTGATTATAGCAGGGAGCATTTGATCCCTTTCTTTCTGCTCCCATATTTTATTTCACTGTTAGCCAAATCCCTGTTTCTCATGCAAATCCCTTTACTATATAAAGGCCAACTAACAACAAATAAAATTTACCTGCTCTAAAATCTTTGCCTCGTTGCCAATTTCTCGAGGCATCTAACTTGGTCCCTATTTTGCAATGAAGCCCTTCCACATCTCCTACAGTAATACTTGGCCTGAGCTGAGATTCCTACATGTGATTCATTGTGAGTCATTCTGCACTATAAGTTGTTTCCTGCTTCCTGTTTGCTTTTTAATGAATGAATAGGTATGCTGTTAAGATCAGCACAACCAACAACTGACAGGTGGACCACAGTCGGTTTAGATTTGATAGCTCCATTGTTATTTTATGGTTATTTGGGTTAACGGGACGGGAAAGTGCTGGGACAGCTTGCTTTTTGTGTGTTTTCTCTAGACAGGGACAGACACAGGACTAACCAAAAAAAAGAGTACATTTTTCATTCAGCTGTATGTTTTTTCATTCGACTGAATCTGGTTCACCGTGAGCAATCAGTGAGGGAACATTATGGATGCTATAAAAAACCCTGGTGTAAAATTCTGACTCCCCTATGAATCGTGTGCAGCTCGAACACTAAAGTGATTATGAGCTTTTTTTTCTGTGATAACTCTATTTATGTGCATGAATGTGTGTATGCTCTTCCATGAGCCACATCTGCTACATGAACTTGTATGTGATGCCCATTGAGAAGCTGCAGAGTGTGGATGTAGAAGAGCGGTTTTTAGTAGAAGCTATTTCAAGCTCATCACATTTTTCTGCGTAATTCTACAGATGAAGCTGATCCGACAGGTTCTGAGACTCAGGCAGGCGAGCAAGCCGCAGCCAGGAGTGATGTCTCGTTAGTGCACAGATGTAGGTAGCTAGGTAGATGAAGAGAAACACAAACACAATGATATACTGGCATACAGACAGGCTGAAGGACAGGCAGACAGAGACATAATTGCAGAAGCCATTAGACATGATGCTGGGGACTGGGATGCTGCTATATCTTGTGTTAATGGGCCGTGGAAAAGCTAAAGAAGCCAGCTTGACAACTTCAAATTGCTACCCCTAAAATTGGTCTCTGTGTGATAGATCAACTGATCTGCTGTCGCCATGGCAAAAATCACATAAAAAATCTGTTCAGGCAAAAAGTCTAGAGTGCCGTTTAATCATTAATTTTAAAATGAAAACAACAAAAAGCAGGTGAAGACTCAGCTAAAGCATGTCCTTGTCCAATAAGTCACATCCTTTCCATATGACCCTCCTTGCCAATGTCAAAAAATGTTATGAGTGTAATGGGATCTGCCAAATAGCCAAGGGGAGACTAACATAACTGTCACAACAACGTGCCTTGGTGTCCTGCTCTGAAAATCGTTCAGGTTGTTAGCTTTTAACTCCTATATGTAATTTATAAGTAGCCCAATAACCCATCAAGGGCTGTGAATATATGGCGGCAAAGTGACTGGTAAAATGATGCAGGTTTTACAAAGAAACATTTGCTGAACCTCCCTTTGGGTTTGTTGACTTGTTCTTGATGATGAAGTGTTTATGGCTTCATTGTTGTCACATGTGCGACTCAAAACAAACAATAAGCACATTTGTTCGCACATGAAGACACATACACTTAATTAATCCATACTGTAATCCATCACATGCATGCATCCTGAATGTGCATGACTTTATTAAACTCAAGAGAAGTCAAGGAAATTAATGGCTATGTATTTTTTTTTACTTGAGCTGCTTAATCTAACTACTCTAAAGTATTTATGCAAAACGTCATAACCGTTGAAGAGTCCTGCCTTCGTATTAAGAAACCCTTTGGTGTGTTTGTGTTTGTGTGTGTGTGTGTGTGTGTGTGTGTGTGTGTGTGTGTGTGTGTGTGTGTGTGTGTGTGTGTGTGTGTGTGTGCGTGTGCATGTGCATGTCCGTGTGTGTGTGTGTGGTTTATCTGCAGGCTTATTGAACCTGGAGCAGCTCCTCAGGCAGTTCCTCATCTCAAAGGAGACTCTGTCTGTGCGCATGCTCGATGACAGTCAGGACCCAACCCCGCTCCTGAAGGAGATACGAGACGACAAGACTGCCACCATCATAGTGGATGCCAATGCCACCATGTCACATATCATTCTGGAACGGGTGAGTATGGCTTAAGTGATACCTGGTCATGTATGAATTGAGAACACAGCTTTATTCAAGGTCTTCCTATCTTAGCTTTCCCAATTTCCTCTTTTAAATTTTCATGTATCTCGAATAGGAAAAGTAAGTGAAAATGCCAGTGGCATAAAGGGCTCAAGGCTTAAAGTAGAAATATGTACTTTTTTAACTGAAGAAGAAGTTGGTTGGGTTTTAGTTTCAACCTGAAGAGATAGAAGTTGGATTTCCATTATGACTCAACGAATACTGTGCAGCGCATATAAAAAGGAAAAATCTTTTTCACAGCAATGTTATTCTTGCCCTCTTGAATCCAAAGACAGATTAAGTGTATTCAAGCACTTTTGGCAGACAGGGTTACAGAGCCTGAGGTCATAAACCTAGTCCCAAAATAAAAGGCAAATCACTTGAGGCAATGTTGTTTAACAAACCTGTTACATTAAATGAAATGGGCGAGAGCATTAAATCAAAGTTGTATCGAATGATTCAGCTTCCATGAATGAGAATCCTGCACAGTTAAGTGGATTAGTGTAATAAAAAGAACAGATTTATAAAATAAAGAAGCCCTTTTGTCTTCTTTCATATCATCAATGTCATGGATTATAACAAACTGCTGTTTCAGTCAGGGAAGCAGATTAAGAGGACTGATTCTTTCATGTCCTTATCTTTATGTTTCCTTATGTTTCTTCCTTCTTAAACAACTTTAAATAGAAAAAAATTCAACTTTATAAAGACAAAAAGTTCCACATGTGAGAAAAACAACTTCCTGAGAGTGTTAATTAGCAGTATTTCTGTCAGGAACAACAGTATGACCTTCATATTGTTTCCATAAATGGGACATATCAGTAATTATAATCTTTTTTGAGACCTTGATCACTTTGCTTCAGCATTATTGAGAAGCTTCTTCTGATTGGATACTTTGCATTGCATCCATGAAGGTGAGAGCTGATGAAGCTAGGGTTTTTTGAAGCAACATATGGCCTCTTAGTAATTAATACACACCTCATTATTTCTAAGAAGACGATGGATGGATGGCTAGAGTGGAGGTGACTGAAGACAGAAGATGGGGGGGTTGGCTGGGGGTATGAGAAGGAAAGATTTTTCTCTTACTTTCCAACTGTCCCCTCATTCTCTCCATTAGATTCTCTCTCACAGAAGTATGCAATCTCAATCTCTCACCTCAATCAAGTGTTCATGCTGCCATCAGTGGTCATCCAGTCACCATGGCAACTGTGGCAACCCCAGGCCACAGAGCAGCAGGAGTCCACAGCAGGATGTCGCTTTCTTTTTCGTTCTGGGTCTCCATTTTTTCATGTTTCATCTGACTCAAAATGCAGAGGGGACAGTTTTACTTTGGTTTTCTCACCTCCCCCTGTGGTCTTGTATACACACCATTTGTGTCCCCTTTATCTGTCCCTGTGTCCCTTTCTGTTAAGAGATAGCAGGATGGTGGAAAGTTGGCGGTTCTGCCTCTCATGTAGACTATCAGGACGCCAAACACATCAGCGCGGTGCCCGTCATACAGTATTTGCCAGTCTCAGATGATGATGAGAGCACCCAGATTGTCTGCTGGGACAGAATCGTCTTTTGTCATGCAGGATATCCCTCCTCAATTGTCTGTTCACATCTTGCATCAAACCCTTGTCAGACAAAGGTCTCCCTCTCTGAGGTTTAAGCATTCAGAGCGGTTTAGGTCAGTTGTGTTGACACTCTGAATGTAATCTCATTCAGTCAGGCCTCCATTGTTGTACACAGCTGCAGACAGTGAGTCCAGTGTATGGGGACCGTGCAGAGTGTGTGTACTCTGACCAAAGGCTACCATAGAACAACAAGAAATCAAAAAGTGAGAGAGAGAGAGAGAGAGAGCAGGAGAGATGGTTTTAAATGCAGTGGAGGGAGAACAACAGTACATTTTTCAGTAGCTGTTTTTTTTTTAGAATGTCTGTTTCTGTTACGTATCGGGTTACAGGTCACGAGAGACCAAGATGGAGTGCTTTGAAGCATTAGTTGCTTAAAAAGCCTCTTTAAGGGGAAAAACACACAGCAGCTAGCTTTCCTTACTGTGTGTAACACCTGGACAGACTCTAACAAATATCTATCCTGAAGCATATTATTCACGCTGATGACAGTTTCACAAGTAAGCATGCTAAATAAACATTACAAAATACGTTTTGTCGAGACATCTTGAAAGGTCATTCACAGTGTTCGGATGAAATATGTATCTGAATGTTTTTGCTGCAGTTGATTGGTGCCTTTTTGCTTCTTACTAATTATTTATGCTCCAGCAGAAGAGAGCGGCATATGCTTGTAATGGCTCACACCCCACAGATGTTACCTTTTTTGAAGATACGACAGCTTAATACCTGTTATAAAACTCTGTTTAATGATACCTCATCCTAGACTAATGCCAGTGTGAAAGCTAAATATAAGGAGAAAGTTTAGCACAGATGAATTTGGAAAAGATGCTCTTTAAGAAATGTGTCCCAGAGGGCATCAGGTTTTATTCATTCACAAGGTGGAGTTTTACTCGGGTCACATGCAGCTCTTGAAAAAAAAAAGTCAATCTTCTTTAAAACAGTTTGGCTTGATATATGGTATATCTACTTGAGACTTATTGATTTTAATCAAAATGTGCATAGCAGCATAATTGGACAGAACACACTATAAGTTTCCTTTTTTTTCACCAATAACTTTAAAGAAATGAATCTATGAAAAGTTCACCCTGTCCTTCACAACTGCTCCTCACTGTGACTTTGATTTAATCACATTATAAGACGGAGTGTTGAGCAGCATACTAAAGCACCTTCTGAAATTAATTGCTCCATAGAGAGCTGTTGTCAGATAAGAATGTGTCGCGTCTTATCAAGATGTGGATTTGATCTGTCTGCTGCAGAGTGGAGCTTGAGTTACACCGAATCACTGACCTCTCAACTTCTTTCCAGAAACCCTTTATTCTTGACTACCTGTGCTTTCTGTTGTACTTTCCCCCTCCCTCCTCGACCTGCATCTTAACATCTTTTTCTTCAAACGCCGATCCTTGAATCTCTGTTTTTTGCTCTTTGCGTATTCTCTCTCTTACGTTTCTCTTTATCTCTCCCCTCCTGCCCCTCTTGTGGTTTTGCTCTACAGGCATCAGAGCTGGGAATGCTGTCAGTCTACTACACTTACATCTTCACCTCTCTGGTAAGCAAACACGGGGATGGCGGGGATATTCAGAGGCCATATTGATTTCACACCTGCAGGAGCACATAAGTACTAAAAGTGTGATAAAAAACAGGACATTTAAATTGATGAGCTAATTTTGATCTAATGGACAGAGTGAAGCAGACAGGAGCAAAGACAGACAAATTGTTACACATAATACATTTTTCCCCTCACTACATGTGGTTCCAGACATGCTGGGTGTAGTGACTGCTGTGGCTTAAGATGCTGCTCCTCGCTTAAATTGGCACAAGAGCTCTTCTGGACCAAACAAAAACATAACAGTTATTATGATTGCTCCTATTACTGTTGTTGTTGTTGTTGCTGCAGCATTTCTTATTATCACGATTGTGAAAAGCCTGCCAGGCTGTCACTGTGAATAAGTGATGAAGTCGTCATGCTAAGAGTCGACAATCATTTCTGTCTGTGAAAAAGCTGACGTTATCCCTCATCCACTTCCATCCTTTTTTATGGAATTCATGTTTATTTTTTAAAGGTGTAAAGTGACGTATTTAGTAAGTACTCATATTTGTTTTGCATGACTATCTGCAAAAGAAGCGTATGCTTATAACTCCTATTTCTTTGGATTTTCACTGATTACTTACTTAGTATTGAGTGCAACACATAGTTTCAAGGTTTGAGATCAGTTTCTTGTAACTGCTCACTATGATACCATGTAATCACAATCAACATGAGGCATCATTTTCATCAGTTATTTCACGTTGTTAAACTATTCCCATGACATGTTTTATTATGATTTCATAACAGTGATTTAATGTAAATGATGCCTCATACTGGTTGTTTCATATGTTGACTGTGACATTGGCCTGAAAGGAGCTGACAGAGGCAGACAAAGAGTGCTAAGCAGCTGAAGGAAGTGGTGCTTTGCTAATTTGCTCTCAAAGCAGTGGTAGGCTGACAGTTGAGTCATTATGACTGTTTAAGAAATGCCACCGGTAAAGTATGTTTCTGAAATTAACAGCATTTATTATGAATCTATAGGCTTTTGTTCCTTATGGGAATATCTCCGTCCTTTAAATGTGTGAGCTGAAAATGAAAGGGATGACTTCAAATCAAAGGGTTTTGGTGTGTAGGCACATAGAGGCACTGTGTGAGTTCCTCTGAGATCTTAAAGATAGCAGCTCAGAGAATTTGATGCTGTGGTCAACTCACCAGAAAGCTGCTCCTTAATGGAAATTAATGAGGTTCTCAACACTTTTCTCTAATAGCGCTGTAAAGATGATTCATATCAAGCTGATTTATGACTCATTAAGAGTGGGCTGCAGCCATCTTCGTGTTTTTCAATTGCAGCCGTGGACTTAGTCACCTCTCCTGTTGTATCTCTCTTCTCTGTTTTTACCTGCTATTGTCCGAAAAAGGGAAAATTTGATTGATTGCAAAGCGGAGCCCACTTTGTAACCAAGTTCTGATCATAGACTCAGAATGACTAGGTCCAGTGATCTCAATCGGCAGAATGGAGTCCAGAGGATTTGATAACAGTCTGTTAGTAAAAGGAAAAAAAGGAAGGAAAACAACATGGAAATAATCATGAAGATGAAAGCCTCAAAGAGCTGGACCCCCCAAAAAAATCTGGCAGACATGATGTAAACAACAAGCAGAACGTTGTTTCAGCTGGCAGTGTTTACAGACTTGTAAATCAAGATGAAAATGTTGACAGACTTTGACAGTAACAGGGCTGAAAACCTCAATCAGCGTTACATTGACTCTTGGTCCCCATTCATCGCGTCTCACTTCTCCATCAATGAAGTTAATTAGCAAATTAGGCTAATTTGTAGATGGCCATTGCTATGGACCCAATTCAAACGGCATAATCAAACAGTGCTTTTTCATCACCCTGTCAGGGTTTATTTACTCAGCAATGACCAACTTGCTGTATATTATTCCTTAAATAAGGGGCCAGTCTTTATACAGAACTGCAGAAGTTGTTTAATTTTTTTAATCTGTTAACAAAAATGTAAAGGCAACAATGAATAGTTTACGGATTAACGGGTGTGTGCCCAGCTCTTATTTTTTGTGCTTTGGCATCAGTATGACTAATTTAAGCTTCACAGTGCTTCTGTACACAAGCAGATTGTCATCTCCATGGAGAATTAAAGTGATTTTCAAATAGCTTTGGAGGATAGCATAGGCAAAGTTATCTATTCTTTTAACAGTTTTGTTTTGAACTGGATTTAGTTTCTGTACTTTTAAAAGACAGCAGAGTTCATAATTACTGTATTATTATACTAAACATAATTGTAGAAATGTATAATAATGGAGAGTAAGACAGACCACATAAAGCTCAGAGATATGAGCCTCTACCCTGCACTTTGCTTTCTCTTGGAATTTTTTTAGGGATTTTTTTTTGCAAATGTTACAGAGTTCATGTCTTCTGATGTTTTCTTTTTTGGTTACATAAACTGAAATTTTCAGCGTTTGTCAGAGTGTGCCTACCACAGCCTCTCATTAACCAGAGCAGACACAGAAGTCATACGAACTTGCAGTTACTTCTCTTACGCTCCTATTTTCCTGTCATTTTTAAAATAAACCAATAACTTCAACCATTTTAAATGTGTTTGGGGAGGAAGTTTGACCTTCTAATGGTACCTTATTTAAAGCTCCTTATTTAAAGGAGAGAAGCAGAAACCTGAAAGATCACCTGGTCAGAGCTCTCGAGAGCCAAACCACTTTGCGTTAAGGAGGACATATTATACCCTTTTCCACCTTTTCAAACAGTCCCCTGTGGTCTAAATCCAACATCTCTTCTGTGCTTTGGTCAAAATAAAACGTGAATCAAGCACCAGAGGAGGTTTGTGACCCTGTACAAACCAGCTCTCTCAGAACGCTCCGTTTTGGTGTGTGTGTCTCTTTAAATGCAATGAGCATGAGGCAGCTACTCAGCTAAATACTCAGAGCTGGTTGCAGAGTGCAAGAGCAATGGGGACTGTTCACCCAGTCCCTAAACCCCCTTCACCACTGAAGACGCGTCGAAGTAGCACCAGATAGTGTATCTTAGAACTAGTGATACAGCCTATGGTCCACGGATGAAAGCTCTTGGATGTGCTGCAATACAAACACTTTACACTTCAGACACCCAGTTGCTACACAAGTTATTGTCACAAAGACGCACACAGTTTCTGAGCACCCCAAAGACACAGCTTGTAAAATCAGAAAGCCATACTCTAATATTAATAACACTTTACAAGTCTTACAGTCTATCTTTTTTTAGAAATATATTTAGAACTTGAGTTGTAACTGGTATTAATCAATCATGCAGCATTAGGAAAAATGATGATGAATATACAAGTTGCTTAAGAGGGGCCTGAAAGATTAATATGCACATATAAATATTACATTACATACTCATGATTTACTTATGAAACAAAACTTCAGCAAATGTAATTGTGAGTGTTGTACAACTCAGATGTTATTGAGAGCCTACTTTCTTTGCTGTGATATTCTACGAATACCTTCACATTTTTTAAAGCTAACTCCTCTTTCTCTTATAATTCATTTCACGTCTTTCTTTTCATATCTTCTCTTTCCTCCCTCTCTGTATCTCCCTTTCTCCCTCCATTGTCCTCCCCTTTTCTCCCACCATTCTTTCTTCTCTCTCTGTCCTCTGCTGACACTTCATTTATCTCTGGCCCTGACATCCCTGACTAACGATCTGCCAGACTACTCCCCTGCCTAATCTGTTTCCCCTGAATCATCTCAAGACGCTCATCAACTTCCTTGCACAGCTACCTGTCTCGAGTTAGGTTTTTTTTTTTTTTTTGCCCACTTATGGTTTCGACTGCTTCCAGTCTTCCATGTGGTTCTGTTTGTTAACTCAGAGATATGTAGATGTCAGTTCTGAACTGGTCCGAACTGTGAATAGATAATCTAGATATTCCTTTCAATTTAGTGTGTGTTCTTTTTACATGGCATCAGACCATTTATTACTTAATGCTATATGGAGACGATGGATGTGAAAGGATGACTACTCATTGACCATCATTAGAGCTAATGAGGACACTGCCTGTGGGGAAGACAGATTCTTTTTTGTTGCCATTCCCGTCTTTAAAAGCTGAACAATCCAAATAGTTACACCTCACAAAAGCTACTTTGATTCAGCTCTGGGATTTTCGGGGCACTGGTCCTGGTTAATGTGATGCTCAAGGTGGAGCATTAGTTGATTGCGCTGATCAAACTTAGACATGCTGGTGATGGGGCGTACTGCGGGCACAAAGATGTTACTCAGATTGTATCCAACATTGTTTCTTTTATTCTGTGATAAAGCTCTCAGCTCCTGTTTGTTATCCTCTCTCCCCATTAACTCCAATTATAACCAGCCTTAAATGTCCTGGGCTTTAATTATATGATGTAGTAATCTTGGCTCTTTGGTCACAGTGAGCGAAGAGGTGAAAATAGATGAAAATCAGGGGAACTGAAAAGCTCCGCAGGGATTTTAAGGCTTCTTCTTGTAAAGGCATATTTTGTTTATTTCTGTTATTTAGTGAGTGATCAAGATCATGCAACTTCTCTAACTTCAACATAATGTATCATTCGCACAAGAGCTATGCACATATTTGTATACTCGCCTGATGGATTCATGCATACACATAACAAACAAACATATTCTCGCACACGTTTGCCAACACATCCCCTCAATCGGTGCTCAATGGCTTCCATATAAGTGATTTGTATCCAGTGATCCTAGCTGGCGGGATTGAATAAATCATGTCAGGTTGGCAGTGACTCATCACGGCATGCCTAATGTCATTTGAAGGTTAGGTGAGCACGGGATTGGGCCCTCGCAGCGTCTCGCTTTGTGATGTCATTTTGAGTCTTGATGAAAGCTTGTGGGCTCGCTCTATCTCGCTTTTCCACACACACACACACTCCTATCCACAAACCATCACAAAACATGGTTTGACATCCAGTGCTGCCTGACATATTATCCCTCTCTGCAAAGCGGGGCAGTCAGTCAGCCCCCCCCCCCCCCTCCCACACACACACACACACACACACACACACCCAAAGCTTAATGCCTGTTTGTTTTGTACTTCATGTTCGATTTCCCCTCCACATACCCGTGATCCCTCGTGTCATTGTAGTCACTGTCATGCATCTGTGCCTGAAGAGCTGCCAGCACACACACACACACACACACACACACACACACACACACACACACACACACACACTCACACACTCACACACACACACACACACACACAGAAACATGAATAACATATCCCAAATAAATGAAGTCACATGCTCACACGATATCGTCTTCTCAGTACAAGTTGGTGACAATGTGTACCCATGTCAATTTGTCTACCTTTTATTTCCAACTGCTGTTATCACTACACCTTTTGTTTGTTTAGTTTCATTATCAGTTTCGGTAACCATTCAACTTGACAGCACCTAAAGCAAATTTACGGATCCATTTGTGTTTTGTGTTTTTTTGTGTATTCGAGATTTTCACCTTCCAACCATAAATGCAGGTTGACTCTGTAATGACTGCCACGTGGTTTTTATTTCAGTTGCTTTTATTAATAGTTTCACTTTGCAGTATAACAGTTATTACAGTTATAGTTATTCATATGTATGTAATTGATGTTGTCCAAATTCCAAGAATTGTGCATGTTGTGATGCCTTTAGGAGCCCCCGGAAATTTGACCTGACTTCCTGTAAAAATGGTTTTCTCTGTGCATGCATCCTGGTAGCACCTGTTGATGAATCTGCAGTCCTCTTACCAACACACACACATTCAAACAACATTGATTCAAGCTCTTCCTTTTCTTTTAATTAACTCATTTTAGTTAGAGCTGATTTTGTATGAAAGGTTGGCAAGGGGAGTTAGGTTTAACTTCTAATCTAGGGCATGGGCTGTTATTCTCGAGTGTTCTTCTTTTCCAGACATCCTCGCAGTTTGTTCATGGTCAGCTAAGGTTTTAGGCTCAAAATGCTCCATGCTTCTCATTATTCCTCTACACATTGTTTACATGATAACCAAATATTTCAAACTGGTGAGATGTTTGTCTGACTTCTTGGTCTTTTTTTCAAAATATCCTTTTCAGAAGGTTGTTCCGTCCTCCGTCATTCTGAGCTTGTAAAGAATAGACAATAATACTTCAAGTCTGCCCTTGTCCTTGTCATTTTACCTCTTCAACACAGCTTCTTCTTGCCTCTGTCTCCCTCGCTCTCCAACTCTCTATTTCTCTTGGTGTGTCTGGAATTGACAGTAATATTGTAAGGGTGATACAGAATTCCATTTCACAAGTTTATTGTTCTGTTAAAAAAAATCTTGTCCCACATCTATGAATGTGAATGAATACAGGGAACAAAAAAATATATATATATATATATATCTCCTCCACATCAACCGTGCCCTCCATATGTGGTGTGCATTGTAACACAGAAGATGTATAAAAAAATCTTGTCAGTCAAACTGCTTTATACGGCAGTGAGTGTGACGGTGAATATTGGGTTTGATTGAATGATTGGGATTTAATTAATTTCCCTCCACCACCTTTGTAAAGTTTATACTCATGTGTTTAGACACAGAGTTTGAGAATCAATCATGTGAGTAATAGGAAAGGTAATAGGCTACGTGGATGGTGACAACAGAGAGAAGCATTCAGCCAGAATATAAACTATGTCATTATTATGTCATAACAAATGTGATTCATCAAATATTGTCATCCCGCTTCTTATTTGTAATGCACACATTAACTTATGTAGCTAAGAATCACTATAATTATGTTGGTGCTGTGGAGAGCAGTATAGGTACTTGTTTCCATAAATGCAGCTCCCCCTAGGAACACCTGTTGATATATGTCTTCAAAGTAATATTAATACCCAAGTTGACTTACAGCAGATTGTAAGAAACGTTGACCCTTATCTTTTTTTTTTTTAAATCAAAATGACAGAAAATGAACACTTTTCTCTATCAGTATCATGTGGTAGCAGTTTAAAGTTGAAGTGATTATTCAGTTTATTTTGTAGTTCCTACAAGTGACAAGAGCTTGAAAAATGTTCTGAAGGCAAATATGCACACTTTGACATATAGGCTGAGTGAAATGCTCCATTGAATCAGCTCATTGTGCTCCATCTCTACAGTTTGTACGAACATTTAAAAATCTTAGTCTCAAATCAATCCTGTCTTAATCATTTGTTTTGCTTTACTATTTAGAGGACAATCTCCTCTGTCTCTTTTTTAGGTTCACTGGAATTAAGAGTTTTCCATTTTTTTCTGCAAATACAGCCTCTATAAGTGCCTATTTACAGTAAGCAGCAAGGAAGTGTGGACAACAGGAATGTGAGGAATACAAAGGAGAAATCCTGCCTGCTTATTATCCCATGCTCTTTTGTAAAGCGTCTCCAGATTACACTAGTTGTGAATTGGCGCTATACAAATAATGATTGATTGATTGATTGATTGATTGATTGATTGATTGATTGATTGATTGATTGATTGATTGATAAAGCAGTGCAATGCATTATTTCAGGCTTTGTATGTTGGAGTGGTGCCAGCCACACAGCCATCGACTTCATCAACCTTCATCAATCTACCTTTCCATCCATCCATCCATCCATCCATCCATTCCTCCCGTCCGTCCATCCAACCATCCGTCTATGCATGCATGCGGTGCCTGGTCAAGGTTGTAGCAGGCTAAGCAAGTTGACCTGAACATCCTTCTCCACAGACACATTTTACAGCTCCACTGGGGTTCCAATGTGCTCACTGGCCAGACAGGATATACGATCCCTAAGGTGAGCTCTGAATTTATCCCTGGGTCTCCTTCCAGTTGAAAGTTCTTGGAAAACCTCCAAAATAGGTGTCTGGGATCCTAATCACATGTTGGACCACCTTAACTAACATCTTTCGATGCAAAAGTGTAGCAGCTCTATTCTGCTAAATTGAAAGCTTTACCCATAGGCTCAACTCTTCACCCGACAGTCTGGTATAACACCCTCATACACATTACTGCTGATGTTGCAGCAACTCATGAACAAGATCTAGAGATACTTGAACTCCTTCACTTTAGACGGAGACCCAGCCGGAGGGAGTAATCCACCGCTATCCATCAGAAAACCATGGCCAAGTGAAGCCTAAGACTTGCTGACCCCCATCCCATCTGCTTCACTTCACATTCAACTGGAAAACACCCCAGTGCCTGCTGGAGGTGACAGTTGGATGAATCCAACAGAAAAACATCATCTTCTGAACAAAGAGATGAAAGTCTGAGGCCC
Organism: Tautogolabrus adspersus; assembly: GCA_020745685.1. NCBI lineage: Eukaryota > Metazoa > Chordata > Actinopteri > Labriformes > Labridae > Tautogolabrus > Tautogolabrus adspersus. The sequence continues at coordinate 18,588,096 of CM036545.1, forward strand.
CCAAAGCAGATGCCCTTCTCCCCCATGGTTCATTTTGAGATCCCGTCCATGGAAAATCAGTGGTTCAAGAAAACAACATGAAAAGGTAGAATGGTGCAGAGCTACCTCGCCTGTATCAGGGAAACTGGGGCAACCCCTTGTAGCCAAACCTGGGGGGACAGCTCGACATTAGGCATCTGGTGGCCAGGCTGGGGCTCATACATATAGGGTCTGGCCAGGTTCAGCTTGAAAAAGATACATGGAGCCTCTGCTTTGACAGCCCACCATCCACAGGTACAGGCATTGGGGTTTTGGTGCATCGTAGGCTGGGTGGCTGGCTGAGGCGGGGGCCTTGGCATGCTGAATCATGGCAGCATAGAGGGCATTCATTAATCATATTTTGACTCATTTAGAGGGTTAACAGGTTGGGGCATGAGGTCTGTTCATGTTTAATTAGAAGAATATTTGTGAAAGATTGGTAATGAACACTGACATTAAAGAAAACCAAAGCCAGTCAGCAGGCCAGTCACCTTTTTCTAATTTGACTGTGATGGTTTTAAAGATACTCGTTTTTCTGTGACACTATACCAACACCTCAGCATGTTCAATATGTGAGTCAGGTCTTCTCACCTTATCAGCCAAAACCTAACTTTGCCACAAAATGCAAATAAAGTCTGAAAAAGCTTGTTTACCATAAATGAATGACAGTTGAACTTCCAAAGTGTCATTTTATCTTCATAGATTAGCCAGCCAGCAGCTGGATGTTTGTGTAAATGAAGGGAAACCATTTAGTTGAGTGTTCCACCTCTCAGACTTTCACCTTGTTAGGTGTGAGGACTTCTAGGGTATTGATTACTCTGTGTCAGGCCTATTACCGGCAGCTCTTCCTCTGAGCCCAATGTTGAGATGACTCACTGTTGACAATCGTATTACAGTCTATTATCTTCCAAATCCCAGGGCTTGTGTACAGCTAACTGTAGGGTCTTCTTTGAAAAGATGAAATTGCTAACTTACTTCATACCTTCCTTGCTAGCATAGACTTCCTTTTCTATGCTCTATTACTTTCTTCTTAGCATCATCACATAGAATCACCTGCCCACCTGACTGCTACTATCCTTACACTCCAAAACTTCAATTTATTCCCTTTCTCTCCATCCTTGCTGTTCAGCCTCTGCCCCTAAATCTGCATAGCTTCTGTCCCTAAATCCTTTCATATGCCCCCTCCACAGAGTCCTTTTAAAAAACTGGCTTTGTTGTGATGTACACTACTGGCCTGGCAACAGGCTAATCATACAGCCTTACAGAGAATGCCTCAAAGTCGCTTGCCTACCCAATGTTTTAGGTTCTGTGCTGAAGGCAGCACATTGCAAGTAGCCCCCATCAAGAATTTAACACGACTATCCTCTATACTCTACAGGTCCTTCCAACTAAACTTCCTCTTCTCTACAATTTCCCAGTTCATCCACTGTCCCTGTTTTGCCTGAGCCACTGCTGTTGTACACCCTACTAATTCCTCTTGTCCACATACCTGCTCAACTACCAGCTTCCTTCTTTCTTCGGGACCACACTGGTTTGCCTGAGCTAAGCCCCTACTTCTAGTTGTTGCCAACCTGTTGGGAAACCTGCAGTACGAATATATATTCTAATATCTTGGAAGTATGCTTTCACAAAGTTTACGATAACCCCTGGCACTCTAAAGAACTCAAAAGCACTCTAAATAAGGCTGTGCGGTACTGAACCGAGGGGAGGTTCAACACAAGATCAAGTTGAGCAGATTTTTAAATGTTGTTTAACCTTTATTTAACCAGGTAACCTAGTAAACCCATTGAGATCAAGATCTCTTTCATAAGGGTGACCTGGCCAAGAGGGCAGCAGCACACGTCATAATAAACATTACATGATTAAGAAACAGTTTTCAAACAATAGGTTAGGGCAGACACCAATCGAAATTTGCAAATCAGTTTACAGAGTGCAGAAGTTGTGATCACAGATTATTATTCAAAAACACAGGTACTGTCCAATGGTCTCCCATCTCCCGTCTTTTAAGATCGAGCGAAAGGCTTCAAGCGAAATGAGATCTGCCAGTTTCAATTCGTTTTGGAGAAAGTTCCATGCAGAGGGAGCAGCAAAACTAAACGCTCTTTTCCCGAGCTAAGTGCGGACACGAGGAACAGTCAGTTTAAAAACATCACAGGAACGCAAGGCATATTGGCTTCTGGTTCTTTGAAGGTATGAACATAAATAAGAAGGAACTAAACCAAGAAGAGCTTTATAAATAAGACTCGGCCAGTGTATATACCTGCGCACCCTCAAGGATGGCCAATCAGATTTCATAAACAGGTCAAAGTGATGAGTAAGGCGTCTACAACCAGTCACAAATCTTAAGGCACAGTGATACACGGTGTCCAATAACTGTAAACATTTGGCCGAGGCACCCATATAGGGCACATCTCCATAATCCAGCAAAGGAAGAAAGGTTGATGACACAAGAAGTTTCCTCGCTCTGAGGGAAAAGCAGGATTTATTTCTATCATAAAATCCCAACTTCACCTTGAGTTTAGAGGCCAATTTGGCAATATGTGATTTAAAAGACAGCTCAAAGTCAATAAGAAAACCCAAGTACTTGTAGCTTTTGACAAGCTTGATTTGATTTCCTTGGGAAGTTAAAATCAATGGGACATTAGCTGTTACTTCACTTAAATGAGAAAACAACATGGACTTTGTTTTAGCACCAACTTTTTGCTGCATGTTGTTTCAATCAGGTTACAGAAGGGCAATGAAAGAACTATTTCCCTCAGAATTGTATCTGTTTATAAGGTTAATTGAGATGCACCAGAAAGTGAGACTTCTATGATAAAGTCCTTCTTTGCTTTGGATTAATTTGGAAAATTACATTTGGAGATAACCTGGGAATACTTTGTAGTACAAAGCAGAAAACAACATTTAATTTCTTATTCAATAGGAAATCTGAAAGTGTAACATTTTCCCCCTGTCTGGTACAAAGAACGATAGTGAACACCCTGTGACCATTAATTCACCAACTACAGCTCCAAAATAAATGCGGTTGTGTTTGTTTTGATCAAGTGGCAAGAAATAAAGGAGATATAAGAGCTTTCCCTTTACAGCTCTCATATCAAATTCATACAATCTTAAAAGTCAAGGCAAATGTTTAGAATTGAGAACTTCAGGCCAAGACAACTTGTCATAATTTACATTTGACTAGCAACTTGAGATTCAAGAATTAGAGTTAAGAGGCAATGTTTCGGAGCTAACTATTGACTAGAGTTGCATGCAGATGTCTGTTCATAGAAATGTCATTAAATGACTGCTGATGGACTCAAAGATTTTCACAATGGAATAATGCATATCCCCCTCTTGCTCTCCATATGGACTGTTTTAGTGCATAGAATAATAGAATGATTAAATATTGGTGGATGCTGCTATTTAAGCTACACATTTAAACAAGATTCTGCATTTTTATTCTGAATCTGTAAGGACAAGGTCAAGGGGAATTGTTTTTGTTAAATTCAAGCTAAAATCTGAATCATCAAGACTGCTAGAAGTCATGTTACTTGGATATAGGGTCTTCTTTTTCTATAGTGTAGCAATCTAGTCTGCTAGTTACTTGGTCTTGATGAAACATTCCGGTGATCGATGCGAAAAACTCAGAGCTTCACTTAGAAGGAATGCGTTTAGATTTAGTCTCATCTTCATAATCTGCTGAATCTCCCTCTGCTTTTTTCTCTGTTTCAGTATTTCAGCCCTCAACACCTCAACCTTGTTGTGTGGATGCAAAGCTTCTCAATGAAAAGAAGCATTCATGAGTTATTTAAGTAGTGGTTTTGACAAATGTAATTTGCTCCTTGTGCTTGCTTTGTGCTGTCATGTCTCTCCATAAAAGTCTTTTTGGTTCTGAATGAATAGCTTCCTGGAAAAGATGGACAGTATCAGATTCCAAACATATGCTAGTATCTACAATATTCATGGGGTTTTGGCCTCCACCAGTGTAAGAATTATTCTGGGCATAAGGTCTCTTCCACACAAATAGGCTGTTACTGTTGCCGGTCAGACGTAAGTCTGTGAATAATGGAATAAAATTGGTCATTTGTTTCCAACACTGCAGGAACGCTGCCAGATTGTTGTGATGTATGCGGCCATTAGATGCTTTTAAACAAAGCTAATGTATCAACCGGAGCACGCTGCATTAAGATATATGTCATGTTAATTCCATGGTCATCTTCCAGTGAACGAAACTTGCTGGCCACTGGGAATGATGGCAGTGACAGTAAGTGACTTACACAAGAGGGATGACTTTTGGCACAATTCATGTACATACAGCAAAGCAAAGTGTCCTGACAGCAACTGTGTCACCAAAGCCAGAGAGAAATGCAAGTTCAGTGTCCAACTGTAGAATATTGTGATGGATTTTGTGAACAGGAAACTCAGCAAATCATTAATTCAGGTTTTCTATTACATCCCAGGTTCATAACAAGGCGCAGGCATGACATTTGGTAACGCTCCCTCACTCCTCCTCCTCTCAGCTCATCCCACACTTGCTGGGAACATCATAATTAAGAGGCTGCAGGAGGCTTTAGAGCTCAGCCTGAATTTACGTGGCAATTGATACAAGCATGAAATGATTTATTTCCAAAAAACACTGCATGAAAATTCAAGCTATTGGAGAATTATCATTGTGCCACTAAAAATGGATTTCATTACAGAGTGATGACCAGACTGTGGCCTCAAGGTGTTAGCTGGTTACCACTCCCCCAATTAAAACAGGAGAGACATCCTTAATTGTCACTTTATCATCGGGAAAATCAATATGTCATTTTCAGGAAATGTTCATCAATCATGTGATACTGAAGTCTCCCTCTTCATTCGAAGTAAGTGATAGAGAAGTGGTACAGGAGGTTTTCTTAGTTTTCAGATTTTAATTTATGACTATCATCACGTATTTCTGTCTTGATCTGGTAAATATTAAAGATAATTAAAATATTTAGAACACAGGATTTTCACAACACCATAATTTAAATTCAATATGAAACTTGTTCCATGTCTCCATCCTGTTGGAAACTGATTGCTTTGGGTCATGGAGCCTGTTTATTGGCTCTGACCCTCTGCAAATCTGTACATTTGGTAATTTTGTCAGCGTCCTTGTCATGCCTCTACCTTTCATAGACTTCTCTCAGAGCCTTGGTACATGTTGTCAGGATGCGTATTTCAGGGTGAAAAAGTCAATCTGCACTGCTTGGAGTAGGATGGATCTTTTTCTTTGCCCTAAATTCTTAGTTTGTAGGGAGTGGTCAAAAGTTCTGCCATGGCACCCAAAGGAAGGTCAGCTTACCCAGATATGCACCCAAAGAAATCTTTCAAGAAAAAAAATCCTCAAGTGTCTGGTTCTATCGCATCCAATGTACCTTGCTAGGGTGACCTATCGCTTTCACACAGTTTTCTTGCACTGTCTCTCAGACCCTCTGTACCTCAAGTTGTCTCTTGCAAGTGTCATTGGCCTTGCTCCAGCTCATAGCATTAAAGTGTCTAAGCCCCAGCCATCCCTAAACCACTCTCATGATCTCTTGATGCTTCCAGTATGCCTGCACTTCCTGCAACACTTGACGGTCTTCTTGGTGTGTTTGACCTGCCTCTCTTTGGACAGTAGCAATTAGCTGTCTGCTCATGCCTTGATGGCCTTCAATTACTTCACCACTGATAAGCTTTAAGGTCTTCCTGAGCTGATATTAATTACTTAGACTTCTATGACAGTCCTTAGTCCTCCTTTAATTTATGTGGAAAATGTTACCGTGAGTCCTTGAATGTGCAACTTTAATTCATTGTTGTGATTCATTTGACATTCTCGCAGTGTTTCTCAGTTTACACCATCTTTGATCAACAACTCAAGCAAACGCTATTAATTTAAATGCCACTGTTACAACATACTGAAAAACAGACACATTTGTTCACATGACTCAAACTCATTGAAACACAAACACTTTTGATTTTCTTTAAAGCGAAGTATAGAGAAGAACTTCAACAAACACTGCACGTTATGCATACATATCACAGGACACCCTATACAGTCTAACTTACATTTCTATGGCTTATCTATGAACTGAGCTTTTCAGGGAGAGATATCAACATTTCTGTCACAGGATGTAGTGTGGTGTGTGCAGCAGAGATGTAATCTAGAGAATCGCTGTAATCTCAGCATTTCTGTCCTATTTAGGGAGATGAGACCAATAGACAAAGAGAAGAGCTAAAAGAGGCTGCTTGATAGAAAGGTTTTTGCTTCTTTTTGGATATCCTGTTTTGAATGGTGGATTTATGGAGGCTTATAGTACTGCAAATAAATATTCCTGTATGTGTGTGTGTAGTTAGGTAGAAGCTGTGAAGGGGTTTGATTCATGACAGTATACCCAAATATTAGCAGCATCAGTTCTCATGGGTTCTCATTATTCACCTTTAAAACCGACTGTATCACAACAAACACCTAGTAGTCACACATTTGAGCATTCTGTCTTGTACACGTGGTCATGTGTAAAAGGTCCATTATATAGAGAGCAAGAAAACCATTGAGAAAAATAAGCCAAAGGTATAAAATCCTTAACAACTATAAATGACATAAAGCGAAACTAAAGGAGGCAAAGATAAAGAATAGATGAAGGAGACACTTCCAGGTTGCGAGATTTTAGAGAGAATAGAAAAAGTATTGAGGAGGGGAAGGAACAGTTTTTGGTTGGTTGGCTCCAGTTCTGGCTGCTGATGGATCTCCAGGTGACAGCCGGTGTCAGGGGGCCCTCGGCCAGACTGTCACTCCCTTACGCTATACACCATTTCTTCCCCTCTCGTCTTCACTCTTTTCATTTTCTCTCTTTCCCCCACATCTCTTTTCCCCTCAGTTGTGCCAAATGAACTCTCACCTTCTTCTCTCTCCAATGATTCAACCTTTAGCTTCCTTGCTTTTCCTCCATATGTGTAAACATTTGTCTGAATTTGCGTCTGTGTTTCTGCCCCTGAAACAGCATGAACACAGCACATTAGTTTTCCTCAGACATAGCCTGAGGATACTTTGGTGACCTTGGTCTTCAGTGAGTGTGTGTATGTGTTTATATTATAGGGCTTTCATTTCCACATGTGTGGGTGTGCACATGCATGTTTAAGTTTGCATGTGTCTATGCATATACTGGCACTCTTGAGGGGCATGCTTAATGATAAGCTCGTTTGCACAGCTCTGCCTCTAATGATCTATTGAAGTACACTTAGCCAGTAATTATACGGCCAGTCCCGAAAGGCTTTTAAGGCCCCACAGGGGACAGCTAAAGATACGATACGGTAAGAGGACTGTAGGAAAAGTGATGACTTTTTGTAATAGACAGGAATCAAAAGCATAATAACTTTGCTAGATTAAATGAAATAAAAAAAAGGTTTGTCAAATTAGATTTTTCTCCAGTGATCACAAAGTTAAATTTGGAATAAGGATTACATGTTCCTCAAACTATGCTTCTACTGAGGAACATGTGTAATCCCTTTTTTAGCTCTCCTCCTATTCTCAACGTCTTTTAATCATCTCATTTCAAACATAAAATGCAAAATGAAGAGGGCCAGGCTATCACTTTCTCTGAAGCAGTTTTTTTTTTTTATGGTTCAGTAGAAGAGTTACAAAGAACAGACAGTCTCTTCTCTAACTAGATGATTAGACCATTATCCTAGTCATTAACAAATTGTCTCTCTCTAGTTCTTTTTTCTCCTTTAATGAGTGCAAAGCGGTCTTGGGTTTGCAAACCTTGCATTCTCACAAAAATACAGTTGTCAAATATCTGTAACAGTTTTTTTGTGTGCTTTAATTACTCCTTTTTTTATTAGGTGCAAATAGTGGAAGCTCATTTTAGCCTCAGACACAATTACAGTCTTGGTGCAGGATAATAATAATAATAATAATAATAATAATACATTTTATTTAAAGGCGCCTTTCAAAACACTCAAGGTCACCTCACAAAGCAGAGATAAAGGATGGGATAGGATGACAAACAATCAAGTCAAAAGAGATTTTGTTGGGTGACAGACAGGAAAAAGCTTGGATAATGATAATGAGAATAAAAGGTAATACTTTAAATTAAGATCACAATATTCACTATGAACAAGTTGCTTATTAGAATGCCAATTAGCATTGTACTGGCTGCTTATTAGTCATTATTAAGTGCTTATTTGTACCTTACTCTACTGTATATGACCATCAACTTAAGCTAATAGGCCATTAACTAAGAGTTTACCCACAATACCCTCCTAATTACTGCTTATTGGTCGTTAGTATCTATACGCAGTAATTAGGAGCCTATTAGCCATAGACTATGGTCATGTAGAATAAGGTGCTAATAAGCAGCCAGTATGCTACTTATTAGCATGCTTATAAGCATCTAGTTAATAGTGAATATTGTGACCTGAATTTAAAGTGTTACCGAATAAACTGTAGTTGCTAGCATGTATTGCATGCAACAACAGCCATGGACATTGGGCTATGTTTTTGACCAATCAGGCGTTCTCTCTTCAAGGCAATATGTACTTTCCAAATGAGCCAGAAGGAAAAATCCAAAAAGGTTCCCTCATATAGAAGACATTTCTATGGCTGGGAAATGCAGTGTTCTTGAGTGGATATCTAATTATTATTACACAACCTTGTAGATAGTCCATATACATCATTTCTAGCTGAAGCAGGCTGCCTTGGACAGGTATCTTTCATTAAAGCACAAACAATGTCTTTCCACTCACTTTGTAGCTCTCTACCGTTTTCTGTCCCTAACTCTCCTGATCACCTCATGTTGGCCCTCACCACTCTTTTCTAGAATATTTCAGTAAAGACGGTTGCCCAGAGTTTCTTGTTTTAAACATGCAGCAGCAAAACACCTGGGATTTCCAGGTATCTTAAAGGCTTAGCAATGGGGAATAATAGGCCATACACTCAAAGTGTACACCCACTGTTTCCTCCTCCCATACCGTGCTCCAAGTCTGTATCAGCGCAGTTACCCACTGGTGTCTTCACAGTGCAATGACTCATACTCCGTCCCCTCCTGGTCTAAGAGCTTTTTTCAACTTATCAGTTATTTAATTCAATGACCTTTTCACTCCTATTGTCTGAGCGTCCATTATCTTTTTCTCATTTCACTTCATTTATTATACAGGAAAAGATTAAAAACAGCATTACAAAAGTTACAGTTACACAGGCCTGACTCATTCAACACTGGTTTACAGCAGGTTCACATAAAAAATACAAAGATCACATCAGACAAAAGACACAACCAACAATCAGACTTAACAGCAACCGGGGGGATTGCAGGTTTGTCCATTCATCAGTTGGTGTATATATGCCTGCTTGAAATGCATCACTGATGTTGTTGTCCTGCTATAATGTGGGACCTCATTCCAGGTTTTAGTGTATGTATGAAAGAATGACCTCTGATCAAGGCTGTTTCTGTAAGCCAGTACTGAGATTAATGCTTGGGAGAGTGATCTAGTGATGCATTCCTGATTTGTGTGGGATCTTGGGACTAGAGCACTAAGTGCTGGAGACGAGTTGTTGTTATGGATCTGATGGTAAAACTTAATGCCGTGAATATTTGTATAATTCAAGTAAGTATCTGACTTGCCTAATCCCCTCTCTTCCGTTTTCCTCTAACAGATGAAAAAAAGATTTTTTTTCTGTCTTTCATTTTTCTATTGCTGAAAAGCTTTGATATCTACAGGAGCCTGCCAATATTTCTCAATAAAAAATGTGTTTTTGCCTGTTTGCTAAAATTTTGATTTTGACCAAATGTGTATAGTCAGTACCACCTTTTAGGTGGGTTCTTACTTACATGACAAGAGGTCTTCGGGAAGTGTAGCAGTTGGCAGCTTTGATCTATTTTTTTATTAGAAAAATAATTTTCATCCCTTAAAATGTCTATATACACTTCTGAGTGTCTTTCCAACTAGTTGACCATTAATGCATGGAAAGTTTGTTTCCATTTTTCTCCCTACACTCTCTGCTGTGCCAGCTGGCCTGACAACAACCCAATGTCACCTCATGCCTCTTTCCATCTAAACCACAGATTTATCTTTTCTAAGACTCCCCTCTTCCACTCACCACCATGTCATATCTTCAGAGTTTCTTGCTTCGATGACACCTCAATTAGCCTTCAGGGGATGTCCGTCGTCCGTCACACCCCCATCTCCCTTCCTTTCTGCTCATCCTCACCTCTATAACTGCCTGTCCCTTGTCAGCTGTTCCCCAGGCGTTAGGAAGAGTTTTATGTCCCTGGAGCAAGAAATCCAAATAGCAAATACTTTTATTTTTCTGTCCTTCAACCTGGATCATTTCAATATCCTTCAGATTTCTGTTTCAATTTCAAACTTATATGCGTTCTTGTTTTTTTTTAAATCTATTTCCTGTCTTTAATCATTCTCAGGTGTTTCTGTTTGTCTCTCTAATTCTAGCCCCTTTGCAATCCAATATTCATACTAAGACTTGGGGATGCATTTGCTGATGCAAAATGCATGGTTTTGTGCAGTGATGTGTAGCTAAATGGATTGAATTGACAAATTGCTGCAGCCTTCTAATGTCAATCACCTGGAAAAATGGAGTTAATGAAAACTAAATGAAACAGATGGATTCTGATGTAAACATGATTGATTAACATATGTCGTTTGTACCTTGTCAATAATTCAATGCATTATTCTGTGTAATTTAAAGTAGACCATGACAATTTGTATGACAGCTCCCATGTAGGTCAGCAGCCAATAATCTGTTTCTCTCCGTCTGTCTCTCTCCCTCTCAATTTCCCCTGCAGGAATTCTCTTTACTTCGGCTGGACGATGTGGTGGACCAACGAGTCAACATAGTCGGTTTTTCAGTCTTCAACCAAACACATCCCTTCTTCCAGGACTTTGTGCTAAGCCTAAACCGCTCCTGGCAAGAGAACTGTGACCATGCACCCTTTGCTGGCACCCCAGTAAGTGTACACAACACACATGCATGCACACTTACACAAACATGATCCTACACACAGTGAAGAACAAAGTCAGCAATGCAAACCCTTTTGAACCTTTGTGATGTTGGAGCAACCTGGAACCAGAGTTTCCTCCAGGATTGAGAAGTGATATCTTATTTTGTCTTTTTTATTTCCTTGCCAAGTCCAAACGGCCTTCTCAGATGTTACTCTTTTAATATACAAAAAAAAAAAACATCTGAATGTAGATATACAGAGCTGACATTTCTTCTATACTTGCAGGTGATGCTTCAGGCACTTATTGTCTCCCAAACAGCTCATTAGCAGAGTTTGGCACCCTCTTTATTACATTTAGAATTGCCTTGTCTTCACTTAATGTGCTTCAGAGGAAAAGGGAAGCTAAAGAGCATCCGCCTTTAAATCATCCGGTGTTCTAACCACAACTTGTTCAGCTTTTAACTTCTTTGTTGTCTTTTGTTCAATGTTTTAAAAACTGTGCTCAGCATAATAAATGTCATGACTTCAAAACACAGCCTCAAAAAGGGAAGCTACAGTTTACATAAAAATGACTGAAGGCTGTTGCATGCTTGTACTTAACTCAGCAAAGATATGAATCATACTCTTTATGACACATATACAGTACACAGAAAATTGGTCCCCATTGTTGACCAGGTTCACCATTTCTAGCCTAACAATCTTAAACGTATTTTATAAGAGAGGCTTATCAGACTGGATGACCCAAGTGCGTGCCACCTATTTCCAAATGACCTCTTGTAAATAAGACCCGATTTAATAAGTATTATGTGGCTCCCCATTAATCTCTCTCAAGGCTAAGCTCTCGCATCCATTTCCTCAAAAGTGTCCCTCGTAAAAAGCTGTATCTGAGAGTAACAAGATTCACTTCACCATTAGATTAAGTTCCTGCTTGCAGAGATCAGTAAAGAAAAGTTAACTGAATATTTGTTATCATATAAACCAGTGTGTTGGACTTTCTCTCCATGCATACCGTATTAAAACTTTGTTGTTTTTACGTTATCGACTTGTTAGGAAACTAATTATACTAACAATATGATTTAGTATGTGTATTATATCTTAACTTAACAGTGTAGAGAAAAACGTTTACCTTATTGTCCACATGATCATAGAGTCAAACGTGTATACTTGGACTGAACTTCTTCAAGGAAATTAAATATTTTCTTTCACTGTTCTATCAAACTTGTTTTATGTAATTAGATATAATTGCCAACAGATACAAGAGCAGCATATCTTGGTGCAGTTCTTTATTTTGCTTAAGGGCTTCATTAGAAACCAGAAATTAAGCAAGTCGATTAAAGAATAAACCCCTCTCTCTGTTTGAAGTCAGCTGAAAACAAAGAAAACTTTCACCAATCCCCCTCTTGTGCTTCACACCAGTTGGGCACTGAATCAGGTAAAGAATAGTTTGAAAGCAGCATTAAAATAGGGCTGTGTTCTGTGCACAGCAGGTCACTAAGATACGTCTAAGCCTGCAGCAATTAGGACTTGTGACTAATTAGCTAATAACTAGAGAGAATAAAGGCTGATGGAGGCAGAGCAATACAGTGATTAACTCATTTAGACACGCACAAAGATAATGTGCTGTAGTTTCATTAACAGTAATTAGGTCTGGAGGAAATGTATCTGTGGGGCTCACATATAGGAAAAATGCATACGAGTGACCTCTTTACATATAGAAGTTAATCTGGGAGAAAGCAGGAAGCTGCATGTTAGGAGGGTAAATCAAACAAAGTAACCCTCCCCACACACACACACACACACACACACACACACACACACACACACACACACAAGTCCAAGTTCTAGTCTTATCTGAGACCAAAATATCAGAAGGTACACAAGACGCGACAGTATTTGTGTTCGAGAACTTCAAACAGAACCAAAGGCTGAAAGGTTTTTGATGCAATATTAGAATTTGTTAATCTGGCCTGAAATATTGAAAACAGCTCTGGTAGGCAAACACAAGCTGAGTGTCAGACATGCTGCTATGCCGAATGTTGACTCTAGTCACTTTATGAAAAACATCTGGAAACAGACTTTTACATCACAAATCTTCTCTTGTCAAATGTACAGAATGAACGTGTGACCTGACAGAGCAGGCTTTCTCTTTGTCATCTGTTTATATACTTGATGTACCAATACTAGTAATGGTTATGTATTGAATGACTTTTTGAATGATGTATTTCTGTGATCTTGTTTCAATTCTTTTAAGTCGCTGTATGTTGTAAAAATCATTATTCTGTAAAGAAGAAAAAAAGGTCTAAAACCTGTGCATCCTTGATGCTTTGAGAAAGAAAGTAAGCAGTAAAAAAGATGGCGAGGAAGACACACTTGAAGTGTGAAACAGCAATGTGTTAATGCCACAACATTATCGGTCTCATGTTGAAGAAATGATCTGATAAGAGTGGAATATAATCAGAATAGCTGTTGTAACAATTTACTTGTCCGTGTTATATTTCATTCTGTGTGTAAAACCTGAAGAGCATCGACTCGTACTTGTAATGTCTTCACGGGCTGTTTGTCTCTACACCATATTGCTCTTAATGTGCAATCCACCAATTATTGTTACCAATTAAAGGTTGTAGCACATTATAGTCTTACAGTTTAATGGCCTGTAGTAGCTCTCTTTGTTCTCCAAAATGTATTATCCATCACAATATCTCTCAGTCCTATATAAAGATATCCACCAAATAGCAGAGACTTTTTATCTTTGGTCTGTTTCAACAGATGTACAGCAGGCAAGCCAACTCGTCTCTTCCCATAACTGCTAGTGCAGGCCATAATGAATTTAAACAAATGTACATAGCAGGATGCAGAGTTAGTGACAATGAGCATGTTTGTACGGGGGGTGGGATGAGAGGCAAAGCGGCCTTTTTCCACAGTTTTCTGGCCCCTGCTGAGAGAGGTGGGCGGTAATTGGAATGGTCAGGGTGTGCCAGCTTCATTGGGGAGAAGAGAAGGAAGGACAGAGTCTCTCAGAGAGAGAGAGAGAGAGAGAGAGAGAGATGGTTTCAATGCTGTCAGCAGATCAGAGTCTTTCTAATGATCTGATGGAATAATCTCACTTCTACCCCGGGGATAAGTTAACCCCTTACTGACTGCTAACCACTGACATGGTATACTTGCACACTGTGTGCTTGGAGTATTTGCAGCCTGTGCAATGCGTGCGTGCGTGCGTGCGTGCGTGTGTGTTTGGGTGTGTGAATTCATGATTTCATAATTTATTCACCTCCTTCCCTCCCTCTCCCTGTGCAGCTCTCCTCAGCTCTGCTCTTTGATGCGGTATACGCGGTGGTGGCAGCCGTCCAGGAGTTGAACCGAAGCCAGAATGTTGGTGCCACTCAGCTCTCCTGCAAGTCCTCCAAGATCTGGGAGCACGGCACCAGCCTCATGAACTACCTGAGGATGGTAAGACTGCCTCTGCTGGACGCCACAAACATAGACCTCAGGGCCAGTACTACATGTACTTACCTTTAGGGAACACTTTGGGAAATGTGGCTATGTACTCTCTTGAGGTAGATTGACAGTATGGATAAGTTTGTACGGTAAAGACAAAGCTGTCACCAGCAGGCATTTAGCTTAACTTAGCATCAAAGATATTTTGTTATGTTTTTACATTGTTATCAACTGAAAGTCTGGGCTTTTGAAAATTCAATAAACTCTTAAGAGAAAATCAATAATGACCTTCTCCATAAGCTTGACCGTCTGAGATCATCTACTTAATTCTGTTCCCTGACTCTCTTGAAGTTCAGAATTAGAGAGTAGGAAACAGAAAAAATACAAATAGGTATATATCTGTACAACACATTTTAAGCTACTACTAGCAGCCAGTAAGCTTTCATAAATGAAGCTGATTTAGATCTTCTAACCTAACCTTCGGCAAGAAAGCACTGTCAGTTAGTTTTCTGTCACTCTTGCTTGCAGCGACAAGAATAACAGGAAAAACATAATTAGACAATGTCAGATGGCCGCGCTCATAATATTCTGTAGCCTGTGCTTTCATGATTGGTAATGATACAGTCTCTATCCATGAGGTGAGTTTATCTCATCTCTACCTTATACTGTGACACCAAGAATGAAGGGGAGACAAAGAAGAGCTGTCAGTGAATAAAATGTTTTATCCTGTTAAAGAGAAAATGATGTACTATCAAAATACTTAAGTGTGACATGTGTTTGATATCAGGCTGTTTGCCTTACTTCTCAGAGAAAAAGCCAACGATTAATGTCTCTCCTGTTTTGCTCTAAAAAAATTACAACTTCCTCATCCTTGTGTTTTTTTATTGTGCCCTGCAGTCATATTGATGATAGGTGCAGCTCAGAGGAAAGCAGGAAGAGTTACTTCGTGAGATTTTTTAACATGTTGCTCTCTCTCTCTCTCTCTCTGTTTGTTGGACAGGTAGAATTGGATGGTCTAACGGGCCACATTGAATTCAACAGCAAAGGCCAGCGGTCTAACTACGCCCTGAGGATCATGCAGAACAGCAAGGAGGGACTAAGGCAGGTAAAGTAACTCTCAGTCGTACAGATGTGATGTTGGTGTTGTCGGCCCCACCATCAGAACAGCCTCGCCTTAGCAGAAAGTTCATGTGAGTGGCTCAGAAGAGTTGATGTGTGAATAGGCTGTATTTATGAAGTTACTCACACCTCCATTTTCACTGACCACAATACACTTGTTATTGCTGAGCACAAAGCTCGTGAGAACAGTCCTGATCTCAGCAGGGCACTCCTGCTGTCAAATGTTACACTCGTTGTCTTTATGGCAGAGATGTAAGTCAAGCTGGATCTTACAGCAGGGAGCTGTGATAACACACGCTCAACAGACTTTTATAGAAACAATCCCTGTTACTCACTGACTTTGCCGAGGTGCAAGAGAATAAAGTCAAATGTTAGGGCATGTTTTTACTGACACAACATTTAGGTTAGCACAGAGCTTCCTTTTTGTTGCTTTCATTAGTTGTAAAGGCTTGTCTTTGACTTATAAAAGATATATGTTATTTAAGGTTTTTATTCTAAAAGTAATTCTATATAACTTTCTATTTTCTATTTATATATCATCAAGGATTTGTAGGTAGTGTTGGTCAATACCAGTCATGACGATTTTGCTGCGGTGGATGCTGGGATATCAGGCTTTCCTACAGTTGGGCGTTTTTATTGTGCTCTTTTGTTAAGTGAGAATACTCAACACTGACCACTAGTCCTTTCAGTCTACTTCCTCATCCACCCTATAGATTTTTGAAACTGATCTCTCTTGAGATTTCTTTGCTTAACTTTGGCACCAGTGAGCACTATTTCAAATGCTTACATTTCATCAAGTTTGAACACAGGACAACAAAGACTGAACGTAGACTGTAATTAAATGAAGGTGACGAAAGGCTTTCGGCAGGTTCGAGTAATGAATGGTTTGCAGAAGAACTAGTGTTATTATGCTCTGTAATGGGTTTATTTCCCACTTTGGAAACCCGCGACCAAGAGTTCAGGCGAGCGAGACAAGAACATCCAAAAGTGTTTTAGGGAAAAGCTGTTTGGGCAAATTGATTGCCCGATACTCTCCCATCCATCAACAGCATCTCCAAATGCTCCAGTGGAGCTGAGCCGTCACCAGCAGTAAAACTCTGAGGTTGATTACCCAAGGAAAAAAAATAAAGGTTGGAAGAGAGTAATGGATTGTTGGCGGAAAAAAAGGTTCAAAGAAAAACATTAGCTCCAAAGTAGCAGAACTCTTGGATAGCAGAGTGATAGTGGTGTGGATCAGGAAAGAGAATTTTGATGTGGTTGTGTATGTTTTTATTTAGGTAAGCCATTTTTTAAATAAAATGTGTAAAGTATAAAGAACAAGCCTTTTCATATGAGTCAACTTTTCGTACATTGATCAGATAGATATTGCCCAGTATTTTCCAGAAGTCTTTAATGTGGTCTTTACAAACACATGTTGTTTTATAAAAGAGGTTTGCAGGTAAGTCATGTTTTGTTCATAGAGAACAAAAGTCCTTATAATTGTTGACAACTGAACAGTTAAAAATGCAGGCTGCTTTGGAGCTATTCCTTAAACATTTACAAGAAGAGTAGCCAGAGGAAAACCTGAAAAACAAACCCTAGAATTTGAACCTTAACACACTCTTGTTGTTCAGTAGTAATTTACAGCAACTTTGGCTTCTCTAGGCTGGAAAGACGTTATAAATATAAGAACATTCATGCCATAGTGTAATAAAGCTCCTTTATAGTTAAAAAAAAATTCAGCTTTGGCCAAAACGGTTACAATGTAAATAAAAAAATGAACACAGTTTTGTTGCGTCTACATGATTGTCTACAAACACACGTAGAAACACACTCTGACAAAGATCAACTCCTTTGCCCTTTTCCAACTCAACTGAATACTTTGTTTCCCTTTTCTTCCCCTCAGTCCCTCTCATTGTCTCTGCCGCTTCACAGCTCTCAAACAGCCGACAATGAAAGGAGATTCCACCTGACTATCTGCTTGAAACACTTGAAACACAGTTTTTCTATAAATCCCTGGTCTAAATATTTCACTTTTCATCTTAAGGCCTGATGTTTGATGTGACGTGATAACTGTAATCCCTTTAGTTTGTGCTTTTCATGGTGCAATACATAGTTTTTCCCCTGGATATACCCGTTTGACAGCTATGTTGTGCTTTTTTCTCCTGCTGGGATTATTGTGTTTTTCTGTCACTTTATGCTACATTATGTATGATGGCTTTAGTTTATCCATAATCCAACAAACACCATTCTGCTGTAGTAGATCACTTTATTTGTGCATCTTATCGACAGCATTTTGGTAGTTATTGTGCTACTGTTATGATGCACACAGCTTCACAGTACAGAGATGAATGCCTGAGTTTCACACCTCTGTTTCAAAACATTTGACCCTTTCGATCGGGATGATCTTCATGACAGAACAGATAAAGTTTTAGCCTGAATGTGAGAAAAATCGGACCTCAGCAATCAATGAAGAGTAAAGCCCATCTGCCTTTATTAACCTTGTCTGTGTCTCTCCATGTCCCCTCTTTACACTGGCACCGGGCCAGTCAACAGAAGGATAATGCTATCAGGTCTAATGTGATGATTTCAAGCAGAAGTATTATAAAGCAGCCCTGCCAGTTATGGTAATGGAGAGAGGGAAGGTGCTACATGGGGGATGGGACGGGGTAGTTGTTGGTTATGTTGAGGAACACCTCTCACATGCTGCTGGGTTTGGACTGCTGCAGCCAGACAGACACTGGAGGTGCCAGGGCTTTGGCAGGGTTAAGGAAGGTGGCTCACTGCCCACACACACACACAGTTCCACCTTTACACACAGAGTTTTGGCAGAATATTTTCAACTGAAAAAACAGGTCTTTTGTTTGGCTAAAGAGTAATAGGATCATCATGAACTACATCGGTACTGTCTCACCAGTCAGTGCAAATTTAGAGAGGGCGCTATGCAAAAAGTAACTTGAAAAAAGGAGAACAATATCTTCCATCAACTTCAACACTTTTTGTGGGCAATGGGGCATTTTGTTTATAGCAGCCGATATCCGTATTTCCACCCGCCTTCTCCTCTCTTTCCTTGGTCGATAGCACCCACCATTCCCTCATCTCAGGCTCTTTATTCCTGCTATAGATCTTCTCACATGTGTGAGCATCACCTCCTAAAGGGTTCAACACACTGCAGCCAATCGTGATCACAAATCAAATTTCTCTTTCACACATTGAAATATGTCCTGGTGATCTTTCTGCTCCATCTTTCTGTTTATTGATCTGTTGGACTGTATCAGTTCGTCTGTTTATCAGTTTGTCGGTTTGTCTATACTCAATTTAGTGCCATCACAGGTTGTTTTCTGAATGACTTTATTACCTCTTAAAATTTGATTAGTAAATAGCACCAGTCATTGGAAATACTTCGCAACTTTTAGCTTCGACTAAAGAGTATTAGTCATTCCTTTTGCTTAAATCTTCTTATTGAAGCCCTGCCATCATGACATCTTTGTACTTATATATTGATTTGTTAACTGCGTGTTATTGGTGTCCCAGTCTGTGAATATACATTGCAATTATTTATTTTTTATTTAACCAGGTTGATCCCATTGAGATTAAGAACCTCTTTTTCAAGGGAGACCTGGCCAAGACAGGCAGCAGCAAAAAAACACAAAGTAGCAGACAAATACACAAAGGGAGACAAAGTACAATTTACAAAACATTTTGCATTATAACAGAACCATCTATGAGTCAAATCTGGGAGTCAGTAGATCAATGCAATGGGGGTTGTGGAAGCACAATGTGTAAACAGGAGCTCTACATACACACACACTCAGACATGCACACACAGACGTTATCTCCCGCTGGCTCCGCCGATCTCGTCTCAGCCCTGTAACGCCTCTCTTACTATCTCCGACGGCTAGTGAGTAGCAAGGAGTCTACACAGTTTCTGTTCTTCCTTGCTCAGGACTGTGCAGCATCGATCTCAGACATTAAAATTAAGCATCCATTTAATACAAATTTAGAGGTTTTGATTTTGCCATTGTGGCAGCTTGAATGTTTTATGAATGCATTTTATTCAGATCTTCATATCACAAAACCTGACTGTGATCTTTTACTACTTTTTTTAGTTTTATCTTTCATTGTTGAATTATTCAAAAGTGAATTTTGACCAAGTCTGGTCAGTGCTTAATGTATCACAGTGAGAAATATGCATATTATCATCTTAAAATGACCCATCTAGAACTTTGCAGAACCATTTCAAATGACACTTCAGTTAGCCAACCTTATTCTCAGAATATAATACAGCTGCATGACGCAATATTCTTTATTCGTTCGGTTTTGGCAGGCAAAGTGAATTTCCCAGCTGCTCCTGCGTTGGCAGCCAGTTAGGCCAATGATGATGGTGTAATAAGTTGGCAATGCATTGTCTAATGGTCTGGCGGAGGCACCACCAGCACCTGTAACCAACTACAATAATCAGATGAGGCAAGAGAGGCAGGTGGAGTGAGAGAGAGAGAGAGAGAGAGAGAGAGAGAAGAGAAGAGAAAAGGGGACAGGAGGATGACAAGTGGAAAGTAAATGAGACAGAAAGGGCGAGCAAGGACAAAAGGGATAGGAAGATACGATGCAAAAACAGCGATAAAATTAGAAACAGTAAAACGGTATTTCTGCATGTCAAATAACAGCTGGGGCACTACTATAGCTGTCACTACACATTATATTAAAGGCAATAACATTGACCTTAACACTTATTCCTCAATGAAATGCCTAAGCGTATTATATTAAAGAAATAGGCTGTAATCCTTTATATCCTGTTACCACATCTATTCAAAAAACTAGTTCAATGAGCTAGATAAAAGAGCCCATTAGGAGGAACTGTCTTAGCTTGTGAGTGTGAGAGAGTGTTGATGTTTTTCTGACTGTAAATTCTCCAGATGGTGCAAACACCAGGGGTGAGCTGTAAAACAGTATCATACTGGATTTATACAAATGGCTAATATAACTCAACCTGTTCCTGAACACACAGTCTGCTTTCTCCTCTCCACAAACATCAAAGACTGAGCAGTTTCCAAACTCTACAGCCTTGTCGCTGGATTGAATCACTGCATTTGCCGTTAGGGCTATATATGATAGCTATTGTCTCTTTACTGTAAAACCGGCTGTAGGACTTTGAACTGATCTGACATCCGTTCACAGTGGATATATGCTGTCGTGCTAATGTGGGTGTTCCTCTGCATGCCTGTTTTTCATGTTTATACTTCTGTGTTTGTATTTGTGACAGCATTTGTTTGTGATGGGGTTGGTGCCAGCCCCCACAGCCTTCTTCTTGGCTCTGCACGCAATCGCACACATCGAACCTGCCGCCATCTATGCATGTTCAGCAGAGACACAAGTCTTTCCAAAATAAACACACTGCACCACAGCGCACACATATATTCTGACAGAGCAGCCCAGCCTCTCTGTAGCCCCCTACCCACAGTACACTGGCCCTCGTTTTCTGCATGGAGCTCACTGACAGCAGCATGCCTGTTAACTGGATGAAGCTGTAAAATGAGTAATTATTGCAGTTTGCGATAGGCAATCTGTTGCCTGTTAAAACGCTAAGCTCTGTTGTGTGACTTTGCAGAGGAGAGGGTGCTATGTAAGCTGCATCAGTGCATACATCTGTTTATGTGTGTGATCGTACATATTACACATACTGTATGTGCATCGTTTTGCATTGCAGGGGGCCGCTGGGGTGCAAACACTTGGCCAGTTCCTGCCGAGAACAGAATCCCTAATTAAGTGTTCTAATGGAGGCACTTAATCATAGCTTTGCCATAGAAACAAAGAGGGAGAACAGAGAGGAAAAACAGAGAAGTATTTTTAGACAAAAAGTTGGAGAGAGGGACTGAAAGAGGCTACAGAGCAGGGAGGAGGTTGTGAGTAGGTTACAGCAGGATATATTGGCCAGAAGTGGAAAAGGCCAAAGGCCGACTCCAGCATGACTCAAAGCAAATTGTTCTCATTATCGAATCCACGGGATCTTGATACAATTGAGATGCACAGGAATAGATTTGGCTTTGACACTCTAGCTCGCTCAGAACATGTTTTTATGAAGCCTGCAAGGTTGGTGGCTACCAGACTTGGAATTGAGCTGAACTCTGTTAAAGGTCAAAGAAGCAGGAAAGAGTTTGAGGCATTTCTCTAGTGACCACTTTCCTAACTGAAGCTGTACATTCATTCTTACTTAGTTTTATGCCATCTTGAAAGCCGCCTTCCCCCTAATCTAAAAACTGTATACACAAATATATAGCATAATATATAACTTGAAGTGTGTTCTCAGTTCTATTACTTCCACTGAAATGATAGAAAACCTTCTCCAGGCAAATGCACAAGCTGCCCAAACAGCCCCTGACAGATTTACTACATTAGAAAGCGAGTGTCCCAACCCCATCCCTTTTATTGGGGTAGATTACATTTGCTGCAGCATTAAGAGTGAGTTGCCTAAATACAAAGAACTGATTAGGTTTCTGTGTGTCAGGTAGAGAATACTCCCGCCATGTTCGACACAGCAGTCACATTCATTTGATTATTTTCCCTCCTGAATAGATTTTACCTCTAATTCAGCAGCGGCAGCCACAGCTCAAAGCACTTGTTCTTCTGTAAATAAAAAGGAGCCTTTGCTGTGGTACACTTAATTTTAACCTTGGATATTGATTTCTTGATGGTGCTTTCCTCCCACACATTTCAGTTCCATGTTTTCATTTCTCTGCATTTGTATACCCATGGTGAATCTTTCGAAGAAAATAATTGAAAAAAGTGTTAAATCATCCTGCCCTGCCCTAGCCCATCCTCTCCAATCTCTTGAATTATTATTTTTAGCATTTACAGCCGGATTGCTTTTTCTTTTTTTTTTAATAAACATCAATCCCCAGGTGTCCTTGTGTCAAGGTCTTTAGAGGAGGAGCTAAGGAACGGAGGTAGTCCAGTAAGAGGAGACCTTTTTTTTATCTGAATCTGCCTTCCTGTATCTGAGGGAACACGGAGTTCCTGGAATCTCTCTCTCTCTCTCACACACACACACACACGCACACACGCACACACGCACACACACACACACACACACACACGCACACACACACACACGCACACACACACACACACACACACACACACACACACACACACACATGCACTGTTGGGACTCTAACACACACATACTGCATGGGTACCACTTCAATTTGCAAGAAATGATTTGAGCGGTGTTATTTACACAACACTTCCTCCAGTTAAAAGGTGAAAGTGCTCGTTCATTTTTTTTTTCTCTTTTCTATTGGATTTATTTATTTCCTGTCAGCAAGCCCCTGCGTTTATTACGGCAATCTGCTTTTTCCTTCCTTCCCCTCCCCTATTCTTTGCTACCACCCCATCTCTGAGAACACTATTACTCCTGCTGCCCCTGCTGCTGCGGATGCAGATGCACTCAATTCAATTTCTCTGCTGCTGCAATGTGAGGGAGGGGAGGGTGGGGACAGGTACACCGAGGAAGGGGGGGGGGGGGGAGGAAAATGTGAGAGGATGAGAGGTGTTGGGTGGTGCACAGCAGGTCGACATATCCAACACTGCCTCCACCTTTTTACTTTCCTTGAAGGGCATTATCATAGGAGCCCGGTGCAGCTCAGCACATCATGACATGGCTTGGATCTCTTTTTGTGCCTCAGGCTCCAGCAGAGATGAGTACATCTTAACCAGGTCTGATAGACGCACAGGGTCTTATATGCTAAAGCTACTGCCACTAAGGTGAGAGTGAGCTAAGAGACTGAGGTAGCCCTCTGATCTCCTCCAGCTGTGTAGTTAAAACATATTTCCAACTTTGATTCTGTGTTAGTTCTTGTGAGAGAGAGTCTGAAAGAATAAGTCTGTGTCTGTAATAAAGGTGTTACATTATAAACAATAGTTACAGCAAGTTTTATCACCCAAGACCTGGCCGTTTTAATCAGGTGTAAAGGTGCTCCATGGGGCCTCCTAAAACAAGTTGTTCCGCTGCTGTACATAAATTCCTGGCCTGCAAAATGAGTTTTGCCGTAAATCATTTTAAATGCATCTTTAATTGTGTCAAGATTTAATAGGGCCTCATGGCAAGATTATCTCAGAAATTCCGCAAAAGGCAAGTGAAACAGAAAATCTATGTTTATAAAAGCCCCTGATAATGCCACATCGAGTAGTAAAGAAAAAAATATAGTAGAACTGACTATTCGGGGACAAAGACTGGATTGAAAATGTGCTATTTGCCAGCAGGGGAAAAGAAAATAGTCGTATAAAGTCTGTGTTTATTTGCCAGTATGAGTTGCAGCTGTATTATTTCACAGTAAATAACATTTGGGCCTGAGAAGTCGCAGCGTCTCTGAAGATTGTATGAGAGGATCAGGACTTTAAAACCAGCTGGATAAAGACTTCTTCTCTTACCTGGTGTCTTACAGAGTGTTTTATTTTATTCCCTTTTTTATCAATTGGCCATAATCTGATTGCAATATTCAAGCATGTCGGCGCCAGTGCTTGAGAAAGTTGTCTGAATATGAGTGTTTATCTCCACTATGTAGTTTGTGTTTCCAGCTTGTCAGCACACATTAACGTCTGAGGATCATCCATTGAACACAGTTTCTCTTTCACCTTGTTTATTTTCCATCTTTTCCCCCAATTTCTGCCTTATTAGATGAAGATGACATAGGGTGCCCTGTGCCTTTCCAGTGGGAAATTTAGATCTCGGTCTTGGGTTCAATCTTCCTGAATGTTCCAATTAAAAGTTTGAATTCAGTTTGAGCAATCTGTTCTGTCACTCCGTCAACCAAACCTTTGCATGGCCTAACTCCATTTCTTTCTTTTTTACTTGTTATTATATCACCATTATATTCGGAGTGACAGAGTGTTGTGACGTAGCAAACTGTTATATAAAGTTTAAAAAGCCATGAGCCCTCTTGCTAATGTCAGTAACGCTCAGTCACAAATCCTCGGATCGCTTTATGAGTGCCTTTGTCTCCTGTATTTTATTGCACATAAAGACGCCGTTGTTATTAGTTCAGTGCTGTGAGTGCTGCAGAAAGTCCTGGAGGTCACAGAAGCTATGAATTTTGAGAAGTAAAAACGTGTCTGCTAGCAAAGAACTCAAGTCATTTTTATTAAATTTCCTCTCTTTCATTTTCCTCAAATGGGGATGAATACCAATCACAAGTCATGAATGTAATTTAATTTATCGCTTTTGAAGTATAATTAGAACGTCTGGCTTGATATGAATGGAATTGATTCTGACTATGAGGCCTTGTGCAACTTGTGCGTGCTTGTACTTTTTGAGCTAATCTGACCTGATGTTTTTTTTGTCCCTTAAACTCACACACCCAATACACATCGTCATTTTCAGCAGGGATGTGAAGACTGTGTCAGCTGCAAGATACAGCTGCTGATATAAAAGAATCGGAAAGGGGGAAAGCTGGGCTGCATTGTTTACAATTCATATTAGTAGCTTTTTGACATATCCTCCCTCAAGACCCTTTGCGGTTTGTTTGTTTTTTTATCTTGCATGTTGATCAAGATTCATTCAAAACCTCTGAGGGAATCTTAAGTTGATCCAAAATGAAGTTTGAAGCAACTGCCTTCCCCGACTTTAAACCAATCACAACAGTGTCAAACATTTAAGAGTTAGTATGGGTATGCAAGCAAGTTCTGTGGCACCAGTTAATGCATATTCAATCATAACCAATACAGATCTCATACAATAACATTGGATGGGTTCAAACAAGAAATTAATGCAATCATACTGAATTATCTGTCAGCTCCAAATTTAAAGTGTGTTACTACATTTTTAAATACATACGGAAAGTGTCGAGACAGATAATCACATCACCGGCATCCTGTGAGTGCCTCCACTACTCTCCTTTGTTTGGTCTCTCAGAGACGTGCAGCAGTCCCCTTTCCTCTTTTGTTTTTCTCAGTTTGCACTTTGCAGGCTGGAGATGGGGAATAGATCAAAAGCAGAATGGATGAGCTGTTTTGCAAGATCCCACAGTCTTAACGGATTTCAAGGCTGGGTGAGACTGTGTATGTGTTGCTTGGCTGGATGTGTGTGTGTGTGTGTGTGTGTGTGGGTGTGTGTGTGTGTGTGTGTGTGTGTGTGTGTGTGTGTGTGTGTGTGTGTGTGTGTGTGTGTGTGTGTGTGTGTGTGTGTGTGTGTGTGTGTGTGTGTGTGTGTGTGTGTGCGTGCGCGCGTGTGCGTGTGTGTGATATGCATGTACATGCAAATGTATGTGTATGTGCCTGAGTGCCTCTGTGCCTGTGTGCTTGCAAGTTTGCCTCTGTGTCTCTGTTTTTATCAGTCTGCAGAGTGCATCGTTGAATTCTACTAAGACTCTGGATATAATGTAGCTACAGAATAGCCATACATCGTTACTGTCATTTGTTCTTTCTTTTAGATGCGAGCAGGCTTGTAATCGAACTCTGGTCTCCCACATGTCATGTCAGATTCCTTCCATTGGATATTAAATTAATGTAAAGATTACTTTTTCATTATCCACAAGGGTAAAATGTAACTTTTTAAGGGGGGAAAAAAGCATTTCAATGTTAGAAAAGGAAGATAAAAACAAACTTACAGTGATACTGCCAAGCAATACGAGTACTTCTAGCTGACCAAAGCAGGTGATGGCACATGCAACTGATTTCTATTTATGGAGCCTCCAAGAATTCTGTGTAGGAGGTTGGAGCATTGTGTATTCATGCTCTGGGGTCTTCCAATTATTCATTATCCATAAATAAAACCAGACATTTGTGCGGTAATATCGCACATGATTTGACAGTCGTGCCATCAACAATATTTTATTTTCTCCATATTATGTCAAAGAACAACGAAGAGTCCGAATAGAAAAGAACCGCCCAGAGGAAATGAGTGAGTTGGGAATGGAGTACATGCCTGAAAGTCCTGTTCTGTCATCTTTGTTTGAATGAGGTCTCCAGTCAAATAAGACATTTGGATAGTCAATCGTGTCCTGAGGGACACAGGCTGAGCTGGGACTGTGGCTGCGAGTGCATCCATTGTTTGCTCTTCTCTCTAACAGGAATGGAGCACTCGGAGAACTCGCAGCGCTGCTTTGAGGAAAGACCTCCTCCTAAACCCAGAACCTTTGTCTCAATATTACAATAGAACAAGCATTGCCATCATTTACCAAAATGCCAAATAACACGTGATTGTAAAGAATTACTGGATCTGTAATAACATACTGCAATTATTTGTATTTGAAAAAGTAACAAACACAGTTTTGATCGTCAGGTTAAAAAAACAGAAGTGTTATGCGGTCGATTTATGCCATGCTTTCTCCACTGTCAGAAACAAGAGGTTTCATCAAAAGCAGCAAATAATAGCAAGAAAAGTGCAAGAAAGTACTATTTTGCTTTTTTTCTGCAATCACCTCAAGAGTCATGACTTCATCCAATCCTCTATTTTGCTGTATGGCAGTGCAAACCACCTACACAACATCCATGTATGTCTAGCTCCTGAAGTTTGCCCGTGGCACCGCCCTGATCGCTCTCATCCCTGTGGTGATGAGTCATACCACAGAGAGCTCCGCTATAAAGATGGCCCATTTCCCCACTCACTGTTCCATAGAGAAAACATCTATAACAGTTACACAGGAGAATACATTAATACAGCGCCTCTGCCTGTAATTTGAACAATGTGATCTTTGTGAGGAAGAGTCGTGGTGCTCTAAAAATAAGTGTCCATAGTTTTGGTTTAACTAGACCTAACTGCTGATTCAACCGGTGGTAATGTGCACTGATGGGTAGAAACTGCAGTCACTTCAGCATATTTTCATCAAGCTCGGATGGCATTATGTTGCTATAAGAGCAATAAAAGTCCATTTTCAGAGGCCCATGAGGAAATCATGCCTCTGCATTACACACAGCCACTAACAGACACACACACACACACGCACACAGAAAAACATACACACATTTCTTCCTCCACTCCGACTCATTTGCACCACCTTGACACCTGAATGCTTTAGACTCGGTGTAAGTGGGCTGTATGACATTATGTTTGATAATGGTAGCTATTGCTTCTCTCATATATGATGGATGCTTCTGTCACAGAGCAGTCTCGCCACACCTTATTGGACACGGGCATTTTTCTGACAGGAAAATCAGCCAATCCTGACGCTTCAGTGAGCAGCCCCCCTAATCTTTTCTTCGTGCTGTAATTCCAGGTTGCAGAACGAGCCCTGGGTAATCTGTTTCTGGGTGTGTAGTTCCACTTGTTGTCACCTTCCCTTTCCCTCTCGTTCAGTTGCTCTTTCTCATTATTTTGCATTCACATTAACTTTCACTCTGTCTCTCTCTATGTTTGTCACTCTTTTCGGTCTCCCAGTTGCCTTCACTTTTTCTCTTGTTCTCTCTGCCTTATGTTCTGGCTCCCTAGCTGGCTGCTTCTCATTGATTTTCTTTCCATTTGCCAGCCTCACAGCACCTATTCAGTAAGTGATTGACATTCCTCTGCATCTTTCTCTTTCTCCCTGTCTCTTCTTTTTGCTCCCTTCCCTATTCCCCTCTCTCTTATTATACTCTATTCTTCCTCCTGCCTCCCTGTTTCTCAGGAAAATAAATAGTGCACAGTGTTTGCGCACAGTCTAAACTTTGAAATCTGTTCCTAGATTCACTGGCTGCACTGCATCCTAGTTATTTCTTGTAATTGCAGCGTAAATACCAAATTAATGACACCACAAATGAGAAACTTCAAGTTACAGCTATTTATATTGTTGTACACAAACACAGTCTGGTGTACAGCAATATGCAGCTTCCTCTCTCTCTCTCTCCCTCTCTCTATGATAAAAGCTTACGAGTCTAATAGATTCTCGGGTAGTGCTACATGTGTAATGAGGTTTTATGCAATAGTTTAGCACGGTTGCCTCTCCAGGATTAATGGTTGGAGCTCCTTCAATATAAAGTGAGCACAACCTACAGAATTATTACAAAATGTGCTCCAAGGAAAATGACACGTATCGGATTATTGATGTTCTTTCCTGGCCGTCAAAGTAATGGCAACAGTGTTACACCATTTTTAATATTTCATCACTTTAATTAGCTTTGCATTGGTTTTCGTCTATAGCTTAAAGACAGTCTGTTGTCATCTTCTTTCCTGTTTATCCTATATAATGAATAGCCCCTTATTTTTACTGCACAGATCTATAAGAAAAAAGTGCAATTTATGCATACAGTATTACAAAAAATAATTGAAACCTTTAAGGCTTTTAGTCGATTTGATAAATGTCACAGTGTTTTTGCTCTGGAACTTGCATTCCTTCTTACATTAACTGATGTAAACATCTTCCTTCCTAATAGTTGTACTGACTCAGACAGAATTGCTCTATTTTCTCTCCCACCCAGCTCAGAGAGAGTTGACGGCAGGGCCACCAAAAGGCCAGTTCCTCCCCCGTAAGCATATGCTTCTTCCTCTCTCTTCCTGTTCACAGCTCCCTCATCTCACTCTCCCTTCTCCACCATTTCTCTCCACCCCTGTCCGTGGGAAGGAGTCACGGTGCCACCTCATCCCATTACCCTCACAGTCACCCCCATGCTCAGACCTCCAGTGACACCTGCTGAGCCCTGCCGAGACACAGACCGCCACCTCCCGCCACCTCCACAGGCTCTGACAACTGATTGTGTACGCTGATTGCTGAACACCATATTTCACAGATCCTCTTTTTTGGGTCGTGCTACAGCATGTTCACATTTTCTCCCTCTCTGTCTCCCGGGGGCGTCGGCAGCAGAGTGAGAAGTGTGTTGTGCAGGGAGAGCTGGGGAAAGCTAGTCTATTTGTGTGAGCAAGGTGCTGTTTCTCCCAACAAGTGCACCAGAGGAAATGGAAGGAAAGATCTTTTTGATCATATACTCTCAAAGGAAATCTTTGATTCTGGGAGCGCTCTCTTCTTTTCTTTTTAACACCCCACATCAGAATTCATCGTCGGTGTTAGGAGATTTAATAGCTTCCAAATTTAGGCACTGATCAACATGAATGGGTTGAAGTCTCCTGAGAGTTTTGGCAAGTTAGCCTTGAAACCAACTACGACCAAGCTTGGAGAGCTTTGTTTACTGTGTGTTTCTTTTTCTAATGAGACTTCAATCACTGATCCTCAAACAGTTCTTCCTCTTGTGTGTGACTCCAGCCAACAAGCATACTCCCACAGGGTTGCATGTAATCAGATAACTCATGCCAGTGACAAGGATTGAATCACACCAATAATTCAAGCTAAATTAGAATCCATATTTCTCATTTACTCTTTGCATAGAATATTCCTAATGGAGGGAGTTTGATAATTATGAGAATATATATATATATATCTCCTCAGTCTGTCAATGTTTACATAATGAGTTGAAAGCAAATTACTTAAAAGTGTTTTTCATTGTTATTGTATTTCCTTAAAAGCTGCACAGGATTCTAAGCAGGGTGACCTCTACAGTTCTTGACAAATTCCTCCTATATTACATTATTACAGGAGATAGTTATCATCAATGGAAGTTACACAAACTAATTAAAGATAATGATTTATCTGGAGGTTATGGCCTATGCAAACATATAGAAACTGCAACTTGTGACACCAGTGTTGCATTACTCTTACCGTGTAATCACCAGCCAAGATATACCGCAGCTTAAAATGTGAATAATAAGGATCTAATACGGCACACCAGAGCACAAGAGGAGGTTAAATTAGCAGCCTGTGGAGAAGTCAGAGCACTGTGCTGGTGTCAGAACTAAGAAAAACACCCTTCATTTTACTGCATTTTTTACTCTACGCTGTACCTGGAGAGATTTTAATAAGCTTCAGGGTTGCAGAATTTTCCCCACCATTAGAGGAGGTACGAAAAATCCTTCAAGGTCGGAGCATACAAATCATCAAGGTTTTTTTCCTGTCAGTTCCATTATGGTAAAACGGAAGCGAGGAAGAGAGAGAAGTGAGAGGCAAAGTAGATTTAGACGAAAAAGCTCATGTTTGCAGACACTGCCATCATGGAGTTGGAGATTGTCAAACTTGGCTCGAGCAAATAAATGAACAAAAGAGGAGATGGAAGAGACAGATTGAAAGAGAATGGGAGGAAAGATGGCGTGTGGGTTGAAGGTGTGAATCCCCAGTCAAGCTCTAATGAGAATGAGAATGTGACTCTGCGCCACAGGATTTGCCGGTAATTGGTGTAATGAATGCATTCTGTTGCCTCTGATTGAACAGATGCCCTGTCCTCGTTCCTTGAGGAGGCACACACATGCAGTCTTTGTTTCCTCCTGCTGTGTGGCTACATATCACTATCATCTCACAGTGTGATGACCTGTCCACCACTGCCTATTTCCAGTCCTGTGTTTTGTGAAGGTCATACTGGTTTCCTAGAGAGGCAATTAAGGGCAGATTGTTTCTATCGGTCTTTTCCAGCTGATGGACTAAGTGACTGATATCTGTGTGTGTGTGTGTGTGTGTGTGTGTGTGTGTGCGTGTGCGTGTGCGTGTGCGTGCGTGTGCGTGTGCGCGTGTGTGTGTGTGTTCCTTCTTTGCAGATTGGCCTGTGGCATTCCGAAGATGGACTGTCCATGGAGAGAAAGCTTCCATCAATCAATGTGACAGACACCCTCTTCAACACTACTCTTACCATCACGACGATATTAGTAAGTACTACTGTATGCACACAGGTATGCACACATCCACAGCGTGATTTTATTAGCTCAACTCCCCAGCTGAGCTACATGTGGCTGACATTCTGTGGTTGACAGACAATTACCATATCAAAAGCCCATTTTGTATTTTCAGATCCAAACTCGGTCCCCCTGGGATTAGAGGAAGTGCTGCCGCACAATTGTTTGCCCTGAGTACTTCAGATGAGGGTACATCACAGTGCATCAGCAGGAGCTAATAATTCACCATGTCAGCCTTTCTCAGCCTCTGTTGTAAATAAAGATCCAGCGAGTGCTACTTCTCACTGCCTCCCTATGTTACCTGTTACAAAAGGAGGCATTTATCCCGCAGTTTCCTTAATCACCTGCCATGTCAGTGATCAATTACAGGGCTGCCCTTCTTGGCCGAAGTGGGGACCTAAGCAGAATTTATTCTGACGCCCGGTGGACATGATCTCTCCAAAAATAAAAGACACATTTGATGCGAAGGTGGCTCACCAAATATAATCAAGTGACCGTTAATATAGGTAGGTAGTTTTTAGAGTCTATGAGTGAAAACGCTGGATGTTCATTCAAGATAACATTTATCATATATTATACACCAACCTGAAGAGTGTGAAAAAAAACAATGGCACAAACTTGAGGCCTCTCATAGACAATGAATCCCAACCACAGCACGTGTTCAGCTTACAGGGAGGGGCGGGTCTGATCAATACCTTTAAAATCCTTCAGAACAAAGAAAAAATACAGAATAGATGAATGCCCTCAATCTAGCAATCTAAGATTTATCTAAACAGTTGACATTTACAATTTCTCAGCAAGTATATTGAGTTTCTGAATCATGAATAAATTAATCATGAATGAATCATAAATAAATTGAGTGAACACAAGTTTATTATTTAACATGCTAACAAAGGGAAACAATGCTGTCACTTAAAATTGCTGCTCCCGCCCTGCCTTCATTCTTTAACTAGCAGCCTAACAAAGTGTAACAAGTCAACATCATTTGTAGGCTTTATGGAAGGACAGATTGGGTGTCAAAGAACATGAAAGAGACCTGAAACATCTCATTTTTTATTAAAAGGACCTGATTTTCTTTATGCTTGAATCAAACTTCTAAATTTATTTGGACATTTACAACTAATTCTTTGTAGCTGCTTGAGTGCTTGGGCATTCTCAATCTACCTCCAAGAGGTCTGTGCCTTTCGCATTTTCTAGTATTCTCATCACATTGAGTCCTGAATACAGTAAGGGCCAATCAGTACACACATTCAGATCAGACAGCTTGAGAATGTTGTCTCACCTGTGGACACTGAGCTTATAGCTCAGGTTCTTATCAGTTGAAACATACTCAACACTCCAGCATATAAAACAGGTCACAGCCATACCTTGGCAACAGGTGTGCTAATGCTAATACTAGATGCTAGAACTGTTTGGCTTGGTCATTGACTAGAAAGCTAATGGAATACCAGCAAGATTCAATTTCAATAATATTTATGGTTTGGTTTTTCAATGCCCTGAAATCAGTATCAAGATTTTCACAAACCAATGATCGACCATGTTTACTCTCAGCTGCAGCAGTGTTAATATGGATCTGAGATGATCGCTGTTGTGATTGAATTTCAATAAGTTCACAGGAGCAGTGTATTTGTTGCAGCTGGTGTGTTACAGCCGCCCTCTCGGGTCCTCTAGGTCTTCATACATTGAAGAACTGAAGGACTACACTCAGAGTTGTAAACAGCTCATACTGTATCTGTTCACTGTTACTCCTTAAAACAAACTGCTCGGAAATTCATCATAAGTGAAGCCACTTGCTCACGTGTCAAACTAATGTTTAGGTGTATAGCACAAAAAGTCGCTCAAACTTTGCACAATAATTAGTTCTTGACTGATCCATCTCTCCACAGTGATTAATTGTTCATCAATTAATCACCTCCCTGTTTTAATTATTTGAGCAGATGTGTTTGCAATTTCCAACCCTCGTGAGAAGAATATAATGCTGTTGATTAACTCCCCCGTTTCTGTACAACAGGAGCTTTGACGTGTCTTCTTCTACTGTGAAACATCAGATGTGATGAATGGATTTATGTCGAAGCTTTTTATAAGCATTCAGATTTCCCGTCAGCTGCGTGTGTTTTCATGCCTGTCTTCATCCCTTGATACACACAAACACGAAGATGGTAGCACACACAAACATGTCACTCCTCCTCCCCGCTGATGAACAGACGATAAGACACAAAGTAGCTTGTAAGCAGAGGCAATTGGCCCAATGTGTTATTCTGAGTGGCTGGCTTATCTGCTTGGGGAGTCTGGGAATGAGGGAAGGACATATTGCCATATTTCGCCACTGAACGACTCACTGGTCTCATTGAGACTGATTGGGATTCAGATGGTTTCGGTTCATTTCACACAGGAGCGGAAGGGTGCGAGGGGAGTATGGAGATGTGTTTGTGGTTTGTCTGTGTGTTTCTGGGTTGAGGAGGAGTACAAATGAGACAATGTTTTCACGACAGAAACAGGGTGTGAAAGAAAGAATTGGCCAAGCACAGAGCTTTGATTTCACTTTGGAGATATAGAGTCCCCGAACCAAACTTGGGAAGCCACCAAGGAGCAATTTTCAGTGCCTATCACGGCTCATTCATCATGGTGTGATTGCCGTGTCGCTGTTATCTCGCTTGTTGGCGGCAGACGAGCCGCAGCTGAAAGCCTCCATAAGAATTCCTTACCTTAAGCGCCGGCCTGGGAGACTGTGTGCATTTGTGTGTGCTTGTCCTACCACTTACAGTATTAATGGAGGCTCCGTTCCAAGGATTCCTATAGTGTGTGTATTTGTGTGCACTTTGACATGTGCACCTGGTGTGTTTTTCAGGGCAGTTTCATTACAACCACATATAGCCTTCCCCCTCCAATTTCATGAACAGCTCTAGGAAGAAGAAAAAAAAAACCCAGTCACAGAATTGATTATCACTTTGCTGCTGGGACACAAGCCATGTGTTGGTATCATTGATTGAGTTTGTTACAGGCATTGTTTAGGCCTCAGTGAAATCATATCTCTATACCTTCAGAAGCCACACTAATGTAATAGAACGAGCCGTTTTTTATCCTTGAGATAAAATTCTCTTGAATGGTGTGGTATTGTGGTTTCTATCTGTTCTGAAAAGCAGCTGCTTGTTGAGCAAGGAGAAAGAGTCATCTGTTTTCCTTTTTACAGTATCATTGTAGCTCTGGCTAGCCCCATGTGATTTGCATTTGGCTGGTGAAACTGCTTGAATTTTCAGAGCTACAATTAATCATCTTTCACAGTGATTTTTTCACTGAAAGAGGGTACACCTTGATATGACATAATTCACAGGGCCGACATATAGATGCTCACATTCACACCTAACAAGCATGTCTTTGGACTGTGGGAGGAAGCCGGAGTACCCGGAGAGAACCCACTCATCGTGGGGAGAACATGCAAACTCCACACAGACAGGCTCTGTCCAGCGGGGATTCAAACCAGGAACCTCCTCGCACTAGTGTTAATTTTGGCAGCTATTTTTATATTTAGTCTTAGTCTTAGTCCTGTGTCAAACGTCCTTGTTAGTTGTTATCATATTTACTCTACCTCATCCTGTTTTTATTTAGTCAAGTTTCTATCATCCCCGCGCTGCGCCATTCCCCCACTGGCCAGCACACACTGCATCAGGACTAACCGTGCCTGAGCACGATTACCTCTTGTACATAACGTCCTAATACAGCACATGCATGCTTTATGTTATTATGAAGCTTGCCTAGTTTACAAACAGGCGGACTCTGGGAAAAAAATAAAAAAGGGACGCACAGTCGAGTCCACGTCCGCACATTGGAGCACAACACAGATAGCATGACAGCTACTTTGTGACTTATTTTGAGTCATTTTAGTCAGATAACGCCGTAAAACTCTGGATTTCTCCCTAATGAAGGCTGTCAGCGTTGTGTACCCGCATGCTTGTGCGTGAAGTGTACCGTGCCGAAGCACACCTCTCTGAAGTGTGCCAAAGCCAACTCGCTAGTTTTAGATACTACTTGGATTATAGCTGAAACATCAATGTTACCATAAAAAAAAGTTTCCTGGCTGGGCTTCTACTTTTTATCGGTAGAAACGTTAGCAATGTCCCGTTGTCCCAGTCGTTCATAGTTGAATGCACGGAGCCGACACAAATCTACCGTGCGCACCCGCGCGCTGCTCACAGGTGTCGGAACTTTTGAATTGTACAAGTCATTTCATGATTTTGTCTCCTCTTTTTTCGTCAACGAAAATAGAGAGAGATTTTGGCAAAGTTTTTATTTTGTAAACTGCATTTTCGTGTTCGCATGTTGGTAATCGTCACAGTTAGTGTAAGATGACGACGGTGCCATCTCGTCATTGTCTCATCTTAGTCATTGAAAAAAGGTTGTGGATGAATATATTTCGTCATAGTTTTCATTATCGAAATTAACACTACCTTGAATGTTTTTGTTTGTAGTTACAGCAGCACAGAGGTGTGGGATGAAGTCACCACTGTGTGTAATGCTCTGTCAAACAAAGTCACTCACAGCTTGTTTTACATTTGAGTTGAGAGATTGATTGTTCTGTCTTTTTGCCCCGTCTTCATGTTAATACATCCGTTTATTATGCCACCAGGTACTCATTAAACAGCCTCGGATGTAAATGCATCACTTATTTAATTAGGCTCTTAAATGCTCCTCATGCTAAGTGCATACAGAATTCAGGACTCCCTGTTATTCCTTGTTTCCAAAACAAAAACCAAATGAGGCAGAGCTTTACCTGTGGCGACATGTCTCTTTGGTGCCAGCATGCTGCCATTGTGAGGGAATCAAAAACCCTCTCAATATTTAAATCACATCCAAGAAGACCCATTTTTCCTGATAATGCCTGAAACCTGCTTTGAGTCATTTCTGTTCGAACCATTTCTATCTTTGTCAGCCACAGCTCTCTTGGTCATTCTCCCAGACTCGCCCCTTGTCACCGAGTGCCGTCATATCCACTCACATACATACGGCTAAGAATCTAACAGTGCTCATACTGCCGACTGATAAAAGCAGACACAGATGCTGATTTGTTGGCACATCGGCTCAGTGAATTTGCACACAAGCTCCATCTCCATTTCAGTTTGTGTGTACTCGTTCTCTCTCTGTGTTCATCTCATTTGTACTTCTGTTTTCTGCCATTTATGTGCTGCCAAGCACGAAGCTGTTTGTTGAAGTTTTACCTCATAAAAAATGTACATGACCTGACCCTTTTACCCAGTATTTTTCTGAGTATTGTGAGAGGTTTTGTCATTCCTCTTCAAAGAAGACTAAAGAACTGAATCTGGCAGATATAAATCTCCGCTGCCAGATTCCTGGGCCCTGGAGAGCGAGTTTTTTAAGGATAAGAACAGTTGAAGAAAGCGAGTAGTGCTGTGTGAAGACATACTGAACACCCGGAGGTTTTAAAAGGGGTAACTCCTCTGCGATGTGTGTGAACACCACCCACTGCTGCACCTGGCACTATGCATATTTCATATAGGTGTGTACGTGTTTTTGCTTATGTGTTTCTTCCTCCAAAGTTATCTGTCTGCAAGCAGACTCCTCATGGCCTGGGAATAAGAGCCTGCTTTAAAAGTCTGCATTTCTTTACAGCTTCAAACTCATAGCTTAAGTACTGTTTTGCTGCTCTGTGCAAAAGAAGGTAGATGGAATTTCCTTGAGATTTTTGCCTTTATTGAAGACAGCTCTTTCATACCCCCGTATAGGCTCTTCATACCTTTTTTTTATATTTATTTTCTTGTGATTTTGTTCTCATCTCCTCAAAGGCTTCAAGCGGAAGTGGTTCTGTCTTTTTTGTCAGTGTTTGGTGGAAGTTTTCGGATGAGTATGAACTGGAGCTCAGAGAAAGAGAGATAAATGGAAACTGAGAATAAATTACAGAGAAAAAAAACAGAGAAGTAAGAGGGGGTTGTTTCTCTTTCTTGATAACACTCCGACAGCCCCTGTGTAATCGATCGCTGTTGGCTTTTCACTTGTGTGATTGATGGGTGTTGGCCAGGTCTTTTTTTTATCAGTCTGTACAGTCATTACTGGCTCAACATGGCAAATAGAGGGAGAGACACCAAAATAACACTTAATAAACCTGATTTATTTACAATAATATACATTAAATTGCAAAAGAGATTAAGTTTGGATATCAGTAGAGTAAGTAGTGTAAGTGAGTAGGTGTGTGAAAAGTGTATTGTGCATGTGTTGGATGTAGAAGGAAGACAAAATAACAAAACAAATTGCATGCAGAAAGTCTATCTGAGCAGACTAAGAGCTCAAAAATACTTGCTTTTGAACCACGTGTTTGCGTAGACAACCGGCATTTTTACATACTTGCCTTTGTACAACGCGTGTTACTGGAGGATTCCCCTAGAGGGAGCACCATATAAATCAGACAGCGTAAAACACTTTCCGCCATTGTTGTAGCAGCTCTCTGGTGTCTCCAATCTTTCATTTCCGGTCTCATCACAATACAACTCTACACTGCTACTAGCGGTAATATGCATATTGCATCTCCCAGAGGTGCAATATAAGTGTTATACTGTAGTAGAACCCAAACATTTGTACCTCCTGGCATATTGGTCCTCTGTGCTGTTGGTGTGACTCTACAGGGTTTGTGTGTCTCTTCATTTCTTCCCTGTCCCCCAGACCTGCTCATGTTATGTACAAAATGTCTGTGAAAGCCATCCCCTGTGATAATAACGTTGCGGAAATTGGAAGCAGAATGAAAGCATCTGACTTGGTCCAGCTGTACAGCAAGTTGCTGCTTGAAAAGCTTCACCAGTCTGTGAGCTGTGAAATTAGCATTTAAATGCGCCTCAAGCATGCTGAAAAAAAATGAGCTTGCATTGATGGCTGGATGTGCCGATGAGGTGAAGTGTGTGAACATTTTTTTAAAGAGTTAATGAACAGACTTACAAATATCTGTACGTTTTTGTAGTCCATCTTTCAGTGTTTTCTGATTCCTCCTGCCTGTATGTGGAACTCGGCTCAAAGCACACAATGTCATACTGAAGATGCAAATTCAACACTGACTTAATTTGGATTCTCGTTTCTTAAAAGGGATAAAATGTTGCCTCAAAGATCTTGCCGCTGTAGGTTTCAGCACAAACAGAAGTAAACCGAATATGCAGGAGCTATTTTAAGCCACAGAGTTTCATCCTTGTCTCCAGCAAATCACAATTCTTACAGTACAAGATCCCCCTCATCTAAATGATTTCTGCTTAAACAACTGCATATTAAACTATTAATAACTACAGTAATGTTTAAGCATTCACACTCAGGACTTGTGACATGGACCCCAGTTTCAGTCATGCACTCTTTGCACTCACTAGCTCGTCAGACTACTTCCCTCCAACCTACATGTAGTTTGTTTGCTACATTGCAGCTCCTCACTCAGGAAATGGCTGATTATGGACATAAGAGAGTCACCAATTACAGGTTTCCAGCACAACATAATTAGAAAAACAAATTAGTATTATATAAATGTGAATTTTTGGAGGAAGGTTTGAGATTTGGTGAACTTGTGAGTATATACAGCAACAGGAGGCTGAACGTAAAATCCACCCAAAATGAACCACAATGATTTTTTTTATTAGGAAGAGGGAAAATATCATCAAGGGCAGCATTGTGATTCTCTGATTAATTACTATTTGTTTTAGAACAATGGATCTCTTTGGAGCAGATATAAACAGTACATTAGGCCTGGGCTACAGAGGCAGCAATTTTACTGGCTTGGAATTTTTTTACTTAAATAATAGGAAGTAAATCAAAAACAGGTCCTTAAACACACATGAAGAAGTTACATTACTGTAAGTTGAAATACAGTATTTGGCTCCACCGCTCTCTGTCAGATACTGCTGGTTATTATTTCCATACACCATGTCTGTTAAATCAAATTTTGAGCCTGGTTTGATAAACTGAATCTGTATGCAGATTGTAGATGTGGAGTGACGCAGACAGAGAGAGAGTCGATCCGTACTCGTTTTATTCTCCCTCTTATCGCGTCAGAACAGAAAACTGTGGGCTCTGCTGTCCACTGAAGCGGCGAGAACGATGCAAAGTCTCCCAATCCATTGTCAAAGTGATCTGAACTCCATCCCTACGTAGAAACAGGTTAACCACGCAGTTGCTGTGACAACAAGGCAAGTCAAAATAACAGTTGTTATTTGTTACATTTGAGAGCCCGGTGCACCTGATGTGCACCGGGCTCTCAAATGTTTCCAATTTCTGTGTAACTACTATTTTTGTGGCTTTGACTGTGAGGAAAATAAATCGGCAGTCAAACAGCGGAAACAAAATGTGTTTTTTCCAGCTGTGGCAATGACAAAACAATTTCACTTCTATTTCTGTTCTCAAAAAATACAGCGCCACAACACCACTGCGTATGCTTTACCCTGTCACAGCTGCTTTAAATGGCTTACTCACATGACCCGTGGGTGAATGTTCCTCGCTGTAGGCATTTATGTTTAAAGAAGTCGTCGACAATCTCTTCAATACACTCATGGTTAAACAAACTCTGAGCCAGACATTTTTTTCCGCTAATGACAAAAACATGTTTTGTCAAGCCAAAGGGGAAAAAAAAGTTCAGACTTTTTATTTACAGCAATACATCATACTTTTGTTTTATTTTTGTAAATGTAGAATGTCAGTATAAAAAATGCTTTGAGTCATCGTTTTTATCTGATGTTTTGTTGCCAAAGTAAGTTACTTTCAGCTGGAGTGCAAGATGGAGCAACAGCAAAGTGCTACATAACGCTGTCTTTTTTATGATGTAGTGCAGCCTGAGCCCACCAAGCTTGACAGTTGCATTATTTGAAGAATAGCACAATAAGAATGCTTCCAAAAAATACATCACTTTGGGGCTCTTTAAATCTTCCTACAACATCAACTAAATGTCAAAACAGACATAAATAAACAGACAGCCAAACTTAGAGTTGGTTCTCTTAGAGACAGGTAGTAAATACAAATGTGTGTGTGTGTGTGTGTGTGTGTGTGTGTGTGTGTGTGTGTGTGTGTGTGTGTGTGTGTGTGTGTGTGTGTGTGTGTGTGTGTGTGTGTGTGTGTGTGTGTGTGTGTGTGTGTGTGTCTGTGTGTGCGTGTGCGTGCACATGCGCGTGCGTGTGTGTGTGCGTGCGCGTGGTGATAGTTAAATTGCCTTTGTTTCTTATCCACTTTTTGCTTGATGCTGCAGATTAGCACACACCTGTCTGCTCCTGTTTTAGTACCTGGCTCGGCTTCAAATCCACAAATCTCACTTTTCACTGAAAGCCGTAAAACTGATGTCTGGTCTATGACCTCTAAAGGACAAATGGGCTGCTCGCGCCATTCTCCTGCACTGTTAAATGTTTAGTTAGCTTCTGTAAAGCAATCCCATTCAACATTTAAGAGGAACTCCAGCTATTTAGTAGATGCAACAGTTTTCAAAAAACCTGCAAAGCTTTAGCAGAGAGTCGTATCAATCCTTAAACATGTAGTCTAATGGTTAGGCCAAGCCCCCAAAATGACTGAATCCTACTTAACCCATGATGCAAATCCATATTGTATTTTCTTAGACCTTCCGTTCACAGCCACAGAGGATTCGTTTTTTATGTTTTGCTTCATGTTGTATTGTCACTTATTTACAGACAGTAGCTGCAGTACTGGATGTAATGCAATAGTTTGTGTTTTTCAGGAGAATCCGTATGTGATGCTGCGACAGAACCACAAAGAACTGGAGGGAAATGACCGCTATGAAGGCTTCTGTGTTGACATGCTGAAGGAGCTGGCAGATATCCTCAAGTTCAAGTATCGCATCCGGCTGGTTGGGGATGGAGTGTACGGGGTCACGGGAGCCAATGGAACGTGGACGGGCATGGTTGGAGAGCTCATCTCAAGGGTAACTAGCCTCTTAACAAACCCTAAGCCATTCATATTCTTATTTTCACATCAAATACACATCTTTTGGAGGCATGTAGCATTCAAATACACATACGTATCACTCAGCTCTCATACACTTATCAGCCAGTGGCTTTCCATTTTTCATACACTCTTCTTTGCCGTTTGGCAGTTGACCTTTTCAGCTGAAGTATTGTTTTCGCTAAAACAGTCACAGCTAGTTGGTGGCTTATTCCCTGTCAGCTATTTTTCCTTAAGCCTTCTAAACTGACCTTAACACACTCTCCTCCTGAATCAGTCTATATGTTGTTGCTGATAAATCTCTAAGCGAACTCTTACACTCTTTTCTGCTAAGCGGTATGTAGCAGTTAACAGGCAGATAAGGTGACATAAGGGAGCTGAGGGGAGAGAAAGTAGTAGAATTGTCGTAAAGGCAGGGGTGAGAAAGTACAGAAAGAAGATTGAAATCAAGAGGGACTGAGTAGATCTTAAGAGGTGATCTGTCTTAATTCTGTGGGCTAATGGAGGGCAAAGTCATTAAGTATGTAAAGCAAGAAGTGCCAGTTCTTGTTATTGTCAGTGCTTGCCACCGTCCCATTCTCCTGTAAGTTGCCTGTGGAAGGCTGACCTTCAGAAGTGCCATGGTTGAGGTCGGCACGTGTCTACATCAGCAGCTTAGGCTGTAGAGTGGCAAGGCAGGGGGGGTGGACAAAAAGTCGAGATGTGCCGGAGAGGGATTTGTCAAGGGATAAGGGACGTCTGGAGCGATGTCCACAGTGGACAGAAAGGCTTCAGCTTGTTTGGCTAAAGGCTTAGATAGGAATGGGAAAGATTGTGGAGGAAAAAGACCGCGAACAAAAACAAAGGAAGGGCCATAAAGTTTTATACGCTTAGTACCAAAAAAAAAAAAGGACAGCCTGAGGTTACTGTGGTCAACAGATACCTATGCCCCTGCCTGCACCATTCACAATCAACTGTATTTCACAGCATGAGGGTGATTATTTTGAAAGGTGTTAGACTGACAATGACACACGCTAGAAGGAATCCAGACCAAAGTCTAAGTGCAGAACAGTGTGTACTGGTTCATAATCCACAGTGCTGCAGCAAGAGAACAGAGGCACATTATGTTGTGATTTAATAGAAATGGAAACAAGTATGATGCAATATTGAACAGCCAACATTACAAGGTTTTTTTTCCAGTTATACTAGAAGGCATAACAGCCGGCAGGCAGGCAGAGAAATCCAGTAATCAGTATTAATATTCCATCCTAGCATAAATATTTCAGTGGCTGTTCCGACGTACGTGTGTGTTCATTTTTCAAAGGATCAGTGACTTACTTTGTTGAAATTGCCTCGCTGGTTGTTCCTGGCGTGTGGCTTCCTTCCGGCACTAAAAGCAGGCATCACACTTTCAAGCAACACAGAGAGAAAAAAAGAAGAGGCAACGGATGACAGAGGGTCAAAGCCTGCAAGGCAGAGGATAGGGCAGCATGAGCTATTAGACTTCAGTGTGATGTGTAGGCAAGGGCAAGGTTAAAGAGGTGGAAATGTTTAATGTAATGTACTAATTGAAGCAAGTACACAGCAGGACTGAGCTTTAAGTTGAAGCCAAATGTTGTCTGGTGGCATTTTTAAGCTGCTCTAAAGGTTAGGATAATTATGGAAAGCAACAACAATTTTCACATCACATCAAAATAGATTTGGGAAAAAAAACTCCCTTTCATGCATGTAAAGTGCCCCCTCTCCATGTCTCTCTTTCCTGGAGATACAAACAGTGTGTTGTGAGTGACATCTGCAGTGCTGCAGAGCTCCTTTCTCCTCTGTCGCGTCCTCCCTTTCCTCCTCGTCTCCCCAATCCTCTTAGTTCTCCTGCAGCACACAAAGAGCAATGCGTTGCTGCTTTCACTCTGTGCTCCTCAGGGAGATGAAAAATCCCTTGCAGTAGCACTTTACTGGCCTGTTTTATTAGCAGGAAGCCATCCAGTGTTCAACGTACATTGACCATTTTCTATGTTTGTGTATCTCTGAGTGTGTGTGTTTTTCCAGCTGCTGCTTTGTCAAGTGATTTGTCTTGACAGCGTTCCCGTGACCGGCCACAATGATTACCCCAAAGCTCTTTTGTGCCATCTACATGTACAGACACACAGAGTGGCATTGCTGGATTATCCTCACCACAGATAGAGCCATTGGCGAACAAAGAGGCTATGACTACAAAAGGGCATTATTATTGAATTTGTATCCAGTAGCCCACTTATTATGTCATCCTTGTCTTTCTCTGAAGCGCTTAAATTATCGGTTATGTCATGAACTTATGTCACGTCATGAGTGTGTGTCTTTCTTGTTTACTTGGCTGTGTTTCAGAAAGCTGACCTGGCGGTAGCGGGCCTCACCATCACAGCAGAGCGTGAAAAGGTCATAGACTTCTCCAAGCCCTTCATGACCCTCGGCATCAGCATCATGTACCGCGTCCACCTGGTGAGTTACCTCCAACCAGCATCCATCCTCTCGAACCAAACGAAAAGGGCCCTTGTGCACAGCTTGTGAACGTACCACAGTGGGTTGTCATTTTTCTCTAATGGCTAAAAAAGAACAGCTCTCACTTCACCTCCTTCGCCTCTCAGTTGCATCCTTCCCTCTGCATCTCTTTTTTTCCCTCCCTGCTGTACCCTCTGCTTCATTCTTTCCTCTTCTAACTGTTAGGCTTACTTTTTTTCCCTCTTCTTTACCGCCCCTCTTTTGGCCCTGCTGTCTCAATTTGTTTACTTGTGTCCACTTCCACTGTGTTTGCCCATTTGCTCCTTCTGCTGCTTCGACCCCCCATCCTGCCAGCACCAGATGGCACGCTTAACTGTGGGAACTTCCCGATGAACATAGCAGTTTCACAGTTGTTTTCTTCTTGCCCTCTGAACGGGTTTCGCCATCTTGTTGTCACACATGCATTGCCCTCCATACTCCACAGAGAGCAAGCCAAAGCAAGAAACAGCAAAACAACAGCAGTGCAGGTGGAAATGAGCCAGTG
The DNA here is from genome assembly GCA_020745685.1 of Tautogolabrus adspersus. Taxonomy (NCBI): domain Eukaryota; kingdom Metazoa; phylum Chordata; class Actinopteri; order Labriformes; family Labridae; genus Tautogolabrus; species Tautogolabrus adspersus. The sequence continues at coordinate 18,632,182 of CM036545.1, forward strand.
TTTGCCGACTCAGTGGCCCATTAATCATCCGTCCTCTACGAAAACCCAAGGTGACACTGCAAGGCCTGGTGTATCTCTGGCCACAGTCCACACTGAGGTGTTTTGGCACGTGGGCTGGCTAACATTAGTGTAGCTTTCCAGAGGAGCATTTACTCACATTCCCTCTAGTACTGTCTCCCTTCCTTGTAAACTGCCCTCATGCTCACCTTCCCTCACTTGGCGGGCAGCTCTAATAAGAGTAGCAGTGAGGCATTCAATTGAGCGCCAACTGTTGGGGAGAATCAATCGATGTCCGCAGCAGGTGCAGTGTTAAATGGGCTTCTGGGTAGCATATCACCTCTGAAGTGGGGGGCAGGTAAGCAGGTGGCAGCATTAGGAGGTGATATGGACCTGAAGTCTCTGAGTGCTAGCAAACAGATCCACAGAGATGAATTAGCACCGACATGACCCATTTCACAGCAAATTCCTGGATAAGAGCAATATAAAGAAAGATGTTATTAAGAAAAAGCACTTGTGTGGAGTATGGTATTTTGGAAAAAGAAAAAGAGTGAACAGAGTAAGATAAAAAGGAGAGGGAAGAGATGTGTCCTTAGTCTCTCTCTCTCTCTCTCTCTCTCTCTCTCTCTCTCTCTCTCTCTCTCTCTCTCTCTCTCCATCATTTCCTCACGCTTTCTTTACTCTCCCATCGCCCCTTGGCAGTTTCTCAGATCCGCCCCACGGCAGTCCCTCCGCATGGCTCTCAAATTCGATATTTGAATTTCTGTGACTGCACTTGTTTAGTTCTAATCCACTGACTATTGATCTGAGGCACAGTGATTTCTACACGGGGTCTGCTGCTTATTTCAAACTTTAAATGAAAAATTCAGGCTGATCAATAAGAACGGCAAATGCAATAAAATAAAGGCGCCTGTTGGGTATTAATTACCATCAGACCATCGACCATTTAATCACCAGCTATCGTCTTTGTCAGTATGTATTGTGTTTGTTTTTGTCTTTTCTCTCCCAACCAAACACTACTTTTCTCTTTTAGTAACTTTTTTTTCATGCCAAATATTTCTCTTTTAAAAGGCTGTTAAAAGTATTCACATTCTGAGCCAAGAAATGTTGACAGTATTTGATAACAATAAAGAAAACAAAATCCAATTTTGGCAAAAGGACTTATACATTAAAAAGTTATCTTAAACTGTGTTCTGAATATCAATGGCTTGAAGCACAAGTCAGAGGAAATGCAGACGAGTAAAAATTACAATTTGTCCTAACAAACATCAGGTTCCTCCACTCTTAAACTGTGAGCGGTCACAGTCAACTTTAATGTGCAGCATATACAACTCTTAATTACCTGTGGTAGGATTTTGCATCTGTGTTTTAGGGTAACAACAAACACAAGGAGTTTGACTCTCTGGAGGCGCTGCTGTAGCCTTGTACTACGTCCTCAGTCTGTTGTCTGATTTTCACGGCCACACATTGAAAGGAATTATGGGAGAGAAGCTTGGACAGCCTGATGCATGTGTGCACAAGACGAGCTCAACCTGGCTAGGTTCTCTAGCCATTCTGCTTTATTATTATGTTTCCTGATTGCAATATGTTGTTTGCTTTACAGTCATGTAGAATGGTGTCTGCACTGTGTTTGGTGTTTCCTGAGTTGTGCATGTGGTTTGAGGCTATATAAATACATTTGATTTCCATTCACATCCATTCAAAGAGCACACCTTTACCTCAGCTGCCCGTACATTACATTAATACTAGAGTTATGAACTCAGACATAACCTAGAGCTAGTGTTAAGCACTTCTCATAAAAACATCCCCCCCATTGTATTGATAATCTGTACAACAAAAAGCCATATGCTACAACCCCAAAATCCCAACACTCTGAGGTACTTCATATCCGTGCCAGTTCCATCATTTAAACATTTTCATCATTTTGGGAGCTGTGCGACCGAGTAAGCGTATGTGTTTGTGCATAAGAGAAAGCGGGGCTTAATTAGACGTAGGAGTTAATTAGGGCTGTGTGGAAGCTGTGTTAGCTACAGCAGCCGCCCCCAGGGTAGAGCACAGCATACGGAGCTTTATTGACTTTCTTGCCACACACGACCTCAGACAAAATTACACAGTCACAAACACATGTAGCCCCTTTGCATACACACACACACACACACACACACACACACACACACACACACACACACACACACACACAAACATGCACTAAACACACAGACATAAATCCTGAGAACCTGTAGAGCCCAAGAGGCAGCAGGATGTTGTTGTGAATATGAACCTATGACCTCTGCCAAATCAACTGCTCTCCTCAGATTGCCCCTGCGGGTATCTCAACAACTGAAACAGCTGACAGCGTCTTCTCTGACACACTTAGAAATGCAAACACTAGCAAAGAGTGGAGAAAGGAGACAGAAGGTAGGGAGGCACGGGGAGGGTGAGGAAGAAAGATGACATAAAAGAGAATGAGCGAAAAATAGAAGGAGAAGTATAAGGGGTATAGAGACGACGGATAAATGAGAGCAGAGAAGTGAGCAGGACAGGGAGAGATGATATGACAATGGAAAGTCTCCTTTGGTGAGTCTGTATTCAGGCAGCCAGCCTCAGGGGGCATAAGTGTGGTATGAATACCAAGAGGCAGGATGACTAGGTGAAATCCTTGACTGGATAACCTTACCAGCTCCTTCAGTCACCCCTGTGTGAAGCCATCTCAAGAGAGAGAGAGGGGGGGGGGGGGGGAGAGAAGGAGGGAGAGAAGGAGAGAGAGATTGGATGCAGGAAGGAGTTGAGAGTGGAAAAGGACAGCACAAGGTAAAACAAATTAGCTCTTCATCTGCATATTAGGAAGAAAAAGATGGGGCATTAACATACTATAATAGCTAACAATTCCTCGCTTTTCTATTTGTTGAGATGCACTCATAAAAAGAGGTCATAAAGGATGTTAAGCCCTCTCTACCACGCCGGCATTCTCGCACGTCCTTTGATTCGCCTTAAGCCCTCTTATCATCTTAACGTGACGATAAACCTCTACAAAATGATTCCCCTGCTTATAATAAAAATAATTTGAACACGGCAGCAAATGTTTATGTGTGAAGTGTCGGGGCGACCTGTAGCTGTAATGTTTAGTCATGAACTCACATTTGGTGCTTATTCTACCATGAAAACTGTTTACTGCAGCACGTTGACTCTTAATATATAACTCGTGCTACAAGACATCTAATACTTGGTTGGAGTTTCGGAGTCTTCTCTCTCGTCTTAGTCTATATCTCTTATTAAACAGTAACTACCATTTGAGCCATGGTATCTGTTTTTTTTGTCCGCCTACCTGCTGCCTATATATTCAGCACTGGTGCTCCCTGTGCAACGGGTTGCCCGAGCACGTTTTGTATGTGCCCATACCGCGGATGACTGACAGCGTAGACAGCTGCTGACGAGCTTTGAAACACAAACACACAGCTACTGTCAGTCTGTCTTACGCAGGCTGACTGAAAAATGAATAGAGAGCAGACCACCTTTGTGAGCTCACTGTCTAAACAGTAATTCTGAATGGATGAACTGGATTTTTTGGACTTCTGGTGTCTTATAAATTGAATCCAGAGAGAAGTTAAGAATTAAGTTTTTTTTAATCTTGAATCTTAACTCCGCTAATGACTTAATTTATAACCAGGAACCTTTGTTGTTGTTTTAAAATACGCTCAACCTTGGCTCAGAAGTTATTTATACCTGTGCTAAAATAAGTGGCACTAAGGCCTGAACTGCAGAGATGAATCAGAGGTAACCTCAGTGAAGGACAGATGCACTATTTCATAATTTTCTGACATCAAAGGGAACAGTAGTCAGTCTGCCTCTCCTTTGGGCCACCTGCTCCAACAAGGATTCAGTGAGGCACTTTTTGTGCTGAACTGAGAAAGCTATGGCAAACAAACCTGTATCAACAATTTTCTTTCTGGCTGCACAACATGCTGTAAACACAGCACTAGCGCATTAACACCTCCAAAAAGCTAAGCGAATGTGTTCACAAGAAGTTCCAAGTTACAGTAATTACACAAGAGTGAGGAGCTATATTGTTTCTGGCACCATACAAGACCAGTATAGGAGCTGCTTTTAGCTATGATTTACTGAGGGATATATCTGGTTATTTAGCTGCTGCTCAATGATCGAGTGTTTAAGCAAGTAGCTAAGTATACCCAAAAATCAAAAATAGTGAAGTTACTGCTTTAAAGTAAGAAAATAAAAGGGGGTGCTGAAAGTTTCTCAAATGCTCTGTAGAGCTGAGAGGACCTGCAAAGTTAGGTTTCAGTTATCTGTTTGTTAATCCCTCATTTATGTGACAACACTTTCCACATAACACAAAGTCATTTTATCCAGTGTTATTGTAAGAATGTTGATTACTGATTAGCTTAGATTGAAAAAAAAAAAAAACATTTAAAAAGCAGGCATCATACCAGAATCCTTAACACTAAGTTTATTCAGATGTTTTTCTGGGACTCAACATGACCTAAAATGTTTGTTAAACCAAAATGTTTCCAGAGAAAATATCCTGACATATTTTAGAAATACGTACACACATTTTGAATACATTTTCTGCGTTTCCCTTTCAGGCTTTCTGAATCTCAGTGTGCTCATTAGTGAGTTTCTCACAGCCTTGCCATGGATAATTTCCCCTGCAACTCCTGAGAAACAGAACTTTGTGTCTGAGTGTTAAAGCACACATATTACAGCAACAGAGTCAAGAGTTCTTTGCAGCGCACGACTCCCACTTTTTTTCCTGTTGTCTTGTGATCTCCGTCTCTTCCTACCTTTCTCTCTGTCTCTATTTCTGATCTTCTCTTCTGCACCTCCACTTCTCCAAAATGTGCTAGCATGGGAGTCCCACATCTCCAAAGCTCCCTTCATCTTAATAATAGCACCTTGGTGGGAGCTTAAAATTCGGTCACACGGGGCAGGCTGTTTAAAAAAAACGCTGGTTCAGCATGCAGCGAGCCAGACCAGCAAACACAGTGAATCATGTCAGCATATACATATGTAACCCCGATAATACTGATAGCAACAAAGGGCAGTTTTGCAGTGGTACTGAATATGCCATGAATATTCAATGCTAGTCTACCACTTTGATAGCTGTTGTGTGTTTTCAGACCCCGCTGTTCTATTTTCAGACAGTTATCATCATCATCAAGCACTAGACTCCAAAGATAGACAGACATTAAGGCAGGCAGGCTGATATGAATCTAAAAATTACACTGAATCTCACTCCTCCTCTGCTGCTTTCTGCACCACTCCCTTCTTACTCACTAAGGCTAATATGCAAGTGATTACAGACGCATTAATGCATTTTCGTCTCTCTGCAAGTCTAAATGGAGGTTCGTTTATCATAACAAATGCCTACCAATATAATTTCACCCTCTTGCTGCAAATTAAATTTTGAAGGGCCTCGGAGATGTGCTGCTGCAATGTTCTGGCCTGCATGACGTCCCTTAGGAGTACCTGATTGAGCATTTTTTTATTAAAGCAATTTGGGCTGGTTGAGGGAGGGGCGCTGGCTCCACGGTGCTGCTTGTCAACACAGAAGTGGAAGATAAGGGATTTCTACATGACTAAGTGTTTCTCTCTCAGAGCAACACTTGGACAGTTGGCTGTTTGATCACCACCAATATTTTACTGTCTCGCTGGCCCTGACAGCCACCTTCATTTCATAGTCATTAACAGATGGTGGACGTGCATCTGCGTGTAAACGGCTGATATTCCCTCGCTGACGTTAGAGGCTACATGCTGAACATGCACAAAAGGATATATGAGTATACCTAAACACACACAAAAGAGCACACACACACACACACACACAACGTCTCCGATGGCTGGCACTGCTTCACCAGTAATTGGTTTCATTTGGAGGACAATAGCTGTTGGTGCTGGATATGAAACATTAGGAATTAGCCCCCTATATTCCCATTGGTCTACAAGCTGCCAACCCAATTTCAGCCACTTTATCTTTCCTACCACTGGTTACCAATCCAAACCAGGGCTCCTCTCCGCCTGCATTTCTGTCCAAGCCAAAGCTATTAATCTTTTTCTTTTTTTTTGGGACACTTGCTATGCACTCAGTCATACTGGAAGTCAATTATAGGTCACAGAAATGAATTCCTTTGTAATATAGCTGTAATAGTTTAGTTGATCATTCAACCTTTCTCTCGCCACTGCATGCAACCTTGTGAAAAGCGTCAAACCTCGTCTTTGTCCCTGTTGATAATTTTGACCTTTAATTGTTCTTTTTACTCAAAGCTTTTACTATGTCGGATACTGCGTCTTTGTGATTCCATTTGAAAGCCTCATATTTACAAATGAACACAGAGAACTTAGGAAACAGACAGTTCATTCAGTTTCCAGTGTCAGAGTCCCGGAAATCAAACCTCTTATCTGTGATGTTCCATCAATACACAACTGTGTGCCACTCTGTTGACAGTTCATGGGAGACTGAGTTTGTGCTTTCATACAATGTTGATCTGAATGTTTACACGCAAATGAGATTCATATAATTATAGTGCTATCAGTTCAGGACAGGAAAATCTACGCTTATCACATCGAAATCCTTTATTTACTGTCCCAGTCACCTTTTCCATTGTTCCAAATATCACACTGAGAATTAATTGTTGTTTAACAAGGACTAAACTGGAGCCTAGGGCAAAATAATCACTTGTGAAATTCAGCAACATTTCTTTTAATTGTTGTTGCCTTGCCTTAATGAATCGCAGCAGTATAGAGGTGATGGTGGAGACTTCAGATGTTTTTTGCGTGCTAATTAGATTATGTTCAACACTACAAGTCAGCACTTAACCCATTGACTACACGTTCAAAGAAAGACCCTGTTGCATTTGTTTGTGTGATTTAAACTGGTTATTCTAGTGCTACATGGTCTCTGGAGGCTTTAATGATTTTTTTGTGTGTGTGTGTGTGTGTGTGTGTGTGTGTGTGTGTGTGTGTGTGTGTGTGTGTGTGTGTGTGTGTGTGTGTGTGTGTGCGTGCGTGCGTGCGTGCGTGCGTGCGTGCGTGCGTGCGTGCGTGCGTGCGTGCGTGCGTGCGTGCGTGTTTGTGTGTGTGTGATACAGGGACGCAGACCAGGCTACTTTTCCTTCCTGGATCCCTTCTCCCCTGGAGTCTGGCTCTTCATGCTTCTGGCCTACTTGGCTGTTAGCTGCGTCCTCTTTCTGGTGGCCAGGTAAAGAGCTCAGCAGTACAGTTAAGAAGAGGAGAGAGAAAACATTGAGTGACAAACAGAGGGGTAGAGTACAGAGAGGAAGAACACCAACAGGTTTATTAAGGGGTTATACAGAGGAGGAAACAGGTGTCTGTTCTCTCGCTTTTCTTCAGTTGATCTTCAACATCAAGGGGGGAGAGCTTTTCCCCTCCCTGTGGTTTCGTACTCAGCGTTAAACTGACACCTGCTGGTGAGGAAGGGAACTGGAACTGAAAAAACTCCTGCTGCATGTTTTAATTGCCTATACAACTGAAACATTATCAAATGACATTGTATCTTATGAATAAATAAATCTCCTGTATCACTCAGTAGAAACAAATGACTAATGGATGTATGTCTTTTCAGAAGAGAGTCTTAAGAGCGTTAGACTGAAGAATATGAAAATAGAAGTGTGGTGATTGGATCATGAGCATTATGTAAATAATATGCATTCTCTGTTTTTTTTCTTACATGTGTTAAGAATACTATATCATACACAAGCATGTCGCAAATGAAATTTGCATTAAAGGCAGAATGTGCGACATTTTACACATAAATAAAGCAGAAATCCAGTTTATCCTCTGTAAATATCTCTCTAAGTCCTGACTGTCTACAATGAGTGTGACGGCCGGCCCACTCACACCCCTGTAAAATCCCCCCTATAAAAGCTGTTTGAGTGAGGGACTATAGAAAAGAAGAAGAATATATTGTACTCACTGCTAATTTGAATGTCACGTAAACGTTTTTAGATCATGGTCATTACGTGTAAATGTACATGCAATGTGAAGCCACGAGCTAACTAAAGAGCGCTACCATTAGCCTGCTAACACAACAATGCAGCTCGAGACAAGGACAATTTTGTCTGACACTTGCACTTAGTGCTTAATTAATGTGCGTTCCAATTTGATAACTCCTTCGTGCAAACGCGAGGGGAGAGGGGTTAGAGGTGTGTCGCTGTAGGAGAGCGGAGGATTCAGTGTGGCGGAGGTGTCGCCAAACAGCAGTTTGTTTTGGTTTCATGCTTGTGCTCCAGGGAGACATCTACTGGACCAAAAAGTCGCACCTTCTTTCTTTAAAGCACAATTGCTACACATCATAAACACAGTACGAGGTTTATCTAGAGAAGCTAGTATGAAGCGCTTTGTAGTTTGTGTTTCTGTAACTCCATCACAGTCCAGGGAAACAAAGACCAGGAATCTCGTCCTAAATCTTTGGAATACAAATCCACTTTATTACAAAAAGGATATTTTCCAAGCCAGTTTGAACCGGTTCGGTCAGCTACCAATTATTCTTACGATCTAAATATGGGAAAGACTAATAATGTTGATGTTATCCTAAAAAAATGTTCACCCTAAAACCATTGAATTCCAACTTTTTTTTATTTTTGTTCAACAAGGCAGACCAGAAGGACATTTACCTTTGTTTCAACACAGGGATAATATGTGCACAAATAAGAATTCTTTCACCTCTTCTGTTTAAGTAGGCAGCACAGGGGGAATGAAAAGCAGGTTGATTCTCTCTCTAGAGAGTCACGCTGACTTTGTGCTCAGTCAAATATTAGAGATGTTTTTTTCCTTATCTCTCTCTCTCTCTCTCTTTCTGTCTTCATTTCTATTTGCTCTGTCTCTTGAGTTTTGCTCTCGTCAAAATACCTAATCCAGCTTTCATTCCCACTCATGTTGGCTATACTCCTCCAGTGATTTACTCTGTTATCAATCTCTGTGTCTCATTCTGCCCAGATTGACTCCCTATGAGTGGTACAACCCCCACCCCTGCCTAAAAGGTCGCTGTAACCTGCTGATCAACCAGTATTCACTGGGCAACAGTTTCTGGTTCCCTGTTGGAGGCTTCATGCAGCAAGGATCCACAATTGCTCCCCGAGCTCTGTCAACACGATGTGTCAGCGGAGTCTGGTTTGTATTCTTGACAGAGACACACAAACAGGAATTGAATTTAAATGTGTGTTTTAATTCTGGGCATATTGCTCCATCATGAATACATTTCATCTTTTTATTTGATCTTGAAGCTTGAGTGCAAATTATGGGGACATCATTGTTCCAGTTGAAATAGTGAAGGCAGTTCTGCATGCATATACAGGAGACATTATGACTGTTAGCACCTTGTATTTAAATCCCTCCTGGGTGATTACAAGTGGATAGCCTGAATGCCAGCTGTGAAGGCACCCCAATGTGTCCTGAAGACAGATTGGTCCGACTCACCGAAGTGGTCTGGCATATTGCCAACTTGGTTTGGTTGTGTAAGATACTCATGCCTTCTGGGCAGCATTAAGGACCGACCCCTCAACTTGAAGAACAATGCTGACTCCTACTCTGTGTCAACAACTATTTGCATGCGACGCAGGCAAGTGAGTTCTGAACTCAAGTACTCAATGAAGAAGGACTGTTGATGAATGCCTGTACTTAAGTGCTGTCCTCTTATTATCAGATCACCCAGGAGGGATGTGCATGCAAAGTGCAAACAACCTCATTGTCTGCGTATGTCTGCCTTTGCAGCAAAAACTACATTCCTTTTATCCAAACTGAACATTGTCACCTTCATCCGTACCCACCGCCACATTCATCCATCTGTCCCGTCATCCTCTGAAAGTCCTGCAGTGTCTTCTTTTCTCAGGTGTGCAGTTTTTTTTTTTATCCTCCTACATTTTCACCCAGACAATCCGTCTTCATACACCTGCTTGCACATTTACATACTTTTATAGGTGAATACATATGTTCTTGTCCCTTGCCTTTCCTCCACAGGTGGGCCTTCACATTAATCATCATCTCATCCTACACTGCCAACCTGGCTGCCTTCCTGACAGTGCAGAGGATGGAGGTCCCCATTGAGTCCGTAGACGACCTGGCTGATCAGACAGCGATAGAGTACGGCACCATGCACGGCGGATCCACAATGACCTTCTTTCAGGTCAGAGGTTAAACACATAATTGCATATGATCGATTGTTTATACTATTAAACGGCCACACACCCACATGTAGACACACCTAAGATCACCTGCAGTGATCAATGAGCCATCAGCTGTGCTATCCTTCTCATCACCTTCCTGTCCTTCCTGTCTTCCCCATCTAACCACAGGTTTTATCTGTTTCCTGTCTGTTCGCGACACAACCGTTCAATATCCCTATCCTTGGGGAAATGTGGCACTGTCCAAGACCTTAAGAGAGGCACACACTATCCACTATTTTGCTCTCAAGACTTGACCTCCCAAGAGTGAGAGAGAAACAGAGTGTTACACAGAGAGAGACAGTGAAGGATGTATAGAGGAAAGGAGAAAGGGACATTATCCTTGTCTTTCATTACGCGTTCACGTCCACTGGACCTTGAATAACTCAGGGAAGACATGCCAAGAGAAAGTCGAGGACATGTTAGGACCTTAACTGAGGATTCTGTTCTAATCTCTGATGCTACACAAGGAGAAAACATACAGTATATGCTGCTAAACAAACATCTACATTTTAACTGCAAAACACCTTTGGGAGGGAGGGAAAAGGAAAAGGAAAAAAGAAATGAAAAACAAATCTGCTCTTCTGAAAAATTGAAGAATATGTATAACTTTGTATGACTGTTGTTTACTGTCTCCCACATCTGAGTCTGTGTGAATCTGAACCGTTGATTGTGTCTGGCGCTGCAGAACTCTCGCTACCAGACCTACCAGCGCATGTGGAACTTCATGCACTCAAAACAGCCCAGTGTGTTTGTGAAGAGCACGGAGGAGGGCATCGCCCGTGTCCTCAACTCTAACTATGCCTACCTGTTAGAGAGTACAATGAACGAGTACTACCGTCAGAGGAACTGCAACCTGACGCAGATTGGAGGACTGCTTGACACCAAGGGCTATGGAATTGGCATGCCGCTGGGTGAGTGGAGGATGATGGTGTCGGGGAGAAGGGTTAAAAGAAGAGAAAAGAAAAAGGACAACTTAACAGTGTCCTCACACAGGTGGGGGACCTGATTGATAACAGCGTCTTAAATTGGTTTAAGTTTGGTTTTAGTTTAATAGCGATATAGGGAGGAACTGAGGTCCACTGTAAAATGAAGGCAGCAGAGGGTAAAAGCTGAGGGTTTTGCTTAAATTTGCTGCATAATTCATTCAAACTAAAGCTAAGAAGGGGGAATTGAAGAGCAGGGGTATTAGTTGGAGGATACACCATAAACGTCACATTAGTGCATTACATTGAAAAGTAAAGCCTCAGAAAAGCCAAACTATTAGCTGCTATCATGGGGGAAAGTGATGCAAAAAGTGAGAAACTTCAGAAATAAAAAAGACTAAGTACTACACTTTAAAAGAGCAGCTGTTTCCCTGCTGTGATCAGAGAAGTAAGGAAGAGAAAAGCAATGTGAAATATTGTTCCCTTCACTGCTCTGAGAGTGTACACCAACACTGTTTACTTACACTTTGATCTCAGGTTGAATTGTGGGAGAGAAACACACCTTAAAGTAAACACGATTAATTTTGATTCCTCTGATCTTTAAAGGACAGATAGAGCCGCAGTTTAGTGGATCATTTTCTGTGCCGCATACTGTGATGTGACCTGTAGAACACATCTAAACAGATGTAAGCCCTTTAATCCTATAGTCAGAATCCTTTCCTAATCCTTTTGTTTGAAGTTTTCTAAAATAGTAACATAAATGCTCATTCAATACAGCCAATAAGGTCCCCTAAAAACATACCTACCTATGTTCATAAATAGAATGTATCTAAATATCTTATCACCTTTCTCTCTACCCTTCAGGGTCAGTGTACCGTGATGAGTTTGACCTGGCCATCCTCAAAATGCAGGAGGACAATCGTTTGGAGATCCTCAAGAGGAAGTGGTGGGATGGTGGCAAGTGTCCAAAAGAAGAGGACCACCGTGCCAAAGGTTTAACTCCGGCTAATCCTCATCTGCTTGTTCTTCTGCTCCACTTCAGCTTGTGTCTGGAACAACACTTCAACAAATCCCTTTTCCTGTCCTCTCTGTCCCATTGTCTCCAGGTCTGGGCATGGAGAACATCGGCGGTATCTTTGTGGTGCTGGTGTGCGGCCTGCTGGTGGCTATCTTCATGGCAGTGCTGGAGTTTGTCTGGATGTTAAGGCAGGCGCCAGGAGATGAGGTGAGAGAGGGCTATTTAACCTGCATCTGCTTTGTCTCCCTCTCCCCTCCCTGGTACCCTCACCCTCGGGGAGCAGCAAGGCTTTCCAGCTTCTAGCTTTGATAGAAAGTGTAGCAGGTGCCTCCTTTGGGTGACATGTGGCACCATCAGTACAGCCGATGAGCCATTAACCGCACAAAACCAAAGATATACCTCATTTATACCTCACTAAGAGTAAATGCATATATGGAATATTTTCTATTTGTAGCAGTAAGATTCATTCATATATCCTTTACTTATAATATGGTGCATTATATGTAACACTGACAGTAGCTGGATCTTATTGGTGGTGAACACATGCAATGAGAGTTCACACTTAAAGATAACTGTGGTTGCTTTATCCCAGCCTTAATGAACTCATCTATTTACTGAAAAGATGTCTGCCATTGTGTGCCCATGCATCTTCACCTGAAAATTAAATTGTCGGTCAATAATTGACCGCCAACACACCCACATGTGGGACGTAGAGGTGAGGATCTAAAGAATTATACTTTCTGTAGACAAAAGAATGTTATTATTGCTTGTGTAAAGTGCTAAACACAAATAGTGTGTGATTACTATAATCAGAAAAACTGTAGACGTTTTTGAATTCAAATATATATTGAGGTATAGATTTTCTTGTAGCTACATTCAGAGTGAGGACTAGGAAGCAACATGAGGAGTGTCTCCAATCTATTGACAGAACTCCTACCTCTTTAAAAGAGGAGGCATTTTTATCAGTCCATGGACGTTGCCAGGAAATGTTCAGATTTGTTTGTGAAGGAGGTCATCTTCGCTGCTAATGATTATGTTGTTGACAAGTATTTCAGAGACAGATGTGCATGCAGTGTTCTGATATATTATATGGTAATATCTGATGTGATTCCTTTAAAAAAAAAAAAAAAAAGAAGATACTTGATAAATGTCTTTTCATGGACTCCGCACTGTGATTTGAATTCAATAAACATTCAGAATGTGAAAGTCAAAAACCAACTCATGTGATTTCTTCTTTTTAAGAGGCATCAATTAATTTTACACTCCAACATGTAGACTGTGTGTGTGAATGGGTGTTAAGTTGTGTGATTTAAACCTGTTTGAATCTGTATAGTTGTTATTCTGCAGCTGCAGTTTTTGTGTAATGGGAGTAAGCCTCTACTGTGTTGATCTGAGCGGCAGTATCAATAATAAAATTATGGTTTACATGCAGTATAAAAGTGAAGCACTTAATCGTCCGTCCAGGAGGTGTAATGTTAATTTCAAAGTCGGTGTGTGTGTCTAAAAACACAAGTTACCTTTATGTCTGCACTCCATGCAATCTTAGTTTTACTGCTGTGTGTTGAAGCTACACCATCCATCGCTCTGTTGATCTACCACCGTAAACTATTTTTTTTAAATAACCATGAAATGTTTGTGTTATGTGTCTGTGATGTCCATCAGTCTGTCCTGAAATCATCAGTCAGTCAGTGAGTTGTCTGGCCTCTCTCCCTTTCTCTCCCTCTCTTATCCCCTCTTCCCTCTCTTTTTCTCCCTGTGTGTGTGCCTGCAGCAGTCAGTGTGTGAGGAGATGCTGCGGGAGCTCCAGGGGATCGTCCTGTGTCGCGACAGCTTGCAGGTGAGGCGTCGACGGTCTTCTTCATTGATGCGACCGCGGCCTTTACCCCTGGAGGAGCGTCGGGCGCGAGCCGCTGCCGTCAGCCTCAGCAACGGGAAGCTGTGCGGGGGCACCGGACTGCCTGAACCCCTCTCCCATAGACTGGCGCAGGAGGCCGCCCTGGTTGCAAGGGGCTGCAGCCACATCCGTATTTGCCCTGAATGTCGACGCTTCCAGGGATTGAGGATGCGTCCTGGAGGGGCCACAGGGACCCTCCCCTCTCCCACGCACAGTGAGGAGAGCATAGAGTGGGACAAGACCACAAATAGCAGTGAACCTGAATAACGCCAAGTGATTCCAACAGGACGGACTTTCCCAGCAGCCACCTCTCTGCTTTTCAGGGATCAGAGATCACATGGTGTTTTGGTTCAGCTGATCAGAGTTTTATCATAAAGGGCAGGACGATGCTGTGAACTTTGTTCTGCCCTGGAGGCACAGCCAGTTAGCAGTTTTGGAATCTCCTTGGGTGAATTTGTACCTTGAACACAGGAAAAACTGATGAGTCTGTCTCATTGTGGTCTGTCCCTGTTGGCCCTTTGTACCATGTAAAACAGTACGGACAAAAACGGCTATGGGGCATTTGTACTATGCAGTATTTTCAGTCATTTATCATTGTGCTCTTTCCTTTTTTTCTTCTTTTTAAATTATTTCTGTCCTCTGTTGGATTATCAGTACTGAATATTGTTATTCGATTCTAAAAAAAGAAAACTTTAAACAAGTTCCTTTTTCTTATCTGTCAGTTGAACGTATATTGCCTCTGAAGAGCTGCAAAGACAAACAGTCTAATGCAAGGTCAACCTTCAAATCCTTTTATTTTGAAAGTGCCAAAAACCACGAGTATAATCTTGTGGCTGGAGAGAGCACCACGGCCTTGAGAAGACAACAAACTGAACCTAGAATAACAAACAGAGACATTCAGACAAATGGACATTTTTTTTATAGTAGTGATATTCTATTAAAAAAAAAAGTTTTAACTGTTGGTATCTCTGAAAGACAGCGATGCATGTCCAGACGTGTTGGCAGGAGCTTGCTGAATGCTCGTTTGCTGGTGGCTGAGTCGCTGAAAGAATGATTTCCTGTTTTGAATACCTGCTTAAAATGGTTATTGCTTCACACAACACACATACACAACAGCATCCATTAATTCTCTTATTCCATCTGTCCGACATTTTAAACACTATGAAACATTTATTGTCTCTTCACTTGTCCTCTTTATGATCTCTCACTTAAACGTATATCTACTGTCTCCTGCATAGCACACACTCTCTGTTCGAGGTTAGCACTGATTTTCTCCATCTCACATATTTAAAAATGATTCCGTTTTATGAGAATAAACGGGCGTGGTAATGAAACCCAATATATATCACAACCAACTAAAAAAAAAAGAAGCTCCCTGGTAACATAAGTGGGTTTTTATATCAGCAGTTGACTATCATTCTGTTAAATGTCAAAGCAGTTAAACTTTTATTGGCTGTGATGTTTACACACTGCATTGGAGGAGTAGTTCAGTTCAGAACAGCCTAGAGGCCCCTTGACATTATAATTATTTTATTTCTGAAAACACTGCAAATGTGAATGTTTTGATTAGGCCCGAAGAGAAAAAAATTTGTTTTAGTTGACTCAGTCAACTGATTTTGGAAGTGGTAAAAATCTAGGGCAGGCTGATAAAGTTGTCATTTAAATCTTTTTTTATCTGTATTCATTCATGTATTTGTTTTTATTTGCATCACATAAACCAGTGGTTCTCAACTGGTCTAGTCTCAGGACCCACCACCAAGTCCTTTGTGAAAAAATTGAGAGCAAAATTTTGGAAATGTTTTCAACCAATGAGATTTGTTTAATCCGGTACAAAACATATGACAGAACAAAGAGATGAAACAAAACAAACATGCTTTAAACCTGATTTTAAGACACTTTTTTGACACTTGAAAACGACTCCACGACCCACCAGTTGAGAACCACTGATATAAACCATACGTACAGAAGTAAAATAATGACACAAAAAAACCACCAGCAACATTATTCTTCATTTCAGCAAAGACTGTGACTTAGTATTTTCTCATTGAACTGACCTTTTTGATAGCCTGACTGTTGCACAGAGGGGAATCAGCTGTCATCCTAATGTCTACATGCTCCTTTTTATTTCTGATCCATCCATCATTTAAAAAAAAATGCCTATCAGGTGCCGTCAATCATCATTCCTCAGAACTAGGCCACCAAACTCTACACAGCTTGAAGTTACTGCTGCAGTTCCTCTTGTATTTTTATAAGCCATGTTCACTTTCTTTCTGTCATTTTTTACCTGCAGGTTATCTGCATATTCTCTTTAAAGTAGCAACCTCTGTCTTTCTTTTTATTGTACTTGATTGTCCATCAAATCTCATTCTTCATATGTCACAAAATCAAACCGGCTTACCTACCTACACACAAATCAAAACCTTTTCCTTTCCAATCCAAACTTGCCCCCAGCATCCACCCACGAACAAAACAAGGCAATAGCATATCTCTTTGAGACATAAAGAAGTCAACCTACATCCTTCTTAGTTCCTGAATGTTCTGACTGCTCCCAGATTCCCGTACAAAGTTCTTTCAAACAACAAAGGCATGACAAAACTGGTGTAATGCCAATAAAACATCAAGGTGGCATATCCATAGAACTCAGATAGTAGATTGACACTAAAATGAAATAAAAACCTTGGACAAGAATTGCCTAAAGGGACCTTAAAGACATTAAAAACTCAAGCCATAATTGTGCATCTATAGTGTTACAATTTGTATTATGGTAAAAAAGGGACAATTGATGAAACATCACAAGATAACAAAATGCATCCCTTTGCAAATTAATCTGAAGTACCCTGTAATGTTATACACATTGATTTGATGTGTTTATATGTGTATCATATATATGTGTGTGTGTGTGTGTGTGTGTGTGTGTGTGTGTGCGTGCGTGCGTGCGTGCGTGTGTGTGTGTGTGTGTGTGTGTGTGTGTGTGTGTGTGTGTGTGTGTGTGTGTGTGTGTTCCAACTGTTGCCTTGTTGAATCAGTTTTTTTTATTCACCGGCACAGTAACATCTCTACATATGACCTCACCCAAACTGCCTCTATGTATTTTGAGCACCTGTTCTTGCATGAAGGGCTGTGATTGGTGCGCTGTTTCAAAGGCCGGTGAACAGGTGAAACTGTGATGATCGGCTGCTGACAGACCTGGAGTAAACTGCATTATCAGCATCATTATTCTTCTACAGAGTTGCCAGTGAACATGTTTGCAACAAGAATACCAAATGTATATGGTTTATTATGTGTTTTTTTTTGTGTGTGCCATTTTTTTCATGTCAGTTTACTAAGTTCACACAGTGTTCAGACTCAGGTCTGCAACGTGTCTGAAATCCCACAAAAATGCAGAGGCGTTTGAACCAGCACTGAATCTGGCTCCCCAAGGAAATTATTGGGAATTCCAAAAGCAGTGTGGTAATAGTACCAATTCACCTAGTTGTCAACTAATTACCTGTTGATGTCTTACAGTTGGTGTGTAAATACAGTTTGATCAACAGGGTTCCCCAGTAATGGTTCAAAGTGTTGTAACAGTCATTTCACACACCTACATGTGTATCAGGATTATGTGGACACATTATCAGACATTTAGACACATACAAATGCACATAAGCACAGTTTGTGAGCATTTGATTAAAAAAAACAACTCCTCGCAGACAGTAAACTTTATATACTTCTTTATATAATAAGTTGTTCAAGGGAAATTGCCAAGAAAATAGCAAAGAAAGAAAACCAAATTTCTTTATGCGTTTTATAAAAGAAGTTTCTATCCATTTGCTGAATGTTACTTTGAAACTCATGAAAGTGGGGAGGCGCTCGTTGCACCCGATGCTAACTCCTTAAACACTCAAAACATTTACAGGGGTGCTAAATCAAGCGTAGTTGGAATGAGATTGCCAATTACCTTGAAGGCAGGACAAGCAGTGCAGTAAGAATTAAAACAAATCCCACTGAAACACTGGACAGCCTTCGCTGAGAGACCTCTGAGTCAGATGGCAGGGATTGGCTGCTATATTTTATATGCTTTATTTTCTTATGTTGACATTTTTATCCCATTATAAATACATTTCTAAAAACAACCTTCTGTGGGGGTTCTGGGTTTGTCTTTTCTCTTACTCGGATTTATACGACCTTCTAATCTGTTTAGATCTGCCATTCTTAAAAGCCTCTGAGTGCACTCTGTTTTCTTAGTTTAATATTCAGCCAGGAGAAATATTCAGACAGTGCTCATGTTGTTGTATTTTTGCACTATGAGGATGCATGGAGTTTCTTGCTGAATTAACGTGATGATTTGTTGAGTGAACCAGAGGGAAATGATGCATTAACCTCCCCTTTCTCTCCAGGAGCTAAATCAACATCTGTACACTTGTGAATCTGTTAAAGAGCGGAGAATTTGCGTGGGTGTGAAGTTTTAACGTGGGGGTAATGAGTTTAGCAACTCACTCATGTGCTATATTTGCATCCACTCAGCCGTAGTCCATCCATCAATGTGATTTTCAGTGGATGTTTCTGCCTTCTCAGGATAGTGAGTGAACGCCAAACAACAAACTGCATCTAGTTTATGGTTTCATTCAGACTCCTCTCGCTCTCCTCTCTGAGTGCCAGTCTCACCATCTCTCCATGACAAGTTTACTCACCAACTGCACGTCTCAGTGCATCTCCCCTGCACCTACGGAACTCTTAACAAGAGTGACAAACACACCTCAACACTCGCTGCCACCTGTATGTCACTGCTGTGTCAAGTTTATTTAACCATGCTCATGCTTCTGCTGCTCCAGGTTCATAAACTCATCACATCTCTACCCACCAGTGACGTGCTGAACTGCTGCTAGATTTATGGAGGCCACGTTGAGTACCGAGTGCCTGCAGAGCTGTGTGCAAAGCCGCTTCACTCCTCTTTGCTCCTGATCTGCTTTCACTTCTACGATGCCTAAACCTGACACACACATGAGATGCTTATATACTGTACATTCTTTATATATTATTCATTCATTCAAAGACTTGTATTCATATTGACTTAATTACTTTCTGATATAAATTTTCAAATCTATTCATAACATTTTCACGGCCAAGATTTCATCTTTGTCATACAACTGCTTTCTCTCCTCTGACAGCAGATTTCCCAAGGTTAACAGCCTGCATGTGTACATCCGCCCCATAACAACCACTAATAAGCAGCAGATCTAAGGACACCAATTGAGAGACAAAGCAGTCAATCAGTGGAACTGCACTAATTCACAGTGAGACAGGCGCACATTTTTAAGTGAGGGCTTTCCTATTGATTTGCTAGCAGTTCATTGCTAAAGGCGTGTTGTTGATGTTGGGGTGTACTGAAAGAAAAGGTATTCAGAGTGAAAGAATACCATCCAAGGTGAAGCACTGTCGAGGCTGCTATACAGCCTTTTGTTGTTGACAGTTTTTGTTGAACTTATTGACCAAAACATCTTGGCATTGTTTGTCTTTCAGAGAAATAAAATGGAGTTTCATTTATTTTGTGTTTTGTTCCTTCACTATTCATTCTCACCTTGATCGATGGCACCACAGATGGGGAAGCATCGATTACCTAATTTTGTGTTTCTGTGTGGGGGTGAGAGGGAGTGTGTGTTCACTGTGTTGGTGTGTTTGTATGGGCTCTCTGTAATGCTCTGGCCTCCCTGGGAAATCAGTGTGGGCATCTGGATTCATCAGCTGGAAGGCCTTTCATTGCGTCATTACCCAAAAGCTGAACAGACAGCCAAGTCAAATTCCAGAGGAGGCACAGCAGCCAGTGCATATTTTCAGATATTCTTCAGAAAAATTCAAGCGGACAGCTTTTATCGTGGAAATCTATCAACAGGGTACTGCCTAACAAAACTACATGAGTTCTTTAGAGTTATTTTTTAAAGGTAAAACAGTCATTGAAGGCGTTTTGGAATTGGTGTAAAAAGTCAGTGTTCACCTTGAATTTAAGCTCTAAAGGTAGAGTGCTTATCTGTCACGCTCCATAACAACTCCACCTTTGATCAGAGCATAATTTTTCTCCCATAAATTAAATCAGTGACAGCAGACAAACATTCCCAGGGTTAAAATTAGAACAAGTCCATTAATCATGGACTAAACACCTGCCTGCTGGTTGTGAAAAAGTTTAACCTGTGGATATAAATGTAGGGAATATCATGAACTCCAACTACAATGAGGAAAGGGATGATTTACCCTCATTCTATTTAGCTTAAAAATAATTCAAGTTCCATATTATGCGACTACATTTCAACTTAACTGCATTTCAGAGGGGAAAGGTATGCTTTTTTTCTGAACATACTTAACAGCTAAAGAGTTACATTGTACCAAATAAATACATTTACCTGCAAGTGCATTCTTAGAGCTTCAACCAGTGGTTCCATACTTGTCATGCCTTATAAAACAGTGTTTTATTCTGGCCCCTTGTAACAATTCATTTGTTTAAAGAGTTCTAAGCAGGTCCGCCAAACACAGTTTCCTTCTTAACTTCCTGAAGGGATTTTCTTTCGATGAGTTTGAGAACGTATGAGGTAAAATTGTTAAATATTTTGCAAATCAAAAGGAGAATAAATTTGAAATTTATAAAAGGAAAAAAAGCAGTGAAGGTGAGAATGAGGATCGTGTTTCCTCCTTTCTCCTACCCCCCAGAAATGATCTCATGACCCCTTCCATTTATTCTGTGACCATTTGGAAAGGACTCAGACCCCTTTGTTGGAATCCACTGAAACAAAACAGATAAAAGATCATACCAAAAAAAAAAGTATACTTCAAGTAAATTAAGTAATTTAAAGTATCTGTTCCACAATCCGCTACAGAGGAAAGATTGCACATGGTACATGACAATAATGTGTCAGAAGGAATTATTTGACTTTGATTAAAATAAAATAGTGATTTAAGATGGGGTTTTTTAACATTGCACAAATACATCTGTCTTTTGACTTAATGTATTTTAACTTGTGACGGAAAATTTGACATTCCTCTTTTGGTATTTTTAGTATTTACTTCGTACTTTCAGCCCCGAATGACCAATGCAGAGTATTTTACATAAGCATTTACATACAACAAATACATATGACAGATAATACTACTTAGCACAAGGCTAACCTTTTGCTAAGTAGTAACATTTTTGCATGTTCCCTACCAACAGATGCACTATGCATATAGTCATTTTTAGCACTGGGAGGACGTCAGAAAACCACATCAAACCCCAACAATTAAAAACACAGACTCTGAAAGCCAAGGCTCATTATGGTTTGAGGAGAAAAAAAAACATGGTTCTCAGATAAAGGCATCTTGAGCTCCAGTCTTAATTGGTCATAAGACCACAGAATGATCTTAATCCCAAAGTAATCGATTCATTACCTCCCTGATGAAAGGCTAAGCTAAGAAATCATAGTGGGCTGTGAAAAAGTTGCACGAATGAAAGCCTTGAAATGTTTATCTGGCTCCCCGCAGGGAAAGTTAACTTTTATCGAATCTGAGCAGATTCATCGTATTTCCTGCACCATTAACTGTTATTTTGCCTTCTTCTTGTTATGTCCACCTCATATTGACATTTCTTTTTGTTTATTGTTTGAATTTCCCCCCTTCGCATCTGTATGTTGATATAAAACCAGGCAGCCTAGAATATTACAGTTTACCAGTCTCTTATTTGTCTAATGTTCATGTTACCAGGTTACATCACACTTTCTGTACCACCATATATGGCAACTTATCCACTGATCACACAATTGTATTCTCATTGTCATCATTGCTAACATGGCTATTGATTGTAAAGCCTTTACTGCTGTGTTTATACAAGACAGCACACTTATCATTCTTAAATGTGATTGTGTTCCTCTAATATTCTTTTTTTTTACCAAAGACACCATCTTTGAAAGCATAAACAGTCATTTGCTACATCTAGTGGGCATTACACGACATTACATACACTTTATGGTGAACTATGGATACATGCAGATCGATCAGCCTATTTTGTACTCTGGTGATGAAATATGGTACCAACAGCCACAGTTTCAGGCATACTTAATCATGAGCTGAAACTTGATAATGTTAAGAGATAAGATAAGATATTCCTTTATTCATCTCACAACGGAGAAAGTTACATTGTTGTAGGTGTCACTTTCGTTTTACAAACATGTCACGGTCTTATTTAACAGAACAAACAAATGTCTCTCACCGAGAGGAGCAGCTGCCTTTAGATCTTTTTAGTCTGTCTTCTTAGATGTTCAGAGCATTCAGGCCAAATTCAGAGAGCAGGTCCTGGTGATTTTGATGAAGCTCTGTGCTCTTGCCCTTCCATCCCTGTCCAGCCACAGACAGCCGGGAAGTCAGACTGTCTAGAGTATCCTGTGGGGAAAAAAATCTTTGATTAGAAGTGACGTAAAGTTTTCCCTTTAACTCACCCAGTTGTCTAACCTGATCTCCTTCCTTCCCTTGAACCACTTTCAACTCTGGTGAGTTACAGGACCGTGCTGATGGGGAAGAGACATAATTACATTCTCTGTCACACAAGGAGAGAAAGAAGTAATGATAATTACTTATTAAAAATCCTGGCTGCATAATCACAGGCTGAGTCTACGATAAAGGGCTCGCGGCTTGACCACTTATCTTTGAAGATCTGCTCTCTGAAAATGTGCGTCTACTGTCTGTGCTCAGCCAACTGGCCTGATCCTATTAAGGTCCATACTGACCCCCATTCTATGTCATTTACATCAGGGAGTCTTATTGTCCTTAGCAGAGTTATTATTATGCACCTATAGGTTAGCATAACATTTACATCATAAGTGTGGGTGTTATAAGCTTAAGGACTTGCGCGTGTTGCTTGAAAAGAGTCCAGTAGGAAAAATGAAACGTGTTCCAACAGCTTAAGAACCTCCTGTGCTTCACTTCAGATCGTCTCTGTGACTTTTACATTTTACTGAATACTCATTTGTATGTCCATCCAGGCTTACTTGAAGATCAATGTTGTGTGTCTTTGTAACGCCAAAACATAACTTTTAAAGTTCACCTTTTCCTATAGATCCAAATGCCTGCTTATGACCTTTGAGAAAAGGTTGGGCAGTTTATAAACAGTGTGAGGCTTTTTGTAGAGCTGTTTACAGCACAGTTTTAGCTGTTATCTCTTAACTGGGGAAAGTGAGTTTAATGCTCTGTTAACACGTGGGCTTGTTCAACAATATGACACTTAGTAAGTACTTTTTTTATATGGCACTTTTTAAACACTCAGTCACAAAGTGCTTCACAATTAAAACAATCAAACAATTCATACAGTCCAAAAAAATTTACATAAATAAATCACAACGTCAAAAACAAGGCAAGGTTAAGATCAGGAAAACACATGCACAAACACACACACAAAAAAAGAGTAGGCACAAGAAAGGGTTTTTGGGTTACATGAAGGCTTGTCTGTACAGGTGAGTTTTTAGTTGCTTCTTGAAATTTTCCAAAGATTCTGCTGATCTGAAGGTGTGTTGATTCCAAAGAGTGGGGGCTAAAAAAAGCGAAGCCACGATCACCTTTTGTTTTTTAATTAGAGCTGGGGATGGAAAAAAGGCCAAGATTAGATGATCTGAGTAGACGAGGCGTGGGATATGGAACGAGGAGGTCTGAAATGTAGCTGGGGGCAAGGTCGTGCAATGCTTTGTATGTAAGTAACAGGATTTTGTCATGGATTCTGAATTTTACTGTAAGCCAATGAAGGGAGGCAAGAACTGGGGAGATGTGGGAACGATGGCTGGTTGGTGTTAATTATCTGGCGGCTGCATTTTAAACTAGCTGTAACGTAACGGTTTAGTGATGATTATGATACTTTATGTGAGCCGTGCAGCAGTGAATATAATTTTGGTACATTGAAACTGTATCAATATAGTGACATTAACATGTTAACTTTCACATCCTAATGTTGGCACAGGGCCACCATCCCAAGCACGGACATGATCTTATGGAGAAGTTTTTCTACCAGTGAAAAACGGATAAGGGCTGATCTCACTCCAGAGGCAAGAGAAAATACCAATCTAGATTAAGCCACGAACATCCAGTATAGAAAAGTGAAGAGTAATGGGGACAAAGCTGCCCTTTATCAGGACAGCAACACATCGTTCATCCTAACCGAATGGCACATACCTGTAAGCAGGTTTACAGTGTGTGGGGCCTCAAAGATGTCTGGTCAAACATACTGACGCCTGTTTGTGGCTACAGTTTATCAGCGTCATTCATTTGTGAATGGTAAATTGACTTCTTCTGACCATTCAAAGTGCTTGTACACTCGTCCATTCACAAACACATTCATACACTGATTGCAGATTGCATTACTCTGAAAAGTGGCCATCAGTATTAACTACTCACATTCATATGAATTCAAACTTCAATGTTAATACCAGTGGGAGAAATTTAGAATTCAATGTCTTGCGGAAGGGCAGTGACAAGTAGTGATTAGTGTTGTAACTCACATGCAGGATCTTCTCATAGTCAGTTTCCATGTTGTCCATCTTATGACAGAGGTCAGATATGATGGTGTCCTTCTCCTGTTCAACCTGCTCACGCTCTCTTTTCTCTCTCTTCAATTCATCCTGACACAGGACTACGCACACAAACAAACACAGGAATGCAGTTAATTGTATCTCTTGTGTCTATTTATATGTTAATATTTCATGTATTCATACCAAGCTCCTCTTTCAGCTGGCTGACCTCCTTCTCCAGCCTCTTCACCTTGCTGCTCAGCTCTGTCTGCATAGTTTTGTACTGTCGACGGAGGTCTAAAAGATATTTTAGCAACAATGTCAGACTTAGCCTTCATTGCTGATTCCCTTTGCACAGCTAATTTAGCAATCAGCTTAGGCACCCAGCTAATTAGACTTTTTGTTCCCCAAAAATTACCCTAACCTTGGCAAACACGCCCCTTGTTCTTGCATCCCAAAGGGACCCACGCTTTATCTCAGGTTATTAAAGGAGAGACTAATTGTTGTTTCATGCCTCAACTGTAGCGTACCAGAGTTCACATCCCTGTGGTCTTGTCTCTCGTGCTGCAGCTTCTGCTCCATGTCTCTCATGCGTCTCCTCAGGTCAACTCTATCAGACTGGATCTTTATTGCAGACTCACACTGTATGGCTGTGGTAATCACACAAACACATGCATGCATAATGTTCACATCAGTGTGCTCTTTATAGGCAGAAATTGCATCCTAATGCCTCTAATCCTAAAACGAATTATGTTTTCACATGGCTGTAATTTACTGTCGGTGGTACAGATGGTGCAACAATCTTCACATGGTGGGTTGATTCAGACACCTTGATTCAATAAAAGTGAAAATTAAACAATGTATAAATACTTCATTCTACATACATAGTCCTTTATCAAAATTTTAAAGCATGTAAGGATTGTCAGCAAAATACACTTAAGAGCTATGTTTTAGTTTTTAACTTGGTACAACTAGTTTGACCAAGAACAGTGCATTCATGTTAAGATACATTTCCATTGAAAGCTTTCCTTCAGTAGTAGAAGTAGAACATAAAGAACAGGTACCTCCAAATCATGCATTTCCCACCACTGCTACAAGTCTAACTATTAAACATTGTATGTAACATAGTATGCTATAAATAAGTTTTGATAAGGGAAGAATCTTTTTCGGATACTGCTGGTTACAGCATACCAAAAGTGAGGATATTAAGCTTTTTGTTTTTTAATGTAAAATGGACGCTGAAAATTGGAAAGGACCATGACTGTTTAATCATTGTTTCTGCCACTGAAAAAACTAAAATATAAATTATTGTATTCCCTAATAATCAGAAGGTTTAGGCCTGCTTTAGGCATTATTAGACATAGGCTGGGCCTATACGTACTTGTAGCCTACCTTTAGAACTTTAGAAGTGGAAATGTCCTCCTTGAATTCAGTAGGCTACATGTGATTTATAAAGGAGGTTATGTGACCCGTTTGACCTCAACGGGCGACGTTACACACTATAGGCTAAATAAAATGTAAATGTCTGCTCACCAATATGATCCTGTAGAACGGCTATATCCAGGATACTGCGCTTATACTTTGCTTCTGAGTCATTTTCACCTGCAACAAGATTTACAGTTGTAAGAAAAAGTGTATATCAACAAAAGAAAAAAAAACTAGGCTATATATAATCTTGGAAGATACGTTACATTTTTCGGGAACCTTCTTTGTGGTCTTTTTTGTTTTTTTCTTAGGAGGCATGATTTCTTGCTTTGAGGCTTTCTACTCAGATTTTTAAGCACACAAACTAAACTATAGCTTCACTCACTGAATGAACACACTAAACACAGGGATGAGCATTTGTTGCTTGCTGTGCTGTGGTTGCCGAGTGAGTTGCCATGGAACTAGCTGTCAAGCTTGATTGATAGTTGACTGACTTTATTAACAACCAATCACAAAGTTACTGGAGCACCTTCTCCTTTTTATCTCGTGCGCACTTGGCCATGTAATTGGATCCTTACTTTTAGTGAGATACGTTAGAGCGTCCTTTGTTGTCAGGAGAGACCGAGTCCAGCGCTGTGGGAATGCAAGGCACCATTCAGCATCACCTCAACCTTTTATGAATGCTGTACAAGCTGAGGCGCGCGCCCGAAAACATTCACGACTCATGAGCGCGCATAGAGAAGGCGTGGAGTTTTGGTTGTGAAGAGGGTGGGGGGCAAACGGAAGGGGACGTACAGGAAAGGCAAGGGCCGCACATAGGCAACACGTCACGGTGGAAAAGAAAAATACTGGGCAATGTTTCATTTTCACATTTATTTATGTTGTCGTGTTACAGATATGTGAAGCTTTCGCATTTTCGGTGCAACTTCCTCTTCTCGGTCATCAGTGAGTGCTCTGCGTCGTCAGCCTCAGCCCGCAGAGGAGGGCTGACACTGTCACACAGCCACTCAACTTCCCGTCAAAGCACAGCGCAGGCAAAACGAGCTGCTGCTGACAAAAAGGGGAACGACATCGGGGTTTATCAAGAGGAGAAGACACATTCAGTCCACAAGGACTCTTGGCAGAGACACGGTGCCGTTGTCGCCCAGCTGAGGGCAAGCAGAGTCAGGTCTGTGCTCTGCTAATTAGCCTGCGTGGTTCCCTGCAGAGAGACAACAGCACGGCTAGCTGCAGCACACAGCGGCTGCACAGGGTGTGAGTGACTTGTTTTAGCCATAATCTCGTTTTTCATCCGACAAAGCTGGTGTTAGGTTTACGGATGGGAGCCTTTATGCGATAGCCATCCCTCCCCTCCTTTACCCCCTGTCGGACCCTGGCTCGGATCCGCCACTCGGGCGCTGTCCTCGCCGGGGGGTGCCGGATCACCATTGCCGGGTCTGGCTAACGCGAGACGGCGGTTCGGTCCCCCTGACCCCTGCCCCTCCTGTCTGCCGCTCTGGCCGACCTTAGTCGAGCTCGAAAATGGCAGGGAACCTAAAGAAAGGCGGAGGACTCATAGGTATGATGAAGGATGCCTTCCAGCCACACCATCACCACCTCCACTCCCATCACCAGCCTGGGGCCGTGGATAAGAAGACAGTGGAGAAATGTTGGAAACTGATGGACAAGGTACGTACGTTAGCTAGGGATCAGCGTTAACTAGCGTACACGGTAGCAGGCTCATTGGATGCCAAAGGGGGGGCTGCTAGCTCACGAAAGCTAACTAGCGTCAAGCTAGCTATTTTTCGCCTGCTGCAGGTCTGGCGTCGCTAACTAAGCTCGTCAGCTTGGACACAGTTAGCTAACGCCTGCTAATTAGCTAGCCTGAACTGTATTGTTCTGTACCATATGTGCCATTCTCTAAATGACGAACTGTTATAATGAACACAACAAAGCCCACAAATCTGTTTGTAAGAGCTTTACCAAACTCTATGCTAACTAGTTTGTTGTCACACCATGGTAGACGTTTCTTATTGACCGTCTAATCCCTAAAAGGTATCAAACATTAACAAAGAAGGTACTGTAGGCGTTATAACATGCTGGTAACACTGGAAAGTTCATTAGATTAATTCACGGGAGCTTTTGAAAACACAATTGTACATTGTTGCTTAAATTACAGCAGTCAACAGACTGTAAGCTCTTAGAAACTAACAAAGCACTGAGGGGAAAAATACATGTCTATAATACAAGGCCAATTATGCTCTTTCACAGGGGAGACTCATTTCACAGCTTAACTTCTCGGAAAAGTCTGTAGCAGTTTGACCCCCAGTTTCCTGTGAGATTCACACAGCAATATTTGAGTGAATAGGAAGACAAGACACTCTTTTGTGTCCTCTCTTCCTCTTTGAGGTCTTAGTTCAGATCTCTAATGTTAGGAGACTAAGCCAAAGCTATTATTAACAAACCACTTTCCAGTTTATTTTACTCAGCTAGCATCTGTTGAATGTGGTCTGCTGGACTTTTAGCCACATTTCATACAGCACCCAACACAAAAAAGAGGTACTTTAGCTAACAGTTGTAACACTGCCACCTGGGTTTTTATTCAGTCTTGTTTTTAGTGAATGTACAACACTCGTTTTTTTAAGTAATATTTTTGGGTGATTTTTGCCTCTATTGGATAGAACAGCTGTAGAGAGATTGGAAACATTGGGAGGAGAGAGCAGGGGATGACATGCAGCAAAGGACCGAGGCCGGACTCGAACCCACAGTCACTGCAACAAAGACTGGAACAGCCTCTGTTCATGTCACATAGGTCATAAACGCAAGGCTATCTGGCTATCTATTTGACTTCTATCACTTCTAAAAAGCGTTTGTGTGCGTCTTTGCGTCCAGAAATGCAGTCCAGATCATATGACTGGACAACTGACCTTACACCACACAAACCACCTGCACAGCCAGGTTAGCTTTTTACAGTCTACAGTGTGAGAATAATTTACCATGTTCATCTGACCCAGTGGAACAGTTATGCGCAGCACAAATGTAGAACAAAATAGAATCTCTTACCTATAGAAAAAGCTATAAGACCAACGTGTTTTCACCTCCCTAGACGGTTTAAAAAAGCTTCGAAAAAAGTATTCAGATTGAACACATACTTTTGAACAACACCTGCAGCATAACATCTTTGTGTCCCTCTTTAAAACACCTCCTGCAGAGGACCTAGTTAAATATTAGCAGAATTATGTCACATTAATTCTGCATCACCTATTCTTACAGTGTTAGGCATAACAAACATTCAACTTGTTTCATTTTTGATTAAACTCTGACGCTCTGTCCAAAGGTTTGTTTTAAGGGTGGCCTCCTGCATCAAGTTTGGACTTTAGAAATATAGTTTAAAACTTTAAAGGTTTAGCCATTAGGTTTTTTGTCTGCTTTTGCATCACTAAATGCATCAGGCGAATTAGGTATTAAGTAACCATAACCTGACATGTTTTTTAAATACATTTATGTCAAAAAGTTACCTGGGTCAGTTTTTTCCAAGTCTATTTAATTTTCAGGGTCTTGAGGTTGATGTTCAGAAAGTGCATGTTTTTTCTATGCCAGATGTGAATAAGCCTCGAGAGAAGAGAGAAAAAGATGAATGGAATGCAGTTAAGTGTAGAGCCAGTCAATATTTCACTCCAGCCTTGATTGACATTGACATATGAGAGCTCTCAGTTGTTTTGGCCTTGTACGTGTGCAAGCATGCATGCGTAATTGGCAAAGTTATGGGTACAAGTGTTTGCAGGGTAGATGATAATGCTAGTGATGTAACCTTGGCAACACTGTTATCAAGTGTCAGACATAACCAGTGAGGACTTTCTGCATTCAGAGGCCTGGAGAAGGGTTGAAGGAGTGAGGGCATAGTGTTGGTAATGATACTGAAGTAAAGGCATGTTATCTTTCAGTTCCGTTGCACTGCACATATAGGCAAATGAAAACTCGGCTCTCACCCATATACTTACCACAGCCATATTATTCAGAAAACACACAAGATTTACAAAAAATGCTGATAAACATACAGTTCTGTAGAAGCTTTAAGCTCATTTTCCCTCTGCTATTTGACGTCATTGGTAATTTAAAATGAGAAAACTATAAGGTAAATGCTTTTTTTTTTTTTATAGGTCAGGCTGAGGCTAAATGTAGCATAGATAACCCCTGTGACTAATCCCTCCAAAAGCTGTTGTGCTAGTTTCATATCCATGGACTTATAACGCCCATGGTAAAAATTGAAGTATCCAAATGATCAGTTCTAAATCAGATCTAGATACACTAAAATACTAGATCCTAAAATTCTGTAAATGAAAAGTGCAAGTTAATTAAATTACTTCAATCTTACTACACTTAATTATTTCTCCTTCAGTCCATTTGCACGTGTTGAAAGTGAGAAGCTGACATTTAGTGTTTAGACAGCAATGAAGGCCCACAAGCTAAACTCATTTTGCATGTGGTGAAAAGGTACCACCTAAAATACACTTTCCGTCAAGTGTGACCTCATTTTGCTGAGAGGCATTTGATACAGTGGTGGTGATGAGGTGACTTATCTGAGAACTGGAGCCCATATTACAAACTGAAATCAAATATTTCTCACATACTACACTCTCAGTTTATGAAGATGAGGCAGGTCCCTCTGCATTCTGATACGACAGATGTGGAAGGGAACGTCATGCTTATATGTGACTGGGACATTAGAAATTCAGAGAAACTGATTAATAAAAGTGATATTCTCACAAATGTGCCAGATTGGAATTAGTGTTTGCTAGCTTTATGCTAACATATAATTGCTGTTAACGGGCTTACAGATTAAGCATCATAATCACTGAGCTATTACCGTAAGAAACTATTTTACTTAACAGAGTTACATGACAACTTTGTTTGTAAAAAAATCGCTGAATATTCGTAAATCATGACCAATCCCTAGTAATTATCAGATTTGTGTTGACATTTGTCATCAACTTAAACACATTAATTTCACATCCACGTGGTTGTTTTTGGTTTAGAAAGCCGTCAAACCCTTAAAAAGCTACTGATGACCATAGATGAATCTATAAGGTTCCCTGCGTACTTCAATTGTAAACTGATGAACAATAAGCTAACGTGCAAAGTCTTATTCGCACAAAAACAAGCACGTGGCTTTCAAAAAGCATACGCAACGCATTTAACCCGTCATTGTTGTTATGCTGTTCCTGCCTTCTTTCTTTTTTCAAACCCTCCCTCAAAATTGTTAGATGCTAAATTTTCCTAATCCACAAAAAGAATAAGTTATGTGCTGCTGTTGTTGATTCTGAAAGCCCAACTTCAGATCAGGACAACGGACCCTGGATTTTTCAAATATTGTGTAGGTGAGGGAGGAAGTTCATCTGAAATTCAGTGATGACCACGTCCATACAGAGCGTACTGTCAGTGTGAATGTTCCAGGCTTCCCGCCAGTGTCGTTTGTAATGGTCAACGAGGTGACTCAGACTCAGTGCAGCATTATAGAGGGAGATTGCTGAGGAGAGGTTGAACATTACCGAGGATGTTACATGTTTTCGTACAGTCTAGTGAATGTGTTTAACTCAATTTTAATGTTTTATGAAGCCATCTGATGGGACATTTTCTCTCTGCTCACCCATTACAGAATTCACCCTCTGATGTGTCAATGATTGATGTGAATGTACGCTCTTGCAGATGTATTTGTAGGTTGTTTTTTTTTACTCCTTTATCCTTGGGAAGTTTATTTCTTCACATGCACTTTGGTTGTAGCTCTACCCACGTTGTCAATATCACAGTCTGTGCTTCAGCGGTTCATATTTGCAAGGCAATCGTGCTCAAATGTTGAGCAAAGAGAATTTGTGTTTTTCATGCAGAAGTGGTGTAGGGTGTGCAGATTGAAATGAGGAAGTGTAAACATCAACAGCTTCTCTAAACATGTTAAAGAAGTGAAGAGTCCGACTGTGGTAACTTGTGTTGGTGGAAATGGCAGTTGAAAAATGAGGCATGTCTCCAAACAGACATCTACACGGTCAGTGAATAAGAAAAGGAGATGATAAGATTCACAAAGAGGAGAGACAATGTTTGAATATATGCAGATCTACCTTTGTCTTGGTACGCGTTAATCTTTTGAGGTCTAAGAGGAAGCTGTGCGACATTGGGGAAATATCTCCTGATGCCATAAGGGAATAAATCAATGTAACTCTATGTATTCCATTATCTAATGTTTTGACTTGCCACACTCTGAAAGCTCTAAGCTTCTCTCTTACGGGGCTTTTAAGGGCCTTTCTCTCAGTCATCACCCTCGTTGGCACTTTCCATTCTGCATGTCTTCTGTCTGGGCTCTCTGACAGTATACTGCACTACAGATAAGTGGTCTAATACAGAAAAGAGCTGTATTATGCAAGTCTCTGTCTATGGGGTATAAATAATGTCTTACTGATGCAGAATAAAGGTGAGCTTTTAACACTTTAGGTAACCATGACTTTCTTTCTTTCTGTCTCTGTCACCGCCTCTCTAACCCATCTTTTAACGTGTCTGCTTTGCCTTTGCACCCACCTTGTCTCTAACTGTATCTCTTCATGCCCCCCCACCCCCCTACACACAAACATCCTCCCTCTCTGCAGGTGGTGCGCCTTTGCCAAAACCCCAAATTGGCTCTGAAGAACAGCCCCCCTTACATCCTGGACCTTCTGCCAGACACCTACCAGCACCTGCGCACCATCTTGTCTCGCTACGAGGGCAAAATGGAGACTTTGGGGGACAACGAGTACTTCCGAGTCTTCATGGAGAACCTTACCAAGAAGACCAAGCAGACCATCAGCTTGTTCAAGGAGGGAAAGGAGCGCATGTACGAGGAGAATTCACAACCCAGGTGAGAAAAGGGGAAAGAATCATTGCACGACTTATACATTTTGTAGATATGATTTCAGTCGTGAATGATGCCAATTCATTTTTTTCAGTACTTTATGAGTCATTGTGTCGATTTCCATTATTAGACCTATCTGCAATGAGACATGAGCTGCTGCATTACACACAAATCACACCTCAAACTCTTTCATTCATTCTGAGCTATTACGTCTGAGCAGACGTTGTGAACAACGGCTCCCTTCCCCACCCTCCAGGCGGTTGTAGCTCGAGATACATCAAAACAAGAATAGAGAGGTGTTGTGGTTTGAGCAAGTGAGCTCCTCTGCGGTCAGGATGGCGCTTAATCTACAGCTGCCTGCCTGCCTGCCTGTCACTTGTGTTTCTGTGCATCCTTATCTCTTCCATCTACTTAAACATTCGCTCTTCATATAGCCACCTTTTATGTAATACTTTCCTTTTTGAAATCATATGGTTTTCATCTCCCTCTTTTTCCTTTTGCATCCACTTATCGCTCCCTGTCCCTGAAGAAAACAGGCACCCATGTGTACAGTTCATAAATAAATCCTGTTGTTGTTTATATGATGGGTCTTCTGGAAATGTAATTGATGAAATATTCGGCTTGTTGCGCTTGTTTTAGAAACACCAAATGAGAACGGGCCAATCTTTAAAAACAAAGTATACAGCAATGGACCTCAAGACGAAATGGACCTTCTTCTGAGCAAAAAAAAGTTATTGTTGTGTTAATGACAAAGCTCTCTGAGGTGCAGGCCAGCTGCTGGATGAGGCTGCTTTGCTTCATCACGTTCGTTTGTTGCAAACAAAAGGAACAAGCTGGAGGATAAGCTGGTTCTTGTTACAGGCATCATGTACTGTCTTTAATGAAATAGCAAGAAAGAAATGTATTGGGTTTTCTCTGAAAGTCTTTGATTCAGGAATGCTTTCTCTGCTATGTGCTGTCTGCTTTTTATATGTCTGTGTGCTGTATCTGCTGTCTTCAGATGGTCTGAAGGCAAAATGGAGCTTGAGGAAGAGAGAAAAGATGGACAGTAACGAGTGTCTGAGCGGAGTAGATACCAGCTGAATAAGGCCACATTACTAACAAACCAGATTACAAGCAGGTTACACAGCCCTGTGTCGTACTGGATTGATTCGCTAAGAAACTCTCCTTGCTACAGTGTATCTGCTTGCTGCAGATGTAGGCTGAGGAGACGAAAAATGCAGTTTTCTTTCAAGAAAATCAAGTTCAACGAATGCGGTTGTTATGACGTCCTTACTGTTGTAGATACATGTGGTTTTGAAAGCACAGTTCAAGTCTCCAAGGGGGGAAAAAAAGTTTCGGAAAATGAATGACTAAGAGTTGATGTGTTTGTTACATTTACTGGTAGGATTTAAGGATTTAGATGATCACTTTGTTTACTTTAGAGAAGCTTAAGTCATTTGCATAGAGCTGCTGTGTGACACTTCAGCTTATCTCTACATAATTCTGTTAAATCACAAATAACATGGCCTATCTTCTAGCCTGAGGGTCATCTGTGCTTTATAAAAATGTAATAAAAGTATGTGAGACCTGTGAGAGAGAATAAGGCAGCAGTCGATCTTGAGTTAGTGCGGCAGAACCTCCTACAAATAAGTCCTTAACGGATCACTGCTTTTCTTGGTTTGCCATACGTCCTTTGTCAGGTTAATGTCATGACATGGCCATGCATCTTGTGTCGTAATGCCTACAGCCCAAAGTAAAGGGCAGAGGAAGATTTAGGGTATCATCCAGACGTCTAAAGCTCTTTAGAGAGTTTTCTGGTTTTATTTGAAGCAGAGAGGTCTCAACTGTAGACTTGCATCATATCTTTCAGAGTTTTTGTTAATCATGCCATTCAAATGTTTTGTGCTGTTGCAATTTCAGCATTTGCCTGAGAAGCCGACAGAGAAGAATGTGGTTCAAGTTTCTTCACACATCAGCCCAACCTGCTGTCTCTTAGTTAAAGTATGTCTTGTTTTGAATGGATACAGAAAAAAACAATATTAGGTAATAGTTTAATCTACCGTAGTCAGTACTAAGTGATACATCCTCTTCTTGTTGCTCAGTTCCTCTGTTGGGTTATTCCCTCTCAGCCTCAATGCCAGTACTCTTGCAGACAAAAAAAAAAACGTAATCAACCAGCAAGAGAAGGCTTTCATCTTAGCCACCACTGTGTTTAACATGAGCTGACAAAGTTGTTCTTAGCTATTTTGACCATTCCTCTGGGAAATCGCATCACATCATCACTTCATTGCACCAAGAGGCTGCACAGAAAGACATTCCTAGTTAAAGCAGAGGAAACACACACACACACACACACAGTAGCCAGGCACTACACACAAAGACTGCTATTGTTTGTGCGCAGAAGGCAGTGACACTAACCAATGGGTATCAGCCCACTTAAGAATGCTTTAGAATCAACCAATGATGTTGAGCCGCCACAGAGACTAGTATGTGGTTAGACTGCAGCTGAGCTCAGCACATGGTTGTGACTGAGAAGTTGAACAGCGAAGATAAAAGATAACTTCACCGCGTCAATGCAGACATTTTGATAACACAAGTTTCACTGAGTTCTCCAATTCAGCCTTAATTTGAATATGACATTTACTTTTATCATTTCCACCAGCGTGGCTTCAGTTAGTCACATTATTTAAAAGTTATTCACTCAAATGAAGATGAACACACAACTCACACATTGATTATGAGCTTCATTTTTATTTAATTTTTAAAATCGGGGCTAGGTATCCAAGCGTCTCATTAGAACTGTGAATGCAACGTGGGTGGACATGCTATGTTGTGATGGCGTGCAGACTTCTCTGAAATGTCTTCCCCAGAGATTTAGACACGCTATTTATCCAGCCCCCCCCATCCCGTGTGTCCCTCACGGACTGTTTAGCTGTAGAGAAGAAGTAGAGTTGAAGTTGTGTAGTAAAAGCTTTTGTGTTGTTGTGTTTGTTTAGCAACACTCTGCTAAGTGTGGTTTGAGTTACGTGGACCCGAGTGTAGGAGCTTTGTATTTTCCAAGTTTTTATGTAATTGTGGTCGAGAGGAGGAGAAAGGGTTCTATGATGTTCACAGGAGAAAACACAGAGGATGAAAGTTAGTCTGCTGTCTGTGAGTAAGACTTCATTATTAACACTGACAGCCCATCAGCAGTCAGAATTAACAGAGCACAGTCAGTACTTCCTCTTTGTTTGCCTGGCTTACTTCCTCTTCTAACTTTTCACAGCACAACTGATACCTCTTTCTGACCTCAGAGTTGACAAAGACCCGACCAGAAATGGTAAAATGTAGCTTTCAGCCCAAGTGCAAAAAAAAAAAGCGTTTTCCTTTTTAGCTCTGCCGATCAGAGTGACCAAAGCGTTAGTGTTGTAATCTCCACCAGGTTACTCTGTGAAATGACACAGTTTGGTAACTCCAGAGCTAGAAATGAAACAATGGGTTGATTTATTATTAGTTAATCCAAAAATAACTTGTTAACAGTTTTTGCTTTTCTCTGTCATTTCCTTGTCAACTGAAAAAATGACGTCCTCTTTTCTGAAAATCCAGGATATTATGTGTGTAATGCTGCGGCCAACAATAATTACGAAAGCATGTTCATTTCACAAAATCCGACAAAAAGTATTCTGAGCATTTTAAGCTCTAGTAGTTTGAAACCATCTCACTCTCGACCCCTTGAATTTGCATCAGATCCTTTGTCATGTAACTGGTGACAGCGTTGCTTATTTCTTGCTTATCTGTTGCCTTTCTTCGTCTTTTAAGCAACCACTGTCTTTTCTAATCCAAACCACCTGCGTGCAGTTGAGGAGAATCCACGTCTAACAATCAAATCGATTCCGAGGCTGCTGGTGTTTATGTTTTGTCACTCATTTGTGCCTTAAAGGTAGGGTAGGTAATTTCTTCCAGATACACTTTTTAAGATTTTGTTTGAAACTGTCTTTAGGTCCTGACAAAAATTAACAATTCATGTGCTCTGAAAAAGAAACAAAGAAAATCCCTCATCTGTAGCAGTTGTAAACTCGTAAAAACTTCGACCAATGTCTGCACTCGGTTCGAGTTTTATAAACCAATCATGTCTCCCTGCTCGTTCTCTACCCCATGCATGCACGAGGCCACACTCAAAGCATGAGCTGAAATCCGCTTCTGAACCAATGGCGCTAGTGCATGTAAGTGAGGGGCACGGCTTTTGAGGGAGCACAGAGGGGAGGGGGTGGTTGAAGACGGAGCACGGAGAAATGCTACTTTCAAAATCATGCTAGTTTTTCGAAAATTACCTACCCTAGCTTTAAGCCATGCAGGCAGCTACGCTAGCTTAGCTTGTTGTGATGCATGAACACTGCATGTGTTCTCAACGCCCACGCGTACAAGTCTCTCTTACTTGGCTTGATCACATGCAGTCAATGTGTGTGCACTCTCAACGCGTGATTTGATTGTTTTTGGAAAATGAGTGACATACTCGATATTGTCCTTTCCCACATCGTTTAAAACAACAATGTAGATATTAACACACACTCCTAGTTATCAGAAAAGCCTTTAACCTGCTCTTCCGTGGGTCTGACTGGATACTGCTTGATCTTTCTGTGACGTTCTGTTTGATCATCTTCCTCGGCTGCTCAGTCTTTGTGTACTGACCACCATTGATAGGTACTGCTGGTCACAGAAAACTGGTGGGCTTAAAGGCCATAGGATGATTTTTTTTACCTGTTTTAATAAAGTACAAAGTTTGTTTATTTGTTAATCGGTTGTCAACATTCCTGCCTGTCTCTCTCTCTCTCTCTCTCTCTCTCTCTCTCTCTCTCTCTCTCTCTCTCTCTCTCTCTCTCTCTCTCTCTCTCTCTCTCTCTCTCTCTCTCTCTCTCTCTCTCTCTCTCCCTCAGGCGATAGAGAAAAAGACAGAAAACAGCAGCAGATGAAAATTGTAAACAACTGGCTTGCAGCTGCACTCTTTAAACATGGCGCTATCGCTACCTTCTGCCTGGCCAATCATACGTTGCCTACGCTACGAGAGCCTGGCCGATCAGACGTCCAGCCCTGCAGGCGCTGCTGGCCCCGCCCCAAAAGTCCCTAGACCATCAGAAAGTACATAACTGCTAGTAGTGCCTCATATTGGTTTTTGCATGTTCCCCCCCAAATAACTAAAACCAACTCTGGCCACATGGAAATGTTAACAAGGCTAGGCTGATTCCCTTTTAAATGTATTTTACAGTAAAATATATACATTACTCTCGAGATTCCAGTATCCCCACCCATGGACTTCACCCCCAGCCTAGAGCAAAACTTTTGCGCAGGCCGGCATTTTTTATTCTCTCTAGCGAAGGAGTGACGTCTACCAGGAAAACTCAGGGGGGGGGCTCATTGCATTTAAAGAGACACACACACCTGGTTTATACGGGGGTCACAAACCTCCTCTGGTGCTTGATTCAGTTTTTATTTTGACCAAAGTACAGCACTGATGTTTCATTTAGACCACAGGGGACTGTTTGGAAAAGGGAATAATATGTCCTCTTTAAGTATGTCTTTCAGGTTCTTCATCCACCACAGATTTTTTAACCCTGTGTGAATCAAACATAAAAAATGCTGACAAAGACTAATTAAAAAAGGCAATATATCTTGTTTGCTTCATAATACGTTGATGACACTCTCAATAAAACATAGCCTCTCTTTTTCTAATGTTGCCACCATTAACATCCCTAAATCGTGACTATATGCAGTTTTTCTGTAAATGATATTAATGATGTACAATAATGAACAACTATCGCTTTCTCCTGACATTTCAAAGACCTCATCAATCATTGAATCAAGAAAACAGTTCTCAGTTGCAGTCTTAAAGGCCAGGTTAATCCACAGAGTAATGCACACATTTGTTGAGCCATACATTTGACTGCTACCACTCTTGAGTTATTTGCTTCCTACATTTTTACCTCCTTTTACTTTGAGCTTTTTGTCCAATCCTTTGCACAATAGAAAAATGCATTCCACACATACTTCAGTGATATATCAACAATAGTCGGTAGAGACGACTTCCTTTAGCTATTACTCACTCAGCCGTTTCACAGCTGACTTACTGTTCAGGTTTCATTAGCAGGTACCTTTTTTCTCTGAACTTATAATGAAAGCATTCCGTTGTTGCATTAATGTTTCTGTTGTTAAAAATGTCAAACTAATGAAGTTGTTCCATGTTAAGTGCACAACAACTTTGATGAGTATAGGATGTGTCTTACTCCAGTGGTACTTGCACAAATTCATTATTAGATAAAACATGCAGAAACACTTGTCCAAAAAATAATTACGTTTTTGTTTAGAAAAGATTTAAGAATTGTGTTTGTGTAAATTTTGATACTTTTGAGTATCTGGTGTATTTTTGTGCACCAATTTGGCCCTTTATTTTTGTAGAAGGAAAACTATGTCATGTAAATGATAAATATCTGGTACTACCTGCATGGATGCCAATTTTTTACATTCTAGCAGATTTAAAGTTTCATCATGTACATGGAGTCTGAAGATGAACATGAAAGACACAAAGAGAAGTTAAGTAACGCTCACAGATGTCTCTAATGAACGATCCCTCTGCATGCTGAAAGCACATTCAGAGATCGGCGTAGGTATTATAATTCTAGGACATTTTAGGTTGTGTGTCACATTGACGTGTGTGTATTTGTGTAGTGAATGTCTGTACAGCGGCAAAAACACAAATGCTCTCGCCGAAAACTTTTCACATCTAACTCTCCTTTCAATTTTTCCGCCTCTTTTGTTGTTTGGCAGCGCGTTTTCTGGGGCACTGGATTTGTATTACCATACAGCCCCGTCACCATAATGGCGTACAGCCGTAACTGCAGTTAGGAACAACAAATTCACCAGGTGCTGTACTTGGAAAACTGTGTTCATTATGAAAACACCAGTCACACTTTGATGATGGTGGAAGTACGAAATTTTGCCAAGGCGGCCACCGCCAGATTTTGAAGTTGACTTGATGCTCAGGTCACATCTGGCTAACGCTTTCAGTCCAAGTCTAAAACTTCAGAGCATGACAATTTTTCTGTAGCTATTTAAAGTGAAGTGCTTCTGTGCCATAAATGATTGATGCATACAAGCCTGCGTAGACAGAGAACAACTTGTCATTATATGGTTCACTACCTTTGGTATTTGCAAATGTCATTTGCACCCATTCCTATTTTGGTTCACCAAGAGAGTCCTATCCTGAAATATGACTTGACTTCCTATTTTCTGAAAAACTACCTGACACTCATGTGAAACAAAGGTCTGTCTCTGACAGCGCAGCTCTCCACTTTGACTATCTGAAAAGCGATCACAACACTGCAGTACTGTAGGGAAAGGTCTGTGTTTGCTGTTTTGTTGGAGGGAGGGAACTATACGTAAATGCAGCGGTGCTCTACATTGATGTCAGATACAATTGTTTGCATGAATATTTTTCATTCCTGTTCTTCTGAGCTAACTTCAGTGTAATGATTTAGCTACTGCCACTCGTGTTTTTAAAAACAGAAAATATATGGGTGGCTTGATATGAAAGATTTAGCTTGTTAATGGAACTGAAAATCAAAGTATGACCCACTCCCCGCTGGTCCAAGATTTAAGGAGAAAGTTTCTCCACAGACTGTTTTAACCATTAAAAAAACAAATGTCGAGATGGTGATGAAAGGTGCGGTTGTAACACTTGATTTTGCTGAATAATGGTTTGTTAGCAACTCACCCATCTGTTTATTAATGCAGATAGAAAGGAAAAGAAATACGCACATGTAGAGGTGGAGGAAAAATCAATTTATGTTAAAATCGAGATTCTTTTAAGTTTTAATATCGATTCATAACGTTCAAAAATCCTTTTTTTATATATATATATATATATATATATATTTTTTAGCTCTTTAAATCAGTAGAATGCCAAATAGAGCAACAAGAAATCCAGCCAGTCTCACAGATGACTGGTGTAGATCCTGAAGTATGTACTAATTCATGGATCAATGAATCCAGAATCGCTTTGAATCGAAAATCGATTCTGAATCGAATCGTGACCCCAAGAATCAAAATCGAAGCGTGAGAAACCTAAAGATTCCCAGCCCTACGCACATGAACCTAAAGTATGATATGGATTAGGACTTGCTTGATGATTGCAGAAAGCCTTATCATGATTATTTTGATGGATATCAACATAACGATTATTAAGTCAAAATAATAATAATTGGGGCTGTTCTGCCCTACAAAGGCAAAAGACCTTAACTCGCCAGAGTGTAGAACTGAGAAAAATGACTTTAAAGTCTTTTTGTTGTCCAGCCAAATGAGTTGCAGGCAGAATATTGGAAATGTGGCAATTCTTTGTCTTTTTAATGAGGTTATTAATGTACATAAAAATCTTGAGCTCAAATATAACCTTTGACCCTTATTTGGAAGTTAAGGTACTCTGCCGTTGCATTGCCTATACAATAACAAGGGGTCATGCCAAGGCAAAAGGCGGTAACTTCCATTTGATTTGCTCACTTGGTTGCTGATCACTATATAAAATCAGTATATGATAATAATGATAACATATACATGAAATCTAGTTATTATGGCACAATTAAGCTTAATAAAATATAAATATGAGTATCATTTAATGTAAATGAGAAGGAATTAATGTGTATTTGAAGGTTTCAAAGGACCTATTTTATAACCCCATTGTTGTATTGAATTAAGACAAAAGACAATTTATCTTCATATTCATTAAGGAGCAGTTTGCAGCTGATTTTGTAATGCCAAGGTAACTATGCCTATTAGTAAATGTTTTCAGATTAAACATACAGGGCATAAAAGTGGTTGTCGATGATGTGTGTAGGTTATCTAATAGTTAATAAAAGTCACACAAGAATAAATTCACTTAGATAGAGGGTAAGGGTTAGATTGCAGATCTATCTAACGTTATATCAATCTAAGTTATTCTATAATAGTTCTCACATTCCTGTTCTACCCTTTAGTCAAGCTACTGTGCGTGTCAGAAGTGCTTGATGACAGATAGTAAAACAAAGGCATAACACCTTAACTCCACTGCAGTAAAACAGTAACTTCACTTTAATCCACAGCAAAACAAAGGCAGAATACCTTAACTCAGTTTGAACATTCCGGAATGCTGTGATACAAAGGCAAAGAACCTTATAACTGAAGTTAAGGTACTCTGCCTTGGTTTCTTGAGGGCTTTTGGAAGTTAAGGCAAATACATCCTACTATTTTCTCCAAAAAACAACACAATTGACTCAAGATATTTGTCCACATGATAAAGCACATCTGTAATGTTCCAAAAATGACAAAAACTCATTTTCGAAAAAATTGAAGTTACTGCCTTTTGCCTTTGTAGGGCAGTGTAGCGCTACATTTCAAAGGTCTATTGCGATTAATCACATTTTTCATCGCATGTTTGAAATCTATAATTGCATTTAAAGAAAGGGTTAAAAAACGTATTTTTTTATGTTTACAGGTGGATATTACCTTGTCCACTTTTTTATGTAAGATGAGACATTTAAAGATCAGTGATGATCTTTTCCATCACTGTGACTACTGGGAGACACTGAGGAGCTTTAAATATGGTGCGCCTCAAGGGACAAAATATCATGCGAAATTGCGAATAATCACGATTAAAATACAAAATGAAAGCATTAAATTTAGACCTTGATTAATTGTGATTAACTAGTTAATGCTGAAAGCCCTAACAAATGAATAAATACACAACATTAGCTTGACGTCATTGTAAATGAGGGCTATGCTCTCAATGATTTTGGAGTCTAAATAAAGACATATATGAACTGGTTTTCAAGTAGTGGTGAGGTACTCGTGTCCAAAATGTACCAACAAACACTTTGAAACTTTTACCACACATGACAAAAACCAATGATCAAAACAAGCGCAACATTTCGGCACAGTAATCACTCAACCTTGATTGTCTCGTTTTCATGATCGTGGTAAGCCAAAATCTTAATTAAAACTTAAAACTTGATTATTTTCCCAGCCCTACTTTGGATATCTGTTGCTTTATATAGCACATGTTGACCTGAGCAAGGATTAGACCTTATGCATAGTCATCATGTGACTCAACGGAATCATAGCTCCAGTGTTTCATTTTCAAGGTGATTCACTCCAGTGTAGCTCTCTTAGTGCTGTTTCACACCACTGCTTCTCTCTGCTGCATTCACTCTTTGATTCAAACTGAATGTGCTGGAGTTTTGGCTCATGCCTTTGTACAAAACAGAGATGAATTAAAAAAAGAAGAGTGTTGCCCCTCTCAGTAGCGCCGCAGCAGGGGGTCTCTGTGGCTTTTGTCATGATGGGGTTGGGTGTAAAGTAAGAAAGGCTTTTAGTGGTTAGCCTGACAGCCAAACTACTCTCAGTGTGGGGAATGGAAAACACAGTGCACATTACGGGTGTTTCAGCTTCAATTACATTTGCCAACACTTCTAGCTTGAGGCTCTATGAGCAGATATATGCTCACAAATAGCAGAGCATCATGGTTATTTATGTCACTGCAGTATCAGCAGCCAACTCATCATGTAGTCCTCACACTATTAGATTATGGTGATTAGCATGACGCAAACCACTAGCTTGTTTGCCCTGCAGGGTACAACAAGCACTTGCTGTTTCTGCACATAGAGATAAATGAGCTCAGATACGCACTAAGATATGGCTGTATGACCGTAGAGAGTTGATTAAGCCAAAACTGTACTGATATCTGTTCTTTTTACAGTCTTAATTTCTCCTTCACAATTATCTGTCCAGCTGACTTAAAAAAAGAAAAGCTTCGGAAGAGAGATGAAAGTTAAATGCACGATTGGAGAAAGTGGTCTGCATATGCACAGGTGTACAGCTTTATTTCTATTTAGGTTTTAAATATTCAGAAGTTTGTGTAAGGTATCCTTTACCATTAGTGTGTGTGTGTGGGTGTGTGTGTGGGTGTGGGTGAGGGTGTGTGTGTGTGTGTGTGTGTGTGGGTGTGTGTTCTGCCATGGCTGTTTCCTGATGGAGATCTGGACAGAAGCCAGTCCCAGAGAGTTAATTCTCTAAAGTGATGACTTGACAAAACTGTGTGTGCCCAATTTTCCAAGCACATTCCCCACCATTTCCCTTTCAAGCTAAGTTTTACATTCACTTTAATTATTTCTTGTAATGAAAACATATGCTGGTGTAACTTCAACTCCTTCCAGCACATTTCTTCGTAAAAGGTTAAAATTGCATCGACATTTGGTCTGATAGACGATGAATAAGACTACATAAGCAGCAATGATCAGAGCCTATGAGTGAAAATGCAGTGCCAGGCTTTGCATATGACTCGAACAGCACAGCTGATAGTCTGTTTTAATGACATGGTGGAAATGTCATATTTCCTGGAGTAAATTCCCCATCACACGTACCTTTATTGTACCATT
The DNA here is from genome assembly GCA_020745685.1 of Tautogolabrus adspersus. NCBI lineage: Eukaryota > Metazoa > Chordata > Actinopteri > Labriformes > Labridae > Tautogolabrus > Tautogolabrus adspersus. The sequence goes on from CM036545.1 coordinate 18,676,398, forward strand.
TACAGTAGGATATATACTTGTAACTCCCTTAAAAACTGATCCACTGGGGCGCTGGATTGCCTAGCGGTTGTGTCCCTATGTACCAAGGCTATAGTCCTTATCACGGCGGCTGTGGGTTTGAATCCTCGTCCCCTTTCCCCTCCTCCCAACATTTCCTGTCTCTCTTCAGCTGTCAAAAAAATATCTTTGAAAAAAAACTAAAAAAAAAAAACTGACCCACTGACAAAAAGTAACACCCTTATCTTAAAATGATTTTAAGACTGAATCCATAGTGTGTGGTGGTCCAAAGTTTACCAACGTATGTTGTTATTTTGCTGGTCTCTAAGAGTAGTTGTCCTCAAAATACTTCTGATTTACTTTGGTTTATCATGTACAATGGTGGAAATAACTCCACTAGCCTTTTTGCAGCGTTCAATCTGTGTTTGATGTGGTTTTCCTTTTAAGCCTTGAGCAGAAAAGATAATACAGCTGCTTACAGCTACTTGTGACTCTTGCCAATCCAGACAGGCTCTCTTTCTGTAAGGTCGACCCTTGCTGGCTGTGCTGTGGTGCATTAGCGCAGTACGGTGCTGGCTGGCTAGCTGCGCTACTTTATCACAGCCAGCAGGAAACAGGAAGGGAGCGGCCAGCTGCAAGGTCAGAGGTCAATCTATAGCATGAGGGGGATGGTGGACAAAAACCTAGTGTTTGACTTGAGGTTTGGCATGTCCCTGTGGTTGCGGTTAAGAGGAGTGAGAGAGAGAAAAAGAAACATTTAAGACATATGTCAATCCTCAGCATATTAGCAAACCATGCAGTGTATGTTTGAGTCAACTGACTGTGCATTGTCTGCGTTGACACAACCGCTTAAATAGCAGCAACAGTTTTATAAACACTGACCACTGCCCAGGTCACACACTCACTCAGATCACAGAGCTGCTGTTTGAGGATGGAGATAGGCACGCACACACACACACACACACACACACACACACACACACAGACAGTTAGATGCTAAACATGCTAAATCAACTTGTACTGCTACTACGTATGAGATTACACTTATTTTGAAGTTTCTGAGTAACATTCTGCGTCCTCTGTTAAATATAACAGTCAGAAAGACACAAAAAAGTCTCTTTCACTGCGAAGATTTCGTGCCAGAGGCAGCTGTGCCACCCTGTGAGCGTGACGCCTGTCAGACCAGTGTTCACTTTAGAACTCAATCTTTCTCTCAGTGACATACTTCACAGGTTTTTGTAAAGTCACACATTTGGGGATTTTTCTGACAGAGCATCACACTTACCCAATACATGAGAAGCTTCCTGTGCTTTTGCAGGTGTGATGGTTTAACTGTGAGTCTTTTGCATGAACTGTTCCTCCTGCTTGTGTCATACTACACACTGATGTTTTTTTTTTTATGTGCTGCAGCTGTGACCAGAGGCAGTGTGTTAATGGGTTGTCGCTCACTTACATTTGTCCATTCTATTTTTCCCATTGTCAATAAAATATCAGGAGATTCTGAAGATGAACTCAAACATTTTTGGCTCATGAAGCTCATAATACAAAACATTTATGCCAATTACTTGTAAATGTATCAAATTTTAAGACAATATTTTGTGGGGCAAAGGACACGTCAGTGAGACCTCACATTTGTTCAACTCTTCCCCCAATCGACCTGAGGGGAATTTATAGCAACCTTTTTTTTTTTTTCAACTTTTAGAAAGTAGAAGAAAGGCCCTCCTTCACTCTTAGTTTGCCTTTACACATATATGCATTGATACGACTTATAACAAGCACACATTTGAGCAAGTCTTTTTTCCCCTTTATTTTGAGAGGATATCTGTAGATACAGGAAATGCGGGGAGAGAAAGTAGTGTATGCCATGCAGCAAATATCGTCAGGATCGGGAGTCAATGTGTGCGACCTGTGTCCCGAGGACTTTAACCTCTGTTCATGAGGCACTTGCTCTACTAACTGAGCTAAACCAGCGCCCCAATTTGAGCTCATCTTGGGATGTTCCCAGTGACTAGTTTCCCTGTCGACTTATTACAAATTTCAATTCAGACTAGTCTTAAGTGAGGAAAACACTCAGAAAACAGTCAAAATTGGGCACAATTTATTTAACACTAAACACAGAATGCAGCTTCTGTGGGAAAACAGAGCCAAATGTGCTGTGCTAACATCACCAGCCTTCTGTCTCCTTGCTTGTTGACATCCAGCTTATGCTGGTTAATGGTTAGGCATTGCTCGTTACAAACTGAGATCACTTTTATATGCCAGCTGGACTGGCTGAACTTGATGGAAGTGTTTGCTTTTGGATGGGAAATGAAAAGTTACAGCTTATTGAATGTTGGCCATAGAAACTTTTAAGAGACCTGATTTAATTGCCCTTTGGCCTTTCTAAAACACGTCTATCCAGCTGAGCTTCGTCCCTTTAGACCACAAACGTTTCACTGCAAATTGTGCTTGTGGAAATTGTGGCTCCAAGTGAGAATCCTAAAAACATATCATTAGCATTTGCTGGTGAATTAGAAATGAAACTTAATGGTGGATCTGAAGATTTCATAAGCATGAAATCTTAAGCAACCCCAATTAATGTTTCAAGTTGAGAGATGGGGGGGGTGAATAAATGGATTCATAAAATGCTAAACCAACTTAGATGTGGAAATGAAAGCTTTCAGTGACGAGAGATTAATTCCATGCACACAAAAAAAAACTGCAGAGAGAGGATAACTGTCTTATTGTGATTACATTGTAGATGAAGGAAGAGCAGGAGCTAAGGTTGTTGTAACTTAGATGAAAGCAAAGGGTAAAGAGAGCCTGACAGGAGAACGGACGAGACTGCAGCTTTAAGGCTCAGTAGGCCAGTGGGGTTAGGAGGCAGGAGAAACAGAGGAGGACCTCCTGCTGAGAAGCTTGCTGCTGACTAAAAAGACACAGACATGCAGTGTCACAAACGCCTGCCTTCCCTGAGATGACACTAAAAAGAGAAGACATTCCCGACTGCGTCTGCACAAGCTCCTCAGGGAGTACTTGAAGGTCTCATTTTCCACATTGCATCACTGATGAGGGGTGGCCCTGACTTCAAAGACATATAGTCCTTGCATCTGGCTTCAAGTCTTGTGCTGTAGATTTGAAGTGGGTAGAACAGTTCAAAAGATTAGACACCAAGCTACTAGAGTGTTCACTGTTTGAGGATCATTTACTACTCGGAGGGTATGAATAAACGCTTTATGGCAGTTTGCGAGCTATGCATTTTCTCTTTTAGATGCTTGCCTGCTCCCTCTGAAGTAAGCTATCATCCTAAAAAGGCCGGTCTCTTTTGGCAGCTTCTCAACATACACTAATCTTATTCATCCATCTTCAGTGACTATCCTCCTTCCTCATTCACACTCTCTCTCCCCTTCCCTCTCTTCACTCACAGTGTGCGTAGTGTAGTGCGGGGCAGCTGCAGTGTAGTCATGCTTTCATTGCTGTCTCTCTTGTGCATGTCAATTCAGCCCGCCCAACAGCTAAGCACAATCTCCCTCTGTGTCGCCTCGTACATCATGGCTTTCTCAGCATAACACTCAGAATGTTGATGGGGTGCAGGGGGTATGGTGACAGTGAGCCGCCTCATTCTACCATTTCCCAGTCTCTTTTTTTTGTCACTTTTTTTCTTTCCTCTTCCTTTTTTTCTCTCCTTGAGCATTGAACAGCCTTTTGTGACTGAGATCAGAACTTAATACAAGCATGTCCATTCCCTTACATCTCACTCTATGTCTGCATGTTAGTATGTGAACACTGCTGTGTTGCCCCCCTGGACCTGTGGCTATTTTTGTAACATGGAGGCAGCTAGGGACAGTAAGCAGTGTAAGAATAACATGGAGCAGAAACACAGCCATGAGTAAAATACAATTATTTCCAGCTCACACGTCCAATCCTGAGCCTCCTCGTTTTACTGCATATTTTAGAGACTGGTAACCTTATCAAAGTCAAACAAAAATAAAGTGATACATCTCACTTGTGTCATTAACCCTGATAGCATAGCACTGATTCCCAAAGTTGGGCACGGGACCCCTAGGGGAGGCCCCGACAACGCAAAACAAAAACAATGTACGCCACTTTCACTTTCAGCAAAGAACGGCAAATTTTGTGAGAGGACTTCCAGGTAAATCTGTCTGTACATTTGTTAAAAAAAAGACAGAGAGATCAGTGTCTTTGAGTTCCTGAAAGGCGCTTTATAAACAAAATGTATTATTATTAAATGTTAGGCTGAAAATGAATCTACAGACTACCAGACGTCACAAATGTGTTTCTTGTTGCGTTTTTAAAGTGGCTCGTTAGTTTTTACTGAACTGCCATTCTCTTCTTTTTGCAGCCAGTATTTTAGATCATTTCTTAGAAGAGTTTTTGAGTGTTATTGTCAGCCACATCCCATCAGTGTGTTTGAATCAGCACACATGGCTAAGATTGAACAGTTGACTTTAATAGCTGACTGAAGAAATTAAAACTACCATAAAACCTTTAATGGCCCGGCTTTAATTTACTTGAGTCTAGAAATGATCCTGCCTTTGTTTAGGACACTGATATGAGACAGGCTTTTTATCCTTTTCAAACAAAACTTGTGCACATTAAAGTTGGGCAAGGCTACACCAGAAAGAAACATTAAAGATCCCATATTATGCCCTTTTTGGGGTTCATATATCTAATTTATATGCCTACTAAAGTATGTTCACAATCGCTAATGTTCAAAAAAAGTGTCTGTTTTCATGTACTGCCAATCAATGCAGCCCGTCTCATCTGCCTGTGTTTGCAACGCTCTGAATCCCCCCTGAGCAGGGTCCCCACGTGTGCCAAGTCTGACCTGATTGGTTGGCCGATCTGCTCTGTTGTAATTGGTCAGTCGTTCAGACAATTCTCGGAAATGTTACGCCCCTTTTACCATATTGGGAATGTAGCTAATGTGCAGCATGAGCTTGTGCTTGCCACAACGAGCCAATGGGCTTGGATCAGTGACATCATCGCAGTGTGATATCACACTGCCAATTTTCAACGAGGGGGGCTAGAACCGAGCGTTACATGCAGCTACTGCTACTGCTAACAGGAGGAGGTAGGAGAAGCCGCGTTTCCGCGGACTTTCAATTTTTGCACATAGATGTGCCTAAACATGCACAAGACACCTGGAAAACACACTAAAGGGCATATAAAACCAGAAAAAGCATAATATGGGACCTTTAACTGTCTACAAAATGTGGATATCACATTTTTTTTAAATCACTAATTTGATCTTGTTGCATACGAGCATTATTTTGTCTTTCTTGGACAGATGGTGTAAATCATCTTTATTTTTTTGCATCAAACTGCTCTTTCCCCTGCCTTTATATATCATGACAAGTGGCAACACGAGGCTAGTAAAAAGGACTGGGTCATAAACTGGGATGGGCAATGACTTTTATGGTATACACATTTGCATTTTTTTTTTCATTTATTCAGCACGAGAGAAAAAATAGAAGATCTTATTTTGTTGTTACTTCCCCCCATTTTTAGCACGCTTCATGGCTAATCGCACTTGAGGCACGTTTTGGAACATAATACTTGACGATGAATTATTATGAATAAGTGTACATTTAAAAACAACTTGTTTTTTTTCTTCATTTAGGCATTTGTGACTGTGTACTTGGTAACACTTGTGCTTGTTAAATCCTTTTTTTGTATTGTTCTTTTTTAGAGCAAATGTCAAACTGTTGGTTCAATAGTTTACAGTGAATGGCATTCATTAAGAAACAAACACTTACATCCTCCAGCCTGAAGGTTGATGCTACTCATCAGTAAAACAGTGTTCTTAACATGGACACCATCACACTTAATGAGAATAAATCATTATTGTGGGTCTGTATTTCTGTCTTTAAAGCATCTTTTATGCCGTTGACACTTTGATCACAGAGCAATGGTCCTCCCCTCCCCTCTGCTTTTACAGGCGAAACCTCACCAAACTATCGTTGATCTTCAGCCACATGCTGGCGGAGCTGAAGGCCATCTTCCCCAATGGGCTGTTTCAGGGGGACAATTTCCGCATCACCAAGGCAGATGCTGCGGAGTTCTGGAGGCGCGCCTTCGGGGACAAGTGAGCCTGAATAAATATAACTATACGTGCATAAAACATTGTGTTACCTCAGTGGTTTCAAACTTGCCATCCTAGATTCCAGGGGGACCCTTACAGTGCGCTCTTAACATATTATTGTCATTTAGTAATTACTACATTAAGAAAAGAATTATCTGAAGCAACGAGCGGGTTCACAAATACAGAAGGCCTTGAAATGTTAACGTTAGAACTGTTGTTCCATATGATGACACAATTCAAGTCTTCAAGTGCACACCGATAGGAAGATTGTGAGTGCAGTCAGAAAATATCCATTTACATGGAACTGTGAGAACATTTTAACAGCTGGGTTTCCCATGACTATGTTCACTTCATTCATTATTTCCATCTTCCAGATAAGTGCGTTTAATACACAGTCTGTCTTAACTCTATAGCAGGACCTGACAAATATCCTGTTGTAGATTTAAGACATAGATATAAACTCTGTTGGAGAAAGTACTTCAGTAAGTAAGCAATGGATTGAGTTTATTGATGACTATCTGTTGGAAAATGTGGTCAGAAAAAAAAAATCAGCTCTAGCATGCATGACCACTAACACCTCCGACAACTTCTATGTGTGAGCACCAAAATAGCCTCCACGCGAAACAGCATATCCTTTTTTCACATGTGAATAATTGACCATTCTTAACAGGAAATGCGGTTTATATCTCGTTTAGATTATTTATGATGCACAGAAGCAGCATGCAAAAGACCAAGTAACCAAATTTGGAATTAAACTTGCGACTAGATCTTTACTGCCGGTCCATTGTCTACCTAGAACATACTATTTACAATGTTTTGACGTAAGAGTTCCGTTTTTTGCATCTGATTTGCATGGGTTGTTGTGTGTAACAGGACCATTGTGCCTTGGAAGATGTTCCGCCAGTCTCTTCACGAGTTTCACCCAATCAGCTCCGGACTGGAGGCCATGGCTCTAAAGTCCACCATAGACCTCACCTGCAACGACTACATCTCTGTCTTTGAGTTTGACATCTTCACCAGGCTATTCCAGGTAGTGCACAAACACACACACACACACACACACACACACACACACACACACACACACACACTGCATCTATATTATCATGGACTTGTGAGATCATGAGAAAAGCAATGCAAATAGAGGTAGGAGAGAGGTAGAGAAGACGGAGAGAAAGAGCCTTTTATATAAAATGTGTTAACCTTGTGAAGCCCAAAATGAACTGGAACTAACTGGCTACTTTTTTTTTTGGCTAACTCTAACAAGTTCAAACCACAGTGCATTCTGACCTATTCACACTTTCTGCTGAACTTTCTGCTTAACTTGATTCTACTGACCAAATCCAGATAGAAATGTTGAGCGTTGATATTCTGCCTCCATGTGGATGTCTGTTGTCAGACAAGGCCAGAGTGGTTAGTTTTGTTTTTCACAGAGAATCACACTGAGATCCTTTTTAAGGACAGTCTTCATTTTATGAATACCATTGAGGTGAACTTTTGGATTGGGACATTTTCAATTAGAGTTGTTTTCCTTTGTCAGAACTTTGATCTATCAATTACAAAGTTGAGTTGAGTTGGGGTTTGGCAAACTGCTCATGTGAAAAAAGGGTTACCATCCATTTATTTTTTGTGGTAATGCACAACGTAATGCATTTTATAGTGTTGCTTGTGCTGCACAGCAACTTGAATGCTTCTTTCCCTCATCAGGAATAAGGTAGTGAGAGGAAGAACACCAGGAAGAAAGGATAGCGTAAGGGGAGGGCGAAGGGTGTTCTTATCAGACATCATGTTCAGAACTTCTTGTTCTGTAATAAACATTGTAACAAATAAAAAACATTGACATATTTTATCACTCATAATGTAAACATTCCTTAGCGTTGTTTTGAGTTTTTTTTAAAACCTCTCGTATCATATCTCTTCTAGAGGAGTGTATGTCCTTCACTCCCTCTGCGACATTTTTTGGGCTACTTGTGTTCAAGACGCAGACGGGCTTAATGAAGTCTAAACAGATCACAGACGTTTCCTATGACACTCCCTCATACAGGGCCCTCCTCTTAGTGTCCTTAAGCTTAGAGGAGGAAGTGAGCCTGTGGCCATTTTGAGCTCTGTCCTGATATGAAACTAGAGTCTAGACTGACCATGAGATATGTTTCTTATTTGCCTTCAAAAGCCCTTTAAATATTTCATACACTTTCTGTAAGCGTGTGGTGATGATTGTGAACTGCAAGACGCTTGCTTGCTTACATATTGAGGTAAAAAAAAAAACTGTCACAGTTACAAACTACAGGAAGTCAGTATACTGAACTCAGCGCACTTTTTCTACTAATTCAGCCAAAAGTAGACGAGAAGATCAGACACATGTTGATATTTGAGGGTAAATTCACCTGTTAATGTCATGAATGAAAATAGAGCTTTTCCACATTGATGGTTAAGACCATGGAAAAGTTACTCAAAACGTTAGTAAACAAATAACTTCATTATTAAAGTAACATTACTTTACATTGTCAACTTATTGTAATATAGACCATTGTCTACTCAGCAATATGTGCTGCAGTCGATACTTTCTACACTACGTTGTCTGAGTGCCTCTGCTGAACACACGACATAATCACTCCTTCTTTAAATGTCCTTCGGTACAATTTCCTGTTCAATTCTTCTACAATGAAATAAAAATTCATGAGTACATATCTTTCACCAAATATCCAGACATGTATATCTGTGAGAGGCCAATGTCAGCCTGATATCTGCCAACCTTTATATCGGTCAGCTGTAATTAAAAAGTTGTTTTTTTTCCAGAGAAATAATCAGCACATGAGGTGAAAAAGCAAATTATCATATGCTGTAGCCCAGGATTGCTTGAAGTAGTGACGATGTTGGACACTATTATAAAGTATGTCTTTAGTGTTCATAACCTCAAAAACTGGGATTCATAAATTTCATAAATAACCGGATTTCCCCTCTGGGATGAATAAAGTATTTCTGGTTCTGTTAACCTCTAAAAACAGGGATTTTCCAGAGAACTTTTGTAAACATTTGCTCCAAATGTCTGTTGGCTAAAAACTTTTCTCTGCTTCAACTTGACAACTTTTAAACGAAAGACTTTGACCTTCTGTAGCTACTCTTGTAATTAAGACTTTTATCTAGATTATGTGAGTACAGGAATAATAATGAGTCAATTGAAGGAATCTTCCATAAATAGTTTTCAGGGAGCACGCTGTAACCACAGATCAGCAGAGGGATCCATGGTGCATGCAGAGTGACCTGTGACTTGGCATACCGTTACTGTAATCATAGCTGAAGGTCCTTAATGCTCGGCTGCACACAAATACGGTGGTGTAAATATTAACGAATGCATGCGCTTTGACCTAGAACAACACTTGTCCTGAGAACAGGAAAGTGTGAAAAAAAGAACCAAGTGAGTATTGATTCCTCTACTAATAAGTAACTGAGTGGAGGTTGGAGCTTATTGATGTCACTCACCTGTGAGGGTTAGGCTTTGTCTGCAGCGGTTCACTGCTGTGAGGCTTCAGATGCTCTTAACACATCTCATTGGTTAGCTGATGAAATAAACATGACCGCAATCACCTTTTTCTCAAGTACTCTTACTATTGGGTCATAAGGCAGCGCACTAAAAAATGTCAGTGAATGTAAACATGTTCCGCTGTCATTTTAACGTCATGTCAGTGTAGCATTTTGAGTTAATGGATATACCCTATACAAAGGTGCATTACGTATGTGAGCATTTCAGTCAGTATTTATATAGAGAATGTGTCAGCTTATGCTGAGTAGAGGCACCAGGTAAAGGAAAAAGGCAATGTCAGCACAAAATATTCAAGAAAACTAATAGGAAAATAACTGAGACAGTGTCTTAGATTCCATCCCAGAAGTCATCCCAGGAAATCTTCATTAAGTACACACACATTCACATTTTGAGCATGACACAGTTTTGCACTTATATTTTTAAGCAAATGGGCCGAGGAATCTTTTTTTTTTTTTTTTTTACAAATAACCCAATTAAGAATAGTCATGACTGTGCTCGATAGTGATGCTGTGCTGCAGACAGTGCTGACAGTATTGTAAATGTGTGGAGTCACGTCCCACTCTACTGGACAAACTACATGAAAACACTTCCTGAATCACTCTTTTGTTTTCTGTCATGTCATTTTTCTAAAAAAAAACTGGCATTAAATCAGAAACACATAGGCTACTATGACATCATGATTATATGCCTGTGTCTGATAATGTCCACTGAAAGATATATGGACCGGGGTCTTTACATCATATCTAACACACGGCACTTGCAGTTCATAATCAACACAAGCTGTGACTTTTTAGCAGCTTGTTTTCAGTCTCGTTTGTCTCACTTCTACTTCCTATCACACAGACTGGTGAGAGCAATTGTAGAACCACCCACTCCCCACCACGCTCAGTCAGCTTTGGGTTAGTCAGAAATATTTTATGTATTTTTACATATTTGTTTTGCTAAGGTCTTTGACCTTTTTCTCGTTCTGTGGCTTCATATGGTACCGAATGAGTTGCATGCAGTATTACATGCTGCAAATTTAGCTTGAAAACCTTTTTTCATTGCTTTACGGCCAATTACAAATCCTTCTGAAGTTCAGAAAACGGCTGTGTTAGCATCATCCATGAAGCAGTATATTTCTCCATTACACTGCTCATGCTGTTCTTGCTGTGTCCATTCACTCACACATCAGATGAGTCACTCTCTCATTTTCTCGTGTGTGTGTCTGTGTCTGTGTAGCCTTGGTCGTCCCTGCTGCGGAACTGGAACAGCTTGGCAGTTACTCACCCGGGGTATATGGCCTTTCTCACCTACGATGAGGTCAAAGCACGGTTACAGAAGTTTATCCACAAGCCTGGCAGGTAAGAAAGAGACACATGTCCATGGTAACAGACACACAGCTTGTAATGCAGTCGATAACCTCTTGCTGTAATTTGTTGTTTGCATTTTAGCATAAAATGACACTGAAAAAGATTCTAACTGCAGTAAAATTATAGAAAGTGAATAATGTTCAAATCTGGCTAATTTATAATTCTGTAAGGGGAGATACAGTTTAGGTGAAGAAGTGAATTTCTCTCTCTGTGTCTCATATTCATCAGACTCCATGTGAATGATAAAACACTTGACACACACGGAAATTTGACATCCATGAAGGAAGTACCATATTACATTATTATTAATTAATTAATTATACCATATTATTATTTACAAGAAATAATTTTCATTTTACAAAAATAAAGGGAAAATAAATAAAAAGTGTTTGATGCTCAAAATTCCCAGTGGGAGGACCCCCAGACCCCCAGGATAAAGTTAATTCAACATTTTTGCTTTAACTGTGAAAATAAAAAAACAAGCTTTTATATTGTATTGATTTTAATTTTAAGCAAGGGCACATTTATTTGTATAATATATTCTTTATTAATGTGAGAGTTGTCCTTTCCTTAATTACACAATTTTTAAAATTCCTTTTGTTGCTTGTAAAAGTTTTGAGCCAGTTGGCTATGGCGCGGCGGCGCTACATATGCACATGAGGTAGGAAAGGTACCACCACCGCCTCATTTTGTGGCAGGAAAAACCCTTGGCGTGTGTGTGAAGGACCCAGGGCAGCATGGCACTGGTACCTAGCATCAATGGCCTGATTGTACACTAAAAGCTGATGTCACTCTTTGGCCTGGCTTGCGTAGGGCCACATTGACATCCAAGCTGTTATTGGTCAGTTTGAGTGAAGGATTTTGACGCTGTGACTTACAGTGCAGCTTACTGACCGTTTTGTGTTGTGGTCACAGCAGCTGTTCCAACAGCCTTAGATTGCTGTCATTACAGAGAAAACCCTTCCCACCAGTGACGCAGCACAAAACTCATTCCTTTGTCTAAAATCCTAATGAATGCATCTTAGAATAAATTAGTGTAATTCCCCTTTTTTGGCCTTCCTGATTCACATACCAGCGGTCTGCAGCTTTCCACCAGTGCTTTGGACAGGGCAGGCATTAAGACAGAATTTTTGCATAGAAATTCAATAACCCCAAATAACAATTTGGTCATTTTTTGGTGCAAATTTGTCAAGTTGGTTATAGAAACGAGTATGCTGTTAATGTTAAGGACGGGGAAGAGTGGCTACATGTTTTCCCGGACTTGTTCTTTTCATCTAACTCATTTACGTGACTATTAAATGTTGCATCAGCAACTTGAGGTAGTCCTGTGTTTTGATTATCAACCAGCGTAACACCTAAAAACGCCCCATAACTGTATGTGTGTGTGTTGTACTGCTCTGGGATACTCTGATATATTTGATGCATTGTACAGAGTTAGCTTAGAGCTACTTTACATCTGCGGTCCCTAGGCAGGTCAAAATTAAAACATCATATATTGAAAATGTTATTGATGTATTATTACTATATGATGTTTCAATTTTGACCTGCCGCGGGACTGCAGATGTAAAGTAGCTCTAAGCTAACTTTGGTACAACACATCAGATAGCCACATTTATGTTTAATATTGTACATGCTCCCTTTACAAATAAAATTAAATAAATGTGCATGCTCATTTCATAGAGAGTTATCCACTTTTCTCGTGAAGTTTAAAAAAGAAAAAGGACTTATACACATTTGAAAAACGTGTTAGTTGATCTCTTTCTTTGCTCTGTGTTACAAAGAGTGCTACAGACCGTCATGTCTTATTTCCCACGATTCTTTTCTCAGTTACATCTTCCGACTGAGTTGTACACGGCTGGGTCAGTGGGCCATCGGCTATGTGACAGCGGATGGAAACATACTCCAAACCATTCCCCACAACAAACCCCTCTTCCAGGCCCTCATAGATGGCTTCAGGGAAGGATTGTAAGTCTGCATTCTAGGGGTTCAGTGTTAGTGTTGAACCTCTGTTCTTTGTCTCTATGGTCTTCAATTGATGTGGTTTTAACAAATAATCTTTAAGTCAAGCTTCCTGTCATATGTATGACTTTTCCTTTTACTCCCCTATTTTCCTGTTTTCTTTTCCTGAAGCATAGATCTCTGAGTCAACTACGTAGCCTTGCTTTGCATACTGTACCATGATTGAATCTGCCTTTCTGCTCTAAACCAATCCAGGCATATCATATTGCCTGTTCCCATCGTCTCAGTGTTATCATAACCAGAATAGAAATTTTGGTTTCTGATGTGCAGCTCAGTCAGCGGTTCAGCTGGCTGGCGTGACACTGATCTTTCTATGCCAGCGTTGATTCCTCTTTAATGAAAGCTATGGTTGGCCTGTCTCAACCTGTAATCAAAATTCAAACTGGGAAAGCCTTAACGCTGACAGCCTGCATCTACGAAACATTAGTTGAATGGTAATTACAGCATTTGACTCATTTGGAAAAGTATAATTCTATACACTCATCAGCACAATGATGATATGAAATATGGTGCCAGATTGAATGAATGGTATGAACAGATGTTTTCATTACTGCATCCTGATAGGTATACATGCAGTTTAAGCACACCGACTAATCATGATGAAAACCTTGAAATGAAAAAGCTTGTCCAAACACCCCTGGCCACTAAAAAGTCATTTCTGTGAGTACCTTCTAATTTTTTTGTTCCTCTGCATCTCTCCAGCTATTTATTCCCTGACGGTCGGACCCAAAACCCAGACCTGACAGGACTGTGTGAGCCTTCGCCTCAAGACCACATCAAAGTCACACAGGTCAGACCAGTGTGCTTCTCAGACCGTATTCAGCCTTTAATAACTTATACATCCTGTTGGTGTTTGGTATTTTATTTTAAAGGTCAGAAGTCCGTTTTTGGCCAGACACACCGATCAGTAAAGATCTCAGTGAGATAAAAAGGATATAACAGTGCAGTGCCTGACAGAAGGAAGCAGAAGTAGTGGACACCATAGAATACTAAACAGGAACTTGCATAGTTTTGGTGAAGTAGCTTTTCAAGTGAAGTCTTTCAACGAATACTATTTTATGTCTGACCTTTGTAACATGCAGTGAATGTGGCAACATGGAAGATCTACGTAAAACTTTCTGTTACGTAGGAAGATAATAAAATACAATCATTTTTACAGAATGGTTTGGCTGGTTGAGTCATCTTCTTTAACTTCACATAAACAGTTTTCCCACAGTAAAATGTCAGGTCTCATCTTCTGTTTATGAGCAGACTCTTTTTTTTTGCTTGAACTCAAGACTGAAACTAAAAACACGCCCCCACATTTCACTCCAAAACCTTCTGGGCTCTTCTAAATGATCTCAGGTGCTCTTAGCACTGTATGATGTTACACTCTGTGTTCAGGCACCAAGAGCTCACAGTTGTCTCATTTTTCCCCCCCCACTAGGAGCAATATGAGCTGTACTGTGAGATGGGCTCCACTTTCCAGCTGTGTAAGATCTGTGCCGAGAACGACAAAGATGTGAAGATTGAGCCCTGTGGTCATCTCATGTGCACATCATGTCTCACCGCCTGGCAGGTACGAGAGTGGGTGGATGGAAAGGGGTTTGTGTGGGTTGGTTGCTCCAATTCAAGTATCATAACTCATACCTGTTGAGAGGATAACCAAGTGCTGAAGTGCCCTCCTCTGCAGATGTAACAGCAAAATAAAAGCACATAATGAAAAGCTTGAAGTGATTGCATCTGCCTTTCTCTCTGTGTTACAGGAATCAGAGGGTCAGGGAACAGGGTGTCCTTTCTGCCGCTGTGAGATTAAGGGTACAGAGCCCATTGTTGTGGATCCTTTTGACCCTAAGGACAACAGCGGGGGCTCCTGCAGGAGCCAGTTTGGGGCTGAGGGTGCTCCTTCACCTAGCTATGATGACGATGATGACGACAGACTTGAAGATCCCCACCTCATGATGAGCAAACTTGCCTGCTCAAAAGTGAGATTTTGGAAAATCTTTGCAAACTTTTGTGTCTTTCAGTCAGAGTTTCCAGGACGAGCTGTTCTGTGTATTTTTCATTGATAAAACACTGACGCACTCTGCTCAGTTGGTTTGATGCCCTGGGTACCCCCATGGGTTCCGACTGTCCTCTTCTTTCCTCTGTTTTTCTAAGAGACCCATCCCTGCACAGATGAAACACTCTGCTACCTTGGCTTTTCATTTTTGTGCTCTTCAAACTCAGAGCTCATATCTCAAAGTCTTTCATCTCTATCTTTCAAGGTGCCAAAGTAGCGGCTTTTTTTGCCTTTCGGTATTTGATATGTGGGGGTATTCTCCACTCCTCAATCTTCTATGTGCCTCAGAGAGACTCTGTGCATTAGTCTGCTAATACAGTTGGTGGATACCTGAGATCACACACACTTTGATGTTCCTGGGATTTCTTTGGCTTTAATTGCTGACTCCGCCTCTTCCACATCTCTGACTATTTCTTTAAACGTACCTGTGCACTGTGAAGTACTTGGCTGTACTTCTTAAATGAGTCAAGATTTGTGTGATTATTTTTTTATCTATTTTGTGATGAAACAAAACAACTCTTTGATTTATGTTTCTTCCATCCACCCTCTCATTGAGTAACAGTAAACGCTACCATGGAAACGCAGTCAAATTAGAAACTGGTCAATTCTGGCTATAGTTTGACAAAAGTTTGATTTACCGCAGCATTTTTGGATCACTTGAATGATGAAAAGTTGACCGTAAACAAAATCTGATTTTGTCAAATATATATGCTCAGATGTTACCACTATTTTGTTGTTGTGTTTAAATCCAGGTGGAGCGCCCTCCGTCACCCATGTCCATGGCTCCGCATTCCTCTCTTCCTCCTGTGCCACCCAGACTCGACCTGCTACCACACAGACCTCCTAACCCCCCTGGTGCTTCCAGCCCCGGGGTCACAGCTAAGGTAACAGAATTGACATTTTTGCATGAAATACTACAAAAGTTTTCCTAAGGCTTGAGGTAAAATAAGAGGACATTGTTTTGTCGTAGAGGAAATGTGCTCATTTGATTGTAAACTCTCTAAGTTGTCATGTTTGATGTCACACCAAACTTGTATGGTGCATTCATGGAGCTGAAGCACAAACATTCAAATTAAAGAATAACTTTACTTCTGATGAAGCGGTGTTGTTACATTTGTCTGACTTCTCTTGCCCCCTTAATACAAGAAAGGTGAATATAATCTTGCATTTTATACACACCATTTTCAGAGTGAGTTTATTTCCACTCATTCATGTTTCCCACATATTTCTGCTGAAATAAAGATCCATGGAAACAGAATTGTGGAAGCAGAAATGTTCTGCAGATGATAAACGTTTTATTCCTTCTGTGTTTTTCATCTCACTTTTGTTACTGTTGATTATGATGAAGAAAGCGCAATGGGAATGACTTAGGGCTGTGATCTTCTTTGCAAGAAGTAATCCATTCCGCAACGAGTTTCCTTTGATTTTACATCAGTGTTGTTCTTTGTCTAAATGAGCTCCCTGCGTCTGTTTCTTCCCATCAG